>CP092886.1:114328112-114399873 GCA_030710605.1 Cordylochernes scorpioides | reverse complement strand
TTCCACTAGATGGCGCTCTTTACATCTAAAAAGCACATGTGCTCGTGGTCAGGATATGCTTTCTTCATTTTTAATATCAACACCTGATCCACTTATTTTTATTTGTTTTCTATTGTTTTTTTCATATATATATAAACAAACAGCTAACTCAAATTTATTTTTTATGAAAAAGCCTATTCCAATACAAATTCTTAAGCACAAAATAATTAGATATATTTTTTCAAATCAATAAAATTTTAATTCGTCAGTAATGAAGATATCCCAGCCGAATCGCCCGATTGTCAGTTTCATAAAGCTTTGGGCTGTTGGAATAAAATACTTTCTATGGTCGATCCATACTTCTTGATGGTTTCACGACACTAATCCAACAAGAAACTGACATTTACTGTAAAATATATGCTTAAGAAAATTCAGCATAGAAAATAGTTGCCTGTCCATTTATAGAAGCATTGCAGCATATACGGAGAATATAAAATATATTCAAAGACCTTAGTTTTAATAAAATATTTTGAAAATAAAATTGTTCAAATAGCACGAAATTTCCCTCTGTAAATTTGCTGAGTGAATCTTTATTTAGAAACATAAATCTCAAAATACGTGTTCTGAATTTTCCCAAGTTGATAATTTAGCTTTGTCACCGACCCAAGTCTGCTAGATTGAATGGATGGTAGATAAATATATTTACGTCTATATATTCTGCGGAAGTAGAACCCTCTGTTATTTTATATCACTTTCCTCTTTTTCACTATAGAATACAATCTCTAAATTTATATTGCAGTTTTTATCAGAACGATATATATATATATATTAGATAATAAACGGCATATATTGGATGCGGCGCTGAGTTTGTGTATACAAAAATGTAACGCCTCGATAAAGGTTGGCGTTCAGCCAGCCGAAATATTGGCAAAATAAATATTTTTCAAATCCAATATATGCCGTTTATTATCTAATGAATTAAGTATGGATTGCTCTATTTTCAAAAAAAAAAATATATATATATATTAAAAATAAAAAAGGCATCTCCTGACCACGAGCACATGCCATCTAGGGAAGCAAAAATAAACTAAACGTTTATTTAGCTTGCTCCGTGATATTTGGTCAACCCAATTTCTTTATTTATCAAGAAAAGCCATCCACTAACGCGTTTCGTGCTGTTGGCGCTCGTCAGCGTAGAGTAGGCTGTAACCACTGCGACCAAAAAATATTTTGGTCCCAATGGCTTCCCGAAATCAGAAAATGGGTATTTTGTACATGGCCATGTGCTCGTGGTCGGGGGAGATGCCTTTTTTATTTTTAATATCAACACCTGACCCACTTATCTTTTATTTTTTCTATTGTTTTTTCATGTGTTAAGCGTCTTTAGGCAAATTTGACCTTAAATACCCATTTTCTGATTTCTCGGGACCAAAAATATTTTTTGGTCGCTGTGGTTACAGCCTACTCCACGCTGACGAGCGCCAACAGCGCGAAACGCGTTCGTGGATGGCTTTTCTTGATAAATCAAGAAATTGGGTTGGCCAAATATCACGGAGCAAGCTAAATAAACGTTTAGTTTATTTTTGCTCCACTTTATGGCGCTCTGCCATCTAAAAAGCACATGTGCTCGTGGTAGGAGATGCCTTTTTTATTTTTAATATCAACACCTGCCCCACTTATCTTTTATTTTTTCTATTGTTTTTTCATATATATATGTACTAAATTCGAATTGATTGATAAAAAATATATAAGTGCTAAAATATGAGCTTGATTATGTAACAACCTTTTAAATTCATTACTAGTAAGAAAGAAACTTTCGGGCATGCCCTCTAATAGCAAACATAAGTCCGTAAAATTAACATAAAGGAAAATATACAATTTTGATGGTGATAATATCTACCAAAAACCGCAATGGAGAGGCCCCCACCACCATCCTCACGGGCCATGGCCATGTACTGGCAGACATTACACGTGTGCATCTCGAAACAGACCATACCTGCATCCACTGTTCAGAAGAGCTACAGACAGTCGATCATCTATTATTCAGCTGTCCAGCATTCCTTGACACAGGATGCAAACTGCTATCCTGCTTGGACTGACCCACCTCAATCCTAGATCTATGGCCAGCCTCCCAGACTCAGTCTCAGCATGGAATTTCATGGTCAACTGGTTCAAATCAGAAATCAAAACAGGAAGCGAGTAAAAGGGGAGTCCATACTAGTTAACTGAACCCCCCGGTACTTTGCGCTCTGCACTCCAGGAACCTGGGTTATAAATATCTCTCTCTTTCAATTTTTATTCATTACGTCAGAGTACAAAGCGTACTATTGGTGAAAAAAAAAATATACCACAACACCAGATATGGAGATTTCAGACAAAAGGCCAAGATAAATACTATAGCTTCGGCCTATAGACTTCATAGATACAGGGGGGGACTTCGATTTCATAACATCCTATATGGGGAGTTTTGAAAGTGTTCGAATTATCGAAATGTGTTGTGGCATATACTTTATCACCAATAGTAAATTCCGTTTTGAAGTGTTCAACAAAATTGCATTTTTAAAGGGAGAGATGCCCTTGTAGGTCCATGAACATCAGTCAGTTGCCTGATAAGGAGATAGCTTGGTTTAATTTTTTCACATAATATAAAATTTGATATCGTTTCTGTTGAAATTGCGTATAGTTCTCATTTAATTTATTTTACAATCTCAAAATGTAGATATTACATTAATTTACGATAGAAAGAGTTGTTATTGGGGATTCAAAACAATATCAACACTTTAATTATCGTTATATTAGTACAATATTGAAAATATGCATTGAAACAGGGGATGGCAACTCTCATTTGCACAATCAGAAGAGGCCTTTTTCTCAGTCGATTATTGTTTTCATTGTATAATAATTCATAATATTTCTCTGGTGAATATTATTTTCAAAACTTTTGAGAATTGATTTAAATGAGAAATTTGGTTTATGAAAATTGGGTTTACTAAAAATGCTATAAAAAGAAACAAAATGTAGGATCCGTACAATTAAAATTCAAAACATTCACAATTAAGAAATGTAATGAAACCATGATATTTATTTAAATATTTTTAAGCCAACAATACTAATGAAAATAAACGAGATATTTGATAGTAATATTTTATTAAATTCTATAATTTGCCTTAAGGGTGAATATACAATATATTAAATATATGAGAAGAGAGAGAGATTAAAAATGTTTATTACATTTTTTATTATTTATATAAAATTTCTATAATATAGCTTATATAATCATAGCGTTTAGGATTTATTTTTATATTTTCTCAAATTATATATATATACATATTATATTTAAAATAAAAAGATATTATTTCTGTTTGAATTTTGATCATGTTGAGGATTATTGTAATGGTGGTGCAGTCGTGGTTGAATAATCTTGAAATAAAAATAATAATATGGTTTTGATCAGTAATTGCTTTAATTGTGATAAAGGAGTATATAAAAGAACATAATTTGATAAAAGTGCTGCCTGACTTAAGGCGAATAAAATAAGGAAAACAAAAGATTATTTACATAATGTACAAATGTTTTGGGTCGACCAACGGGGAAGAACAACAATCAGTTTATATAGTAGAAGCGTGACCTCTGGCGGTCGATTAAAATAGAGTATTTATATCTATGAAATTATAACTTTAAACAAAACAATACCTTAATATAACATTTTAAATAATACCTTTATATAACAATTTTAAATAAAATATTTTAACATAACATTTCCCCCCTGTGAAAAGAATAATATGGTAGATTAAGAGTAAAGTGATAAAAATATACCCTTAAAAAAATAAAATAATTGATGGATAGAAAATAATATGAGAGGTGATATTCACTTATCATATTGATTTTAAATATGGTAACCAATAGACAGGAAAGTACAAAAGGTAAATGATAAAAATGTAAATGATTACAAAAATTATTGGTAGAGTGTGAAAATGAAATGCATGATTATCAAAAGTGAAATAAAAGAGTGATATTCCTTGATCATATTGGCTTGTTGTGAGCCAATAGATTGGAAAAGACATGAGAAAATGGTACACATATATTATTAATGAGGAAGAATATAAAATGAATGAAAATTAAAAGTGAGAAATAAAAGGATGATATCCCTTGATCATATTGGCTTGTTGTGAGCCAATAGATTGGAAATGGCAAAGTGATCCTGTCGACTAATATTATATTATTTAAAAAAAGATAAGATTGCTTTTCTGCTGTATTTGAAGATCTCGGGCGATGGCTGGTGTTGGGCGGAAGGTGTGATGGCTAGAGTTGGCTGTAGATGAAGATGACTTGTTGAAGCTATGGATGTTTGTGGAGAATATGGTTGATTGTGGGGAAGGCTATGTTTTCTTGGAGATGGGTATGTTTGTCTGGAGATGGCCATGTTTGCTTGGAGATGGCTATGTTTGATTGGAGTTTGTCTATGGCTTGATGATGACTATGGTTACTTGTAGGTGACTACTTTTCGTTTGAGAAGGCTATTTTTGATTGGGGTAAGTTATGTTTGATTTGAATTGGGCTATATCTTTTTAAAGTAGGTTATTTTTGGTTGAAATGAACTATTTTTGATTGAAATGAACTATTTTTGATTGAAGAAGAATTGCATATTAATTTTGAAAATTTTTGCTTTTGTGGGATATTGCTCACACAAGTTTCAGATATCCTGTCGACTAATATTATATTTAAAATAAAAAGATATTATTTCTGTTTGAATTTTGATCATGTTGAGGATTATTGTAATGGTGGTGCAGTCGTGGTTGAATAATCTTGAAATAAAAATAATAATATGGTTTTGATCAGTAATTGCTTTAATTGTGATAAAGGAGTATATAAAAGAACATAATTTGATAAAAGTGCTGCCTGACTTAAGGCGAATAAAATAAGGAAAACAAAAGATTATTTAGATAATGTACAAATGTTTTGGGTCGACCAACGGGGAAGAACAACAATCAGTTTATATAGTAGAAGCGTGACCTCTGGCGGTCGATTAAAACAGAGTATTTATATCTATGAAATTATAACTTTAAACAAAACAATACCTTAATATAACATTTTAAATAATACCTTTATATAACAATTTTAAATAAAATATTTTAACATAACATACATATATATATATGTTATGAATAATTTGTTTGTTGTTAGATAAAGGGTTGATAAGACAAAGGATCGATAAGATAAAGGGTTGAAGGTGCAGTCGTGATAAAAAAAAGATAATTATTTACCGTCAAATAGCTTTTATTTAAATTACTTGAGGAAATATTACGCATTAATTATTTTCACATTATATATAATTTATAAAGTTAATTCTATATTAGTGATTCCAAAAGATAGATATGTTAACTACGCATATTTACAACAAAACTGGAAGTCATTCTAAAAACGATGATAGGCAAAATTAAAAACATCAATGAATAAAACTGAAATATATATATTTTTTTAAATATAGAAATATTTGAGTTTTTAGATTATATAATATTTTTGCTCTGTGAAAATATTTTAAAAGTTTTAAATTTTAAAATAAAATTGGTAATTAAAAATAATTATTTGAACGGAATCAATAAATATATAGAAATAATTAAAAATAAAACAATAAAAATCAATATCCAATTTTTTTTCAAAATAAACAAAAAGAAAGTTTGTTTATAAATAATTCATATAATTATGAAATTATAATAAAAGTATATATAAGAATTTTTAATAATCGATATATATGAAAAATGTATATGAAGCAAAAAAGGTATTTAAAATTGAGTAATTATGTCATTATGCTAGTTACATTTCAAAATATTGAAAGACAGTGGAAAATGTTTTTTTTTTACGCAAACAAAAGATCAAAATGAGTTGTTTCTTAAGTATTAACATTTAAATGTATGTGAAATAATATATAAAGGTATTTCTTTATAATGGTTGAATAATGAAATGCTAATAGAGAGATAGAGATGGAGTGACATTAAGTAAGTTGTGTAGGCTTAAGAATTGGGGTTGATATTTGTTCTCCATTGTCTATGTCCAAAATATGGCCTTCCTGTAAAAAACATGGTTTATCATCAATAGCTATTAACTTTGTGATATAATTTTGGTTTACAATTAAGTAATATTCTATGTTAGTGCTATATTGAAGTAAAATTCTGCTTCTGGGTAAAATAATATAAGCTTATTAGAATGTTAAAAGAGAAAACGAAAAATAGCGTGGTGAGTTTCTTTTATTAAAATTAAAATTACAAGCTTTCAAGCAAAATGCTTTTCTTCAGGTAATCCAAGAAAAAATATATGTGGAGAGGTAAATACACCCACCTAAGTAAGATTTAAAAATTAAAGCAGAATTGCCACGAACAAGCACGTATCAACACACCTAGAGAGCGAGCGAGAAATTCAGTTTAAAATAAATAAAATATATACATAATTCGGGAAAACACTTGAGGTTAAACTTCCTTATGCGGGGTCCATATTATTACAAAAAGCTATGTACTGCGGGGGTAGTTCTATTTTCTATTGAGGCTTGGAATTTTATTGGAAACCAAAGCCTCCAGGACCAGTCGTTGATATTTTCCGCTTATGTTACTGTAAATACATTGGGTGTCTGTGAAATCAAATGAATGCTGTGTTTCTGCCATGTGCTGATAAATCTGGGAACGGCTGTCTTTGTTAATGATGTTTCTATTGTGTTCTTTAGTCCTGATTTCTATGGTTCTGCCGGTTTCACCAACATAATGTAGTTCGCAATTTGAGCATTTAATTTTGTACACTGCGTTAGAGGCGGATAGTGGGTCCTGCTTTATAGAACTTTTTGTGATGGGATGCCGGAGTTTGAGTTCGACGGAAGGTGAATTACTAAAATGCGTGCGAACACCGTATTTTCTCAAGAAACGGGCAATATCAACGTTGGTTTCGGAATACGGGAGAACGCAAGTCGATTTGTAAACGTTTGGGATTGTATATGTACGTTGTTGGTACGTATGGCGCCGGATAAAATCTATGGGATAACCGAAAGACGAAAGGTTACGATAAATGTTATTTCTCTCGACCGTCCTAAAGATTTCTAGAGAACAATGAGTAGAGATCCTTTTTGTTAGTGTTTTGATAGTTGTGATCTTATGAGATGCAGGTGCATGAGAACCATAATGAATATACGTGGGGTTAAATTCTGGTTTGTAGTATACCGTGGTTTCTATGTTGCTGCCGGTATTGATGACCAGCACATCCAGAAATGGGATGACACCATTCTTGTCCTGGTTTTGGGTGAACTTTAGGCATTCGTGATATGCGTTGAGGGCATCTGTGATGAGGGAGTTATTAGCTTTGGGATACATGCAAAATATGTCATCGACATATCTTATCCATAATTTAATTCCTAGGTCATCACGGGTAGTGATCCAGGAGTCAAGACCAGACATTACGAGTTCAGCTGCTATGTTTGATAAAGGGCTACCCATGGGGGAACCTCTCTTCTGTAGGTAGTAATGACCGTCAAATTCAAGGGTGTTCATATTCAAGCATATTTGGAATAGGTCTGTGATGGTGCAACTGTTGGTATGGGGGAGATCGGAAGAAGCCAGGAGTTTTCTGAGTTCTTTGATGATGAGGTCGTGGGGGAGACATAAAAAGAGGGATTTTACATCATACGTGCAGATGGAGTAGTTTTCTGAGTTATCTATTTCTTTTAATTTGTGGATAAAGTCGCTTGAGTCTTGAATAGAATGGGAATTATATGTCTTGCTCAACGGTTTTAAGACATCTGAAAGGTATCTAGCCAGGTGTGCTGCAGGGGAAAGATGATATGCAACAATTGGTCTAAGAGGGATGTCCGGTTTGTGTACCTTCGGGAGTCCATAAATATAAGGAGTGTTGGATAGATTTGAAGTATAACTTTGAAATTGTGCGGAGGTGATTTGGTTGGTTCTTTTCAGGCGACTTAATGATGACTTGTAGGCCTTTTGGATGTTGCTGACTTGGGCAGGTGAGGCACCCTCGAAAGTATCCAAATCGCCTAGGATGTCCTGCATTTTGCTCTTATATGCTTCCAATTTGAGAATCACGACCTGTAAACCTTTATCTGATCTGGTGACCACTATATCTTTCTGATCTCTGAGGGATTTCAAGGCTTTGACTTCATTCTTAGAGGAATTGTGGTTAGGGTTTGAGTGGCCGGAGGCGTATAGTTTGTTGGTGATTGTGGTGCGGATATGGTATTTGTCAAAATTACTTTGGTTCTGTAGAGAAGATTCAACACAGCTGATGATGTGTAAGGGGTCTTGCTTAGTGGGTAGTCTATATTTGAGTCCTTTGGTTATGAGGGAAATGTGATCTTCCGATAGGTTGATATTGGCAAGGTTTAGTATAACATCTTTCTGGATGTTATGGCAGGAGTTGTAAGAGGGAAATTGGTATTTCTGTGTCCAGAATTCAAATTTCTTTCGATGTCGGTTTTCGATAAACTGATCGAGCTGGTGAACGCGGGCGGTAATGTCGGAGATTAAGGACGTAAGTTCTTCAAATGGAAGTCTGGTGGCTAGAAGTGAGAGTAGTCCTTTTACTGTTTTTTGGAGGAATCTGATTCTGGATATTGAACCTCGGATTCTTGAGTATAATAGTAGCAGAATAGGGATTTTTGACTGGATCTTTCAGCCTTAATGACGGCGGGATAAAATCGTTTTGAAAGCATTTTCGGTTAAAAATTAAATGCCGACGCCATTTGGCAAGTTGGAGAGATTTCTTGGAGAGCTGTTCTTTGTAAAAAGTGATAAAAGAAAAGTTAGGATCAGGCATACTTTAGCCACGTTTTAAAAGTTAAAAGAGAAAACGAAAAATAGCGTGGTGAGTTTTTTTTATTAAAATTAAAATTACAAGCTTTCAAGCAAAATGCTTTTCTTCAGGTAATCCAAGAAAAAATATATGTGGAGAGGTAAATACACCCACCTAATTAAGATTTAAAAATTAAAGCAGAATTGCCACGAACAAGCACGTATCAACACACCTAGAGAGCGAGCGAGAAATTCAGTTCAAAATAAATAAAATATATACATAAATCGGGAAAACACTTGAGGTTAAACTTCCTTATGCGGGGTCCATATTATTACAAAAAGCTATGTACTGCGGGGGTAGTTCTATTTTTCTATTGAGGCTTGGAATTTTATTGGAAACCAAAGCCTCCAGGACCAGTCGTTGATATTTTCCGCTTATGTTACTGTAAATACATTGGGTGTCTGTGAAATCAAATGAATGCTGTGTTTCTGCCATGTGCTGATAAATCTGGGAACGGCTGTCTTTGTTCATGATGTTTCTATTGTGTTCTTTAGTCCTGATTTCTATGGTTCTGCCGGTTTCACCAACATAATGTAGTTCGCAATTTGAGCATTTAATTTTGTACACTGCGTTAGAGGCGGATAGTGGGTCCTGCTTTATAGAACTTTTTGTGATGGGATGCCGGAGTTTGAGTTCGACGGAAGGTGAATTACTAAAATTATTAGAGTGTATAATTTCTGTTTGTTTTCTTTGGGAGAAATTGGGTTTATTAATTTCATATGTTACCGAAGAAAGTTGTTTTAAAATAGTAAATGGGCCTATATATCTTTGTGTTAATTTACCAGTGTTTGGATAAATAAAGGTTTTTACTAATACCTGATCTCCTTTAAAAATGGGTTCTGGGTGTTTAATATCATTAAGTTGTTTGCTGTGTTCATGGGATTTTATGGTTCTTTCAATAGCTAATTTTCTTGCCTTTTCTATTGGTGTATGTGTTTCTGTGTCATGTTCTATATACTGTGGTTGTATTCCATAGTATGAGAATTTAGGTGTAAAGCCTGTTGTGGTATGTATTGTTTCATTATAGCTTTCAGTAATTTTAGGTATATATTTTGTCCAGGAGGAATCTTTAAATTAGTATTATATTCACATCTTAACCTATTAATGATAGTGGAATTTAGTCTTTCTACTTTTGCATTTGTTTCTGGGTGATGGGAACTGGTGAGTAGATGCTTAACATTATTTCTATCTAAAAAGTGTTTAAATTTTCTGCTAAGAAAAGCTGCATTTCTGTCAGTGATTAATATTTCAGGTTTATTAATTTGGAATAAATTTCTTAGACAAGTTATATAAGAATCAGTTGATACAGATTTTGTTGGAAAAGCCCAAAGGAATCTACTATGGTGATCTACTATCATATGGATACTGTGTCTAGTTGTCCCATAATTATGTAACCCGCCCAATGTATCTAGAGAAAAAATGTGATTCGGGTGTGTAGCTTTTGGCATCTTTTGTAGTGGTCGATAAACAATTCTGTTATCCCTAGACTTATTTAACTGGAAACTTCCACAATGTTTGGTGTAATTAGCAATATCCCTAGTCATATGTGGCCAATAATAGTGTGGAGAAATTATTTTAGTCATTTGAGTTGTTCTAATATGTACATGCTTTGTATGTTCTTTGCTTAATGATTTGTGTCTTGGTGTCTGTGGTACATAAGCTCTTTTAAGACCCTTTCTATTAATTATATAAAGGCCATTTTGAATTTTAATTTTAGCACTACTAATTTGTTCAGTTGTTGGTGTTCTTTTAACTCATTATATGTTAGGTAAAATGAGACAGGTGCTCTTGACAGCATCTCTGCTTCTATATTATTTAATCCTTTAATATGTTTTATGTCAAAGTTATATTGAGATAGAATCAAGGACCATCTAAATAATCTACCATGGTTTTATTTTACATTTTTATCCATTTTAAAGGTAAGCGATCTGTGTACAAGGTAAAATGTATGTTGTGTAGGTATGTGTGAAACCTTTGTAGTGAATTAATAATAGCTAATGTTTCAATTTCTGAGGCAGTATAATTCTGTTCATATGTGTGAAGTTTCTTGAAAAATACCTATCGGCTGTAAGATGCCTTGTTCATCTGGTTGTTTAAGAACTCCTGGTAATCCTAGACTTGACGCGTCTGTGAATAAATGACATGGTTTGATGGGTCATATATAGTACAGGTTGTGATATGAGTGAATTTATAAGTGTTTGGAAGGCTTGATCATGTTTCGCACTCCATAACCAAGGAGCATTTTTTAACAAAAGTTAATTTAATGGTGCCCTAATTTGCGCATAATGGGGAATAAATTTATTATATACTATATAAATTGTCCCTAAAATCTTTTTAAGGTTTTAATATTATATGGTCTATATTTAATTTTAAAATTGCTTCAATATTTTTGTTATGTAGTGTATATTTTCCTGAGTTAATAGTATACCCTAAGAATTGTATTTCTTTTTGTAAAAATTTGCATTTATTGAGATTGAGTTTTATATTATCTTGTTCGAATATACTTAATATGTCTTCTAAATGTTTAATGTGTTCTTCATAAGTTTTGGAGTGTATAATAATGTCATCAAAATAATTTAAGTCATAGTGTATGTTATGTGTAGCGAAAACTGACTTCATAATCCTTTCAAATTGTGAAGGTGCATTTTAAAACCATATGGATGTTTGTTCCATTCATAACCTCCTAATTGTGTTACAAAGGATGTTTTAGGTCTATCTTTTTCATCTATGGGTATATGCCAGTATGCATTTTTAACATCTAGAATAGTATATATTTTTGACTGTGTTAACCTATCTATAATTTGTTCTATAAGTGGAATTGGGGTATGCTCTGGAACTGTTTTTTTATTAAGGTTTTTATAATCTATACAAAGTCTTGTGGGGTGATTTGGGGCATCAGATTTCTTATTCACTAATAATGCAGGAGAACTATAGGGACTATATGAGGGCCTAATAATATCATATTTTAATAAGTCAGTTATTTGTTTTTGTATTTCAATATTATTGTAAAAGGATGTCATATATGTGTGACTTTTGCGCTATGGGAATATTATCTAAAAGAGATATGCAAATTGGGTTAGTCTTTATGTATCCTATATAAAAATTGTATTTAGAGAAAACATTCTTATATTTATGCAATATATATGAAATTGTTTAATTAGAGAAATTTGGATTAATATCTACTTTACTAAAGTCTAAATATGAATTATCATTTGTTATAGGGCATGGTCTTCGCATAGTGTGATATGAGTCAAAATCAATAATGGGATTTGAATTAAGATCTATAAATTGAACATTTGGGGTTGGTATATCAAAAGAATTGAAATTATACAATGGGTTGATATTTAAAAGAGATGAATTTTTAACATAGTATGGGTCTGGTATACATAGGGTAGTGGCATATGACTTCTGATTATCAGTTTTTGAATTAGAAGAATACAGTAATTTATAATTATGAAAAATAAGGTTTTTTGAAAAATCTATTTGTAACCTAAATATATAAAATGTTGGTAAACCCAAAATAAGATATTATATTGGATTATCACAAACAAACATTTTTTGATACCTTGTAAGTTTTCCTAAGGTAAGCCTAACCAATATTTTGTATAATGGGTAAGTAAATCCTTCTACCTGACCTATTCTTTCTTTTGAGGAATTGTTTAATATTTTATAATAAATAGAGTTTAAATATTTTAAAGGGATAATGGGAATAGGTGATGCAGTGTCAAGTATACAGGGTGAAGATATTTGGTTTATAAGTACAGAGAATAGTAATAATGTTCTACCAGGGTTGATGCGCTTTGGATGAGTATTGTTCTTAAGTGGGCAGTCTCTATGGAAATGTATCTGGTTGGATAACTGGAGTGATGCACATATCTTGCAGGGGTATGGGGGCTGGTTCATTGATGTGTTAGTTTCTTGGTGGTGGTGAGTTGCTGCTGCTGTCCTGGGAATGGCTGGTATTGATGAGCTTGGGAGGAGTTGGAGTTAAATCTTCTTACTGGATTAAATGGTCTATTGCTTGTACTTGTAGAGGGTTGTTGGGGTTCTTCTTCTTCATTTGTTGATAATTTTAATTGGGTTGTAATTTTAAACCAATCTGAGGGTTCTTGTATCTTTGCAGCTATTAAATATTTTTAAGGTGGTTTGGCATTCCATCTGTGAGTGCCTCTAATAAAAGTGTTTTTTTCTAGATTGAGGTTTTTGGCTAAAGCAGATTTTTCCTTAAAATATTCTTCAAGATCATCTTTATCATTTTATTTTAAATTTAGAAACCTACTGAATAAATTTTAATCCTTAATTGTGAAGTATGATGTTAATTTTTATTCTCTTTCCCCCAATTATATATATCTTGTAATTCTTCAATATAATAACTGAATGCTTCTCCCTCGAGGTAATTTGATATAATATTTAGTTTAAAATCTTCATCAAGAAGTTTCTGCAGACATTTTTGTTAAAGAATTTGAGCAAAGATATTATGTCTAACTTTTGACCATTAAACTTTGGTATTTCTATTGTAGTTGGATTAGGCGTCATGGCATGTTCTACATTCCTTTGTTTGCGCGACATTTTGCAAAATATTATTTTACAAAATTTGATTAATAATTTATAGAGTAATTGAGTTGAGAATCAGGTAATCCTGTCGGCTTATTGTTTTGAATATTTTATTGTTGTTAGATAAAGGGTTGATAAGACAAAGGATAATTAAGATAAAGGGTTGAAGGTGCAGTCGTGATAAAAAATATAATCATTTACCGTCAAGTAGCTTTTATTTTCAATTACTTGAGGAAATATTACACATTAATTATTTTCAGAATATATAGAATTTTTAAAGTTAATCTTATATAAGTGAATCAAAATATATATATGTTAACTACGCGCATATTTACAACAAAACTGAAAGTCATTCTAAAAACGATGATACGCAAAAGTAGAAACATCAATGAATAAAAATAATATATATATATTTTTTAAATATAGAAATATTTGAGTTTTTAGATTATATAATATATATATATATATATGTAAATATATATGTTTGAAACAATATAATTAAAATAGAGTTCCCCCCGTTGTATAAAGGATCCAATATAGTAAAAGTGAAGAGGAAGAGAGACAAAACTTTGATCACTTAAATATCTGAAGATATCAATCGCAATGAATTATTCAAATTCAAAGAATTATAATGAGCCTGTAGATATATATAATTAATATTCATTATTTCCATATCATTAAAGGAATAAGTTAATAATTCTTGAACCTGAAAGTCTTTGAAATTAACTCTGATATCAAATAGTTTTAGCCATTAATATGTCAAAATATTATGTAGGTTTATTAAGATGAAAGTAAAATATCACATATATATGTACATATATTAAAAATAAAAAAGGCATTTCCTGACCACGAGCACATGTTTCTTTTTAGATGGCAGAGCGCCATCTAAGGAGCAAAAATAAACTAAACGTTCATTTAGCTCGCTCCGTGATATTTGGCCAACCCAATTTCTCGATAAATCAAGAAAAGCCATCCACGAACGCGATTCGCGATGTTGGCGCTCGTCAGCGTGGAGTAGGTTGTAACCACTGCGACCAAAAAGATTTTTGGTCCCAGAGGCTTCTTGAGAAATCAAGAATTGGGTATTTAAGCCAAATTTGCGTAAATACGCTTAACACATGAAAAAAGATAAAAGTTAAGTGGGTCAGGTGTTGATATTGAAAATAAAAAAGGCATTTCCTGACCACGAGCATCCGATATATATATATATATATGTAGTAATCCCGATGTGGAATGTATTGGGCAGTCGTTGTAGTGGGTGCGTGATGGGATTCCCGCACGGGGACAGCAAGGAACAGAGGCAGGTCTAGATGGTAACTCCAAGAAGGTAGAGGTAGACCACGGACGAAGGCAGTCGAACCACGGGCGTCACGGATTACCTAAGCCTACATCGCGGATAGGGATGAGAAACCCGACCGTATAACGGCGTCGCTCTGAAAACAACTGCTTTGTCTAAACTCTGGGCGTTTATATACTGGACGCCCGCATATGTGGTGATTCCTGATTGGCTACTGTAATCACGCCACTTTCTGGCGCCGGGTTGTTTTCGTCTGGTCTACCTCGTCCTCTTTGTTTTATTTGTCACTTCCATTGTTCGATACATATTTTATATAGATATGGGGTTATAATAATTATCAGAAGAAGGTTGTGACCTATCTAATTCAAAATATACTACATATATATATATATATATATATCGGACTGGCTGTCATTCTAGACATGTTCCATTAACGGACCAATTGTGCAAACGCACAATTTTACAGTCCTCACGGAAACTAAAAAAATCAATCAATTTCTTTATATACAACAAATAGAACTACAAAGATCGAATGCCTCTTTCAAAACTAGATAAACTATAATTCCCACCGCTTTTACTGCAATAAAAAATATCAGGAAGGTTTGGCTCATCAGTGAGAAAACAAACCAGCGGTTTCTCCAATTTATATATAATCCTTCAGAAAGTTTTAGAGATTTAATGCTGAATTGTACGAATCTGTCTATAGGCGACACTAAAGGATGGAATATAGTTATGGTACTCAAGAAAACAATGGACATAAGCGCTTTTAGGACAGTAAAGTTATATTTAAATGTTGTAATCGAGCAATTCCCTTCCGCAAACATTAAATACAATGCCAGCTAGGCATAAATTAAACATAAGACACCATAACGTACCATATATATACAATAAATAAAAATACAAAGCACGGATCATTCTTTAAAAAATCATATAAAACTATTTTTTCGTACTGTTCTTACTGCGACGAAAACTTAAATTGCCGAAACTGCCGGGGGAATTCTTCACTGATGAACCAGGCCCTATCAATATTTTTCATCACAGTAAAGACAGAAAAAGGCGCGTTTTATTTGTTTTTAAAAGTGACATTCGTGTTTTGTAGTTGTATTTCCTGTATATAGAGGGCGCGCTATTGTATTATAGTTTCTTATAATTGACTGTCAATGTATTTATAGTTTGTGGCAGAGCATTGCTCGATGCAAATTTATAAATATGACTCTACTGCTCAAAATGCCTATGTTCATAGTTTGCTTAAATACCATAACTAGGTTTCCACCCTTTAGTGTCGTATGTATAAGCAGAATCGTACAATAAAATATTATGGCTCTAAAAGAGGTCTAGTGGACTAAATTTTTAAACCGCTGGGACGGTTCCCCACTGATGAGCAAAGCTCTCAGTCTTTTTTATTGAGATAAGAACAGCATAAAAAGTGTATTTTATTTAGTTTTTAAAGAGACTTTCGTGTCTTTCGTATATTTATAAATATATATACACTGCGTGACATTGAAAATGGAACACCAAGAAATAGTGGCCAGAAAATTATGCAAATTTCAGGGTAGACACGCCTAACCGAGTTATGCAAATGATGTAAAATGCGCAGCTCTCGTGCGCACATGGAGTAAGATATAAGGGAAGGAACTTGCAGAAAGGATAGTATTCGTGTCGTTATTTCTTCAAGGAAAATCATTGTAGAAATTTTGTTCTTGTGTCAAAAGACACGTGTAATAACAGAGAATGCCAGGTCATCGTAAACGGAGGCAGTTCAAGCAGACAGACGCTTTTACGAGGGGCATGGTGATCGGACTGAAAAGGGCAGGTTGGTCCATACGTCAAATCGCAGCTGATACACACCTTGGTGCGTCCACGGTGCACCGACTGTGGAGAAGATGGTTGGAACAAGGAAATGTGGCAATTTATAGGAATGCCGGTGCAACCAGAGTGACGTCAGCACGTGTGGATCGGCGTATCCTTCGACAAGCAGTGGCGGCCCCACAAGCCAATTGTACCGCCATCCTGAAACATGTGCAAGACACCCTAGATCATTTCATCTCGACCAGAACCATTTCCCGTCGATTGGTTGCTAATGGCTTGCACTCATGCCGTCCGCTAAGAAGACTGCCATTGACCCCACCGAATAGGCGCCAACGTTTGGAATGGTGCCGGGCTAGATCGACGTGGATGACGGAATGGCACAGGGTCGTGTTCTCAGATGAGTCGCGTTTCTGCTTGTCCAGTGATAGTCGCCGTGTACGCGTGTGGCGTCGACGTGGAGAAAGGTCCAATCCGGCAGCAATTGTGGAACGCCCCACCGTGCGACAACGTGTATTCATGGTTTGGGGCGCAATCGCGTATGATTCCAGGTCACCTTTACTTCGTATTCAGGGCACTATGATACGTTGATGATGTGCTGCGACCGGTGACACTCCCCTACCTTCAGGGGGTACCCAATGCCCTTTATCAGCAGGATAACGCCCGACCGCACACTGCTCGCATTAGCCAACAAGCTCTGCAAGATGTACAGATGCTTCCCTGGCCACCGTACTCTCCTGATCTCTCACCAATCGAGCACGTCTGGGACATCATTGGACGCCGTTTGCATGCCTTGCCACAGCCGCGTTCAGAAGACGAACTGTGGCAAATGGTTGAGAGGGAATGGAGAGCCATCCCTCAGGACGCCATCTGTACTCTGATTGACTCTCTACCTAGACGTGTTGCTGCGTGCATCGCCGTCCGCGGTGGTCCTACTTGCTACTAAGCCGACGCCGTTCTCGCTCTGTATTATGACTATCATTTTGAAATAAAGATCACTTATTGTTCATCCCTGTCTCTCTCTGTCTGCCGAGTTTCATCACCTTCTGGCCACTATTTCTTGGTGTTCCATTTTCAATGTCACGCAGTGTATATATATATATTAGAGGGCGCGTTATTGTCTTACGTTCAATCCCTTATCAAAAGCTTCCTAAAAGAAAAGAATAAATAGGCGAACAAATTCATGAAAAAATATCATGTGAGTAAAGATGAAAATACCAATTATTTAATTTTATTTGAAGCGAAATATGTCTTCATTGAATTATACGGTGATAGCGCCATTTCGGGACAAAGGGCCTTCCAACTAGCTATAAAACAGCACCTTACTAATGCACAAAGACTAATATTCTATATATAAATATATAGGTGAATTGGCAAACTATTTAGAGGTGAAAGATGGACGACTAAATATGAGATTTTCATGCATGGAAAGAATCGTATATAAAAATACTTAACGAAACAACCCAGAGAAACTTATCGCTCTAAATAATATTGAATCGTGTCGATCCATTAAACTTTTCGCTGCCGACCACACGCCAGCGTGTGATTATAAGCCTTTTCTAAGTCGCATATAGTACGTTTGCGTGTAATCTAAAATTTTTCTTTCCGGTTCAATCAGCAATTGCATCCAACTATATCTGATGGCACCAAGAGAAATAAACCTGGCTATAACAACTAGTATGATCTTTGCGTATCACAACAGCGTTTCCATCTTTTTTTTAGCTGTTCAAAACATAGAGATGATTCGTTTTTCATAATTATTCGTTATTATTTTTCTATATTTCTATAATTGTATTCTCACATCATCAAAAGGTTTACCTTTCAAGAATAATTTTATCTTAGAGAAGATAAAAGGTTAGGGGGAGAGAGTTTTGGGAAAAGAGGAGGTGGGGAAGTTCAGAGGTTCACTTTTTCGCCAAATATCGAGCAAATAAAAGGGGCTTGTGAGGTAGAATATTATCGTGCAATAAAAGATAAAAAATACTTTCTCCCACGAATCAGGTCTTTTGAGTCTAATCGCTTCACGTAAACAACGGAAATTATTCGAATACACGTGTTATGAAAGTGTTGAATATTCAATAAATCCAAAGTGAACAAGGCCTTCAAAGTAAAAGAAAGTAATCAATAAATATTGGCTTTGATTTCGTTTTTCTTGATTTTTGAGCCTTGGTTGTCCTTGTTCAAGCCATTCGAATCACCTGTCTCTGGGGCATACGCGTAAATCCATGTCTCATCACCTATGTTTATTTGTGTCAGCGTGTCTGGGTTATTCTGGTAGCTTTTTAAAAGGTTTCACAAATTCAGTCTAGATTCTCGTTGTTCCATTTTTAACAATTTAGGCACAAACCGAGCTGCTACTCTAACCATATTCAAATTTTCGCTTATTAATAACTGCACAAATTCGTATAATATCTCTTAATTGTCTTCTCACCTCCCTGATTGTCATTATAGGGTTTTCTCGCAAAAGGTTTTCGATTTGTTGGATATATACCTGGTTTCTAATGATGCACGGTCGACCAGGTCGAACTTCGTCAAAGGGATTTATTCCTCCATTTTAAAGGTGGCGTACTAGCTGAAAGGTGGCGTACTAACTTTTGGCCTGCTAATATAATACACCTATTTAATTAAACCATTCGTTTCTAAAGCTGTTTTACAGATTTTCTAACAAAATTAGTTTCTCGATAAAACTATCCATTTTTTTAAAGAAACAATTCCATAGAATATCTGACGACGTTCTCTTCATAAAATAAATTCAAATAAGATGCGCTCGGAAACCACGGTCAGATTATATATATTTAAAAGTTTATATTATGTCGATTAATATTACACAGTTTATATTATTTTATTTTCATTATTTTTGAAACACTGTTTTGACTCCTTACTTAATGATGACACCTTGTATATACAAGTCTTTTATATATTGAGAAAAAACTGGGTTTGAAAAGAGAAGACGGCATCTTGAGAGAGTTTATTCCTCAGGCTGCGGCCTTGGCTAGTAAACACGCTAGTGAGAGGTTATCTTGTCCACTTGATGAGGAAGATTTGGGATTCGAATTTGGTAAAAAAGAGAGATTAAATTGAGCTTAATTATTTCTAGGAATCTAATTTGAAAATATCACAGAAAAACTGACCAATAATTAGAGAGAAAATGAATGAATTATCATACAGTAGAAAATCTTAATAATAAATAATGTAAATTAAAAACCTTCCAGAGAACAGTTTCTTTTCAAAATATATTCAATATATCTATCTATCGGTACTTGGAGAAGGCCTTTCTACAGGAGAAATATATTATAATTTATAATAAAAATGAAAAATTATAAAAATGTTTGTTTTCTGTTATTATATATATAATTCATAGGTAGAATAATTTTCACTTTTATTTTAAGATAGGTCAAAACGGTTCTATATAATTCAATAATGAATTAGGAATATTTGCACTGCTCTTCCACGAACAATTAAGACCAAATTATTAACGCCAAACTTTTCTTTTTCAAATAAAATTTATATAAATATAAATACATAATTTTTAAACACATCGCTGTATATTTTTATAAATAATAACCTTCTGTCAATAGAGATAGTAGAGATAGTGTTTTTATTTCAAAAAAGGTTTTGGTTCTAAATTAAGCATACCTTTTGATAGTTTAAATAACAGGAAAATATCGTATATATATTCTCAATATTGATTAGATCATTTTGATGTTTAGATATATAACCATTTTCAAGGGGCCAACAAAGAACAAAGAAATACAACAAATAAGTTTAAAAAATCGCACTATCAGCCAGAAAAATAATCAAATAATGTCATCACAAAATGAGAGAAAACACCCTCTTTCATAGCCCTATCACTCGAAAGGAAATAGCTCTCCAGGTCCTGATCTAATTCATGGCCACTTCTTGATCGACCTTAGCCCAAAAGGCAAAGACAGGCTCCTTGAAATCTTCAACTTATCCTGGAAAAAAGGAAAACTTCCAGAGGAATGGAAGTCAACCACAGTTATCCCTCTTCTAAAACCCAACAAAGGCAGACGATCCCCTTCAAGCTATAGGCCAATCCCTCTTACTTCCACTGCAAGCAAATCACTAGGAAAAAATATTACACAAAAAACCTTTGTACTACCTACAACAGGAAGACCTAACACCTCAAGAGTAAAGCGGCTTCCGCCCAAGAAATTCAACAATCGATCTAATTTTCTACTTCACTCAAAACATTTTAGACAATCAAAATAAAACCCCATCTAATAGTACCATCGCTGCCTTCCTGGACATTTTACAGGCATTTGATCTTGTCTGGCACAATATATATATATAAGGTCAAATTACAACACTTTCTCAAAGCAGTACTCAGTCCCCTATTGTTTACACTCTACATAGTTAGAATGGAAAAAGTCATCGATCAAATATTGGAATGTTAGCAGACGTTCTAATAGTTTGGAACAGTCATCATGAAATCCAAAAAATTGAAGATCATCTGAACAGATCTATGAAAAACTAGAAATCTTCAAAACTACAAACCAAACATATACTTCAATGATAATCTTCTCCCAGTAAATAAAACCCCCAAATACTTAGGTATAACACTAGATCCAGAAATTGGATGTAACAAATATATAGAATTTCTTATACAAAAAGCCCGTTAAGGCTTAACATTATTCGACCAATCCTAGAATATGGCCTACAGGTAATCATCAATTCATCTACCACAAACCTTGCACGCCTTTATAGTATTCAGACGGCAGCAGCAAATATTATAACAGGCAACAAACACTCCTGCAATAACGACATAGTACACCGTGAAGCAGATCCCCTGCCGCTGAACGTTAAAAGAGATATACTGATGGAAAAATACTTAAATAGAATCTGCAGCTATGGATCTGATCACAGAACAGAAAATTATACAAACCAATGGAAAAGTAACCAAAGATTAAAACATGAATCCCCCTTTTCTATGCTTTCAAAAATAATATGGTTTATCATAGTGTTGGAAAAGAAGACGTCCGAAGCAGCCAATGGGAGGCCGGCGGAAGCGGCTACGGGGATGCAGCGGCTAAAATGAGAAAACAATAACAGAAGAACTTGTAAACAACTTTCGAACACTAGAATTTACTCTGATCTCCGATTCTTTTAGTCTAAACATTTAAATATATAATTAATTAAATAATACTTTACTTATTTTCTTAAATTGTAATAAATATAATTTTCCCTCCTGTTTTCGTCGTATATTTTAAAAGTGTTATTAACAGCGACGCCTTAACTTTGAACCTTCAACCCCGCCGACCAAGAATAGAGGTGAGTGACTACCTCTATAGAATTTAGATCGTCGTCACAACACAGAGTGGCGGTGAAATCGCAATATTTTTGGCATCCCAGCCGGGACTGTTGAAGGTAAATTCTAGAAGAAAAAAAAATCATTTTAAGCTGGCCATTTTGGAACTCGCTAGCTAACCCTACTTGCTGCTTTGTTTACAAGATGGCGGAAGAATTAATTCTACGTTTAAAAAAGAAGCGTGCTATTAACAGATCATATTTAACGAAAACATGCAATAAGATTGAAAGTGGACTTGACACGCTAATTAGAATTGATCTTGAAGAATTATTAGAACAATTGAATGAATCATTTAGCGAACTTAAATTAGTGGATCACGAAATAGAAACGCTTCTTGAAACTGACGATTTAGAGAAGGAATTACAGGGCGTAAAGGAATATCGAGAGAAATATATTACTTGGAGATTTAGGGCAAATAAAAAGATTCGCCAATCAGATTTTCATGGCGAAAATATACCGAATTCGAACTCACGAATAGATGAAAATGAAATGGGACATTATGTACCTTCCTGCACGACTGTGAAACTTCCGAAATTGATGATATCGAAATTTATGGAAACATTAGTGAATGGCTGACGTTCGGGAATTCTTTTGATGCAGCTATACACCAGAACAACTCACTGAACCCGATCGATAAATTTAACTATCTGAAGTCACATCTCGGCGGAACTGCACTAAACACAGTCGAAGGTTTCGCTTTATCTGCGGACAATTATGAGAAAGCTATAAAATTGCTTAAAGACAGATTTGGGCGAGAAGACATTTTGATTAGCCGACATATGAACAATTTGTTGTCAATGAGACCACTCAAAACGTCAAGCGATGTAAGAACCTTCCGCGAACTTTTTGACAACCTTTCTGTTCAAATAAGAAGTCTCGAGTCACTAAACGTGTCCATTGATGTTTACGGACAACTGTTGTGCCCGATAATAATAAAGCTTCTACCTGCAGACCTTAATTTGGAATTGAACAAAGAACTCCCGACAGGTTACGTAATTAATGACTTGATTACCTTTCTAGAAAGACAATTAACTGCACGGGAGAGGAGTTTTAGAAACGAAATCGGTACCGGGAATGAATCAACTTCTAAACCTAATTTAGTAAACAAACATCCAAAGACAAGATTCTACAATGAAAAACCAATTGCGACAGCTTCAGAACTTTTGAATTCAGTTCACAAATCGAATGAATGTGTATTTTGTGGTAAAGACAACCATGGAAGCCCTAAGTGTGACTTTGCAGCTAATATGAGTTTAAACGAAAAGAGATCACTCATGAGGAAAAAAGGCGTTTGTTATAAATGTCTTCGGCCTTCTCATTTAAGTAAATTTTGCAGAAATGTAGTCCGGTGTTCGATCTGCAACATGTCTTCCCACCTGGATGTCATGTGCACAAAACGGATTTTAGATCGAGGTGGATCTTCTAAGTCTCCAACGGTTAAAGATGAAACTCTCGCCAACTTATCAACCTCCCCAGACGTCTTGTTGCCTACTTTGAGAGTGACCCTCAAAGGGAACAGAACGGAGAAGACGGCACGGGCTATAATAGACACCGGATCCCAAAGATCATATATTTTAAATAGCACAGCAATGGAAATGGAATACGAAATATCAAGGAGAGAGTTCTTCCGGCATTCCTTGTTTGGAGGATCGAGTACCGACGTAGTTGAACATGAGGTCTATACCATTCATTTATCTGACATCAATAATTCCTATCGCTTTGAGTTTGAAGCACTAGGTCAACCCCTTATCTGTGGAAGCATACCTCCGGTGTGTCCCAGATCATTTTTAGAAAGGAGTGAAGAACTCGACGTGTCTGATTTGATGAGAGACCGTATAGAAGTCCTTATAGGCGCGGACATCGCCGGGAGATTGCTAACTGATGATCAGAGAAGGATCTCATCTGGACTGGTGGCAATCCGTACCAAACTAGGATGGACTGTGATGGGAAAGATTCCTCCAACGGAGGTGAGAGATGACATCAGCTCCCTTTGCGTGACCACACTTCTATCTTTGGATCTAGAAAACCTGTGGAAATTAGATGCAATTGGAGTCTCTGACGCGGAGGTTGAGAAGAAGACTCAGTCATTACAAGCTGAAATGGAGGAACATTTCGCCCACACCACGACGCGAGATATCGAGGGGCGCTATGAGGTAGCTCTACCCTGGGTGCAAGACAAGGAAAGGATTCCTTCGAATAAAGACCTAGCCGAAAACCAACTAAGTTCTGTAAGAAGAAAACTTGAAGAAGTTGGAGACATGAATGAGTATGGACAAATCTTTGAAGAATGGATGAAATAGGGGATAATCGAGTATGCCAGAGAGGATAAACTAGATGGTGTACACTACCTGCCACATCGACCAGTGTATAAAAGGAACAGTCACACTTCTAGAATACGGCCAGTATTCAATGCGTCGGCCCGGAAGAGAGGTAAACTTTCCCTGAATGACTGTCTGGATAAGGGACCCAATTTGATAGAAATTATACCAAGACTTTTAAATAAATTCCGGAAATATGAAGTTGGTGTCTCTTCCGATATTGAGAAAGCATTTTTACAAATTGGAATAAAAGAAGAAGACCGAGATTATTTACGATTCCTGTGGCACACAGAAGACGGAAGATTGATCACGTATCGACATAAAAGGGTTGTTTTTGGAATTACCACTAGTCCGTATCTTTTGAAGGCTACCTTATCTCTCCACTTAGATAAGGCTCCTGAACATTTAAAAATCACAGCTGAACAGTTGAAATCATCCTTTTATGTTGACAATTGTTTATCCAGTTTTCATAATGTTGAAGAAACGGAGAAATTCGTGAAAGAATCTACTGAACTGCTCTCTACAGCTTGTTTCAATCTCCGAGATTGGGTGAGTAACGTTACAGACTTTTCTCTTATGAACCAACTGAATAAGGAAGTGAACATTTTAGGAATAACATGGAATACTGATAGAGACACACTGACAATTGGTTTGGAAGATTTTGAATTAATTGGACCAACCACCAAGAGAAAAGTACTTTCAATAGCGAGCAAGATATTTGATCCATTAGGAGTTGCTTGTCCTGTGACTTTAATTCCCAAGCTGATATTACAGGAAACTTGGATAAAAAAGTTGACATGGGACGAAGTCCTACCTGGATGTTTAGTACAAAGATTTTGGAAGTGGTTTAGCAAACTGAAACACTTGCCTAACATAGAAATTCCTAGATGGCTTTGTTTTAAGGACTCCTATGTAGAGAAAACCACTCTCCACATCTTTTGCGACGCCAGTCAGTTTGCCTATGCAACCTGTATTTTCCTCCGCATTGAAAAGGAAGATAGAGTAGACATCCAATTGATACAGGCTCGAACACGAGTAGCTCCACTGAAGAAACTCACCATCCCAAGATTGGAGCTTTTGGCTTGTCTGATTGGAGCTCGTTTGGCAGCTAACGTCATACAAGATCTGGAATTTGAGGAAATTCCAAGATTTTATTGGACCGATTCGACCAATGCTCTCTGTTGGATCCAAAGGGAAGACAACTGGGCAGCCTTTGTGATGAACCGTGTTAAGGAAATTCATAATCTTAGCTCCCCCGAATCTTGGCGCCACATACCAGGCCGATTAAACCCGGCAGACCTCCCATCTCGGGGATGTTCAGCAGAATCACTTAAGGAGACAAGATGGTGGGAGGGACCTGCATGGTTAAAGGTATCCCAAGAAGAGTGGCCCAAATCAACCATTATCCCTGATTTGGAGATTGTTTATTCTGAAAGGCGCAAGACCATCCTGAACACCTTGTGTACGACAAGAGAAAATGAAAATTTATTTGGACGTTATTCCCATTTTTTGAGAATAGTACGAATCACCGCCTGGATATACAGATTCTTCAACAACGCCAAGATTGATAGAAGAAAGATAATTTCAGAAGATCTCAGTACAGAGGAAATGACTAAGTCAGAAATAATACTGATAAGACTTATCCAGAGAGAATCGTTTTCAGGGCATGAAGATAAGAAACTACAAGGCTTTAAGTTGCTAGTAGACTCTTCAGGGATTTTGAGAATAAAAACTAAAATTTGCAGAAGAGAAGATTTCGATAATTTTAGAATGCCCATTTTATTGCCCTCAGATCACTTTTTGGTTTCTTTGCTCATCAGGTGGAACCATGAAACCCACGGGCACGCCGGTCTACAAACTCTCCTCGGTATTCTGAGAGAAAACTATTGGATACTAAGATCCAGGAAAACCGTCAAGAAGATCATCAATCAATGCATTCGCTGTAAACGATTCACCGCGACACCAGCTACCGTCGAGTCAACATCATTACCAGAAGACAGAGTACGAGATGCTGCAGTTTTCGAAATAGTAGGAGTTGATCTAACTGGACATCTTATCTTAAAGAATAAGAAGAAAGCATGGATTGTCATCTTCACATGTGCAGTGTATAGAGGAGTTCATCTGGAACTTGTGACATCTTTGTCTATGGAAGCCTTCCTCCAAGCTTTCCGCCGATTTATTGCTCGAAGAGGCCGACCATTGATTGTGTATTCGGATAATGGGACTAATTTCAAAGGTATGGCTAATGCTTTAAAGAAGATTGATTTTTCGAGATTAAAATGTGATCCCACATTGAAAAACATCACCTGGAAATTCATACCGCCTGGTGCTCCTTGGTGGGGTGGATGGTGGGAGCGTTTGATTGGAATGATGAAACAATTGCTCTTTAGGATTCTCGGTCAAACCTCCTTGGGATATGAAGAACTTTCCACGGTAATGTGTGACGTCGAAAGCTTGATGAACACACGCCCACTGACCTACCTAACTGAAGAAAGTGAGGATCTCGCTCCATTGACACCTTCGTTGTTCTTACATGAGGTCAGAGAGGTTGGCGTTCCAGACCTGGACTTGATTGATAACCAGACCCTCTCCCGCAAATATCAATATATCAAACGTGTACGAGAAGATCTTAGAGAACGATTTCGTATCGAATATTTTGGATTCCTGAGACAAGAAACGAGACGCCTGAAGACTACCATACCATTCAAGGTGGGAGACATGGTACTCATTGGACAAGAGAGTTTAAAGAGACTACACTGGCCGTTAGCCAGAATAATCCAACTCTATCCAGGAAAAGACGGACTTGTGAGGGTTGCGAAAGTGAAAACTTCATCAGGTGATAAAATACGACCTATTCAAAAACTCTACAATTTAGAGATAACGCCCGAGATAAGATGTCGAGACCCTCTAACGGAGCGATCTCCCACACAAGAAGTTCGATTGACAACTGAAGAGGACCTTTTGACTTCACAACAAGAGCAACATCATATTGATACCCCGAATATTGTGTCAAGTTACGAACGGCCCATCAAGAGACCCAACCGATTGGATCTACTGAACTTTTCCTTTCCATGTTTGAGTCGTCGAGACGCCAACTCAAAGGTGGGAGAAATGTTGGAAAAGAAGACGTCCGAAGCAGCCAATGGGAGGCCGGCGGAAGCGGCTACGGGGATGCAGCAGCTAAAATGAGAAAACAATAACAGAAGAACTTGTAAACAACTTTCGAACACTAGAATTTGCTCTGATCTCCGATTCTTTTAGTCTAAACATTTAAATATATAATTAATTAAATAATACTTTACTTATTTTCTTAAATTGTAATAAATATAATTTTCCCTCCTGTTTTCGTCATATATTTTAAAAGTGTTATAAACAGCGACGCCTTAACTTTGAACCTTCAACCCCGCCGACCAAGAATAGAGGTAAGTGACTACCTCTATAGAATTTAGATCGTCGTCACAACACAGAGTGGCGGTGAAATCGCAATACATAGTATAGAAAGATCCTATCTTAGAAACAAAAGCCAACCCAACCTCAATTTACCCAACATCACCTTTCAAACTTCTCTAGGTCAACCAATAACCGAAAATCAAGAAAACCTACATATTTTCTTAAATCTTAGCCTCCAGATTATCGGCACAATCCCTTCTAACATTATCAAAATTTATACCGATGGAAGCAGATTTGATAATGGATCCTGCGCAGTCTTGGCGAGGCTCGTGGCCTGCTGCTGTTGGGAGGGATCCTCGGTGCCTGGGAACATCCCTTTTTGGTCCCAGAGTTGGCCTGGTCAGGGTCATATGGCCTTTTCTTTAAGCCTCCCACTGTGGTGAAGATTCCATCTTCGCCATCGGGAAGCTCGTCGTCCAGTTCCGGGCAATCAGCCTAATTGCGGCGATAATTTGCATGTCCGCCGTCGGCTCAGAATTAGTATCTTTGTGGCTTTCAGCCATTTCTGAATCTTTTGCCGATATCTCGGCGGAGACTTGAGGATTTTCTGTTAGGTTCGTATGGACTTGCAGCCCATTCTCTTGGCTTTCAGCCAATATCCCAAAGGGGTTAGTAATCTCCATGGCCTCCATCTCAGCCTCAAAAAACGCGGAGCTCGCGCGCTGCGTGGCCGCACGGCCGGGAGAGAGAGAGAGAGAGATTGAAAATACTTTTATTACCTCATTCATAAAAATTGTAATGATAAATGAAAACTAAAAAGAAATAATAACAATTAATAATAAAAGTCAAGGATGAATATACACAATGAAATTCACACAAGGCTTCACTGGTGTCGCCAGGTGTGCAGGTGCCGCCGGTGTTCAGGGTTGCAACCCGGAATCTCATTGCAGCTGCCGAGCAGAGTTTCTGGCGCGTGACAGCTTCTTGTACAGGGTGTGGCTGGTGTTCCCTGTCAGAGCCATTAGCGCCGTGGCCATGGTGTCGATGGCCACTTTCTGTTCGGCGTTTGATTGGGCGAGAAGCCGGTCCATCTTCTCGTTGGGCGTTAAAGCCTGGAGGAGGTGATCTCTCTCCAGGCCAAGCTTTTGGACACTATCTATGATTGTAGACGCCTTGTCGTTCTTCAGGAGAACGTTCATTTGGATTTCAGCCATAGCGCGCCGTTCCTGTGAAGATTCGGACGCCTTAGGTTTGTCCTGATTTTTGGATGGAGGAGTACTCAGGCCGACCGCCTCTTCTGTTTTCTCTGTGTCGCTGGGAGGAGGATCTGCGATGACAGAAACAGCCGGTGGTAAGGCTGCAACAAAAAGAGGAGGGGCGTTCGACTTGGGGGGTGGCTTGCTAGGGACAGCCGTGGGCACACGGGGAGCAACAAGTGTCTCTTCTGCAGGCCGGTCTTTCGTGGACAGTTAGCGCGTTTGTGACCTTGGCTATTACACAGGGAGCACTTGATCGCGTAAGTCACGTAGACATGGGTGGCAATCCCCTTGGGCTTGACGTCCAGCCGGGAAGGGATCTGGAACAGCTTGACTCCATCATTCATAGTGATGAACGCTTCCCGACGGGCATAAGCCCAGCTGGAGTCGCCCATATCTCCATCATCTTCTGGACAATGGATGTCATCTGTTCATAGGGCCGAAGGGCTGCGAAAAGGTCGGCGTCCTCTACGAAAAAGAAGACATTGCCGAGCACAATGCGTTCGGCTCTTTTCCGCAGGGGGAAGGCCCTTAAGGTAGCGTCCTCGAGGTCGAGGCCTTCTTCAATCAGCTTGTCGGTCAGTTGTACGCTGGAGAGGCCGACCAGGTTATGCCCCTCCATTTTTGTAAGCTGGTAGACGGAGCCCTTGCCCAGCTTCACCTACAGCGCCAGAAAATACTAGGCCTGGCTGAAGTCTGGGCAGAATTCAAGATAGACGCATTGCTCTGCCTTGCCCACCGCCGACCTGGCTCTCAACGCCGCTTGTTTTTGCCGAGTCGTCGTACATTCTTGTACCTTGGACTTAGGCATTGGACGTTCGGTGAGGACTTGCTTCGCGACCGCTGCCTGGACGCAGCCCCTCTTGGCTTTCCGGCCTGCCGCCTCGGAGTCCCCTAGCCTCTTCCTCCTGTGCTCCACTTTGGTAAAACTCACATCTTGTCTCTCGATAAGATGATCGTCCAGTTCCGGGCAATCAGCCCAATTGCGGCGAGAATTTGCATGTCCGCCGACCACCGCCGGTTTAGAATTAGCATCTTTGTAGTTGTTTGAATCAGAATGGCTTTCAGCCATTTCTGAATCTTTTGCCGATATTTCGGCGGAGACTTGGCCGATTTTGGTAAGGTTAGCATGAGCTTGCAGCCTATTTTCTTGGCTTTCACCCAATACCTCAAAGGAGTTGCTCAACTCAATTTTCTCCATCTCAGCCTAAAAAAAAAAACACGGAGCTCGCGCGCCTCGTGGCCGAGAGAGAAAAGAGAGTGCATATTGTAACCAAGTATTTATTCATTTTATTATTTTTATTAACAGAGTGGTCATTTTCATATTTATATTTTGCTTCTCTGTAAATTCCCCTCGTGGCTTATCTTTTGTTTACCTTTCATAGTTTGTCCTTGCCTGAAATAAATTTTGTTTCCCCCTGAAGTTTTTGTCTTCCCTAATTTTCCACGTGGCATTTTGGTGGAGATGCTGGGTAAGTTAGGGAAGACAAACTGAAGATCGCCGAGAAGACCTTGAAGCCATGGGAGCTGTGATCTACATTTTCAGAGACTGACTCCAGGATTCCACCGCCGTGCTAAAGCAAAGACTTCCCTCGAAGATGACGATGTCCCTATAGACGATACGAGGACAAAGCCGCTCTTCACGCCGCCAGAAAAAGGACGCAAAGGTACTAGGGACAAAGTTCCAAGACTTCGATGGAATCCTTGGCAGAAGCACGTCAGATCCATGTCAGAAACTACAATAATTTCTAGCTGTGGGTCACAGCTTCCATAGGGAAGAAGCTATGTAACCAAGTATTTATTCATTTTATTATTTTTATTAACAGAGTGGTCATTTTCATATTTATATTTTGCTTCTCTGTAAATTCCCCTCGTGGCTTACCTTTTGTTTACCTTTCATAGTTTGTCCTTGCCTGAAAAAATTGTTTTTTCCCCCTGAAGTTTTTGTCTTCCCTAATTTTCCACGTGGCAATATATACAGAGGAAAGCAGTACATTTTGAAATGCATTTATATATATATATGTGAAATATCAATATAAAAATAAATAATAAAATTTTAATAGAAATGAAAAAATTTGTGTGCATCACAATAGTAATTATAAATATATATACTGTATATATCACTAAGAAATTTCTGCTGATTTTGGGATTAAAGTTATAGAATTATTACTTTCTGGTTGATATAGAGAATTGTTGAGCATTTGCTTGATTTTGGCATGCACGAGTATCTAAATTGTGCAGTCGTGATAAAATAATAAAACATATTATAATCACAATTTGCTTAAATTGTACTAATAAATTATAAAATACATATTTTGAGAAATTAGTACCTCACTTAAGGCGTGAAGAATGAACAAAACAAAAGACTTATTTACATATCTACAAAAGATTTGAACCGGCTAACGGGAAAAAACAACAATATATTTATATATAAAGACATCTGGTGGTAGACTTAACAGAGTAATTTGGTTTGGGAATTATAATTCAAAATTGAATACAATTTTTATATAACATATATATATATTCGTCTTAAAATTATATAAAGTATATAAAGAAAAGCAAATTAAATAAAATATTTGTTGTGTAAGAGTTTATTATAACATTTATGCGTATTTTTCCAATTAAATATTATCAATATAATTAGAGAAATATGTAGCAAATATTTTAAGAAAAGGAGAGTCAATATAGAAAATGCATTAAATAGAAAGAAAATATTTATTTTGACATATTAAAATATGAAATTAAAGAGCTCTCTCTAATTAAGAATTCTAATAAACTTGAAACAAAAAGCTCAACGTGTGTTTATTTCTTGGAACTATCCACATTAGTTTGATAGCTCTTGCTATTTGCCTTCCCGCAGCCTTGGCCATTCACTCCTGATTAAGCTAGAGCAAATATTTATAGAGGAGTGAAGGCTCCCAGTCCAATTCTGCTCTGATGAATGACGTTTGGTGAATGATTCGGATCAATGACGTTTTACCACCAACAACGTCTATTTACACAAATAGATGTGTTATTTCATTATATTTCACCCCACCCAGATCTATTTTTATACTCTTCTCGTCTTTCAAAGCACACGTATTTACAAACACAGATGCGAAATGTTAAAAGCTCTTGTCGGTGAATATCCTTTTCATGATTGAAATGGATATAATCAAGAAAATATCCATCTTCAACTACATTGATCACAATATTCACATTGCAGGCTAAGCGCGCCATCTGCTATAGGAAATCTAAACTATTTTTTGACGCGTGTGTTTCTTTTTGATTTAAAACAATTTCTATCGCCCTTACGGCAATGACAAAATAATAGGAATGCCTAGCTCATCAGCTGTGAGCCCCCCCCCCCCCCCCCCCCCCCCTGCGGTTTCGCTAGCTTAATCTATCATTTTCTCCCAAACTGAAGTTAAATCTTAGGAAAGGTATTCTAAATGAACTATGGACATAAATGGGAAGAGTTAACCACTGATGAGCTAGGCCTTACCATTAATTTATCATTGAGTAAGGGAAGTAGCATTTGTTTCAATTTGAAAAAGTAGCAGACGCGTCAAATATAGTTTTAATCTCTTATAACAAATGGCGCGCTTATGAATCATGTTAATATTATGTTTTACAAATACTTTAATTGACTGTTTTCGTTAGAGCAATATATATATATATATTCGAAGCATGTTAAATATTTGTGATTATGTACATTTCTAGTGATCTCAGAGCTTATGTCCATAGTTCATCTAAAATGCCTTTTCAAAGACTATACCATCAGTATCGTTATATAAAAGAAAATCAGTTTAATACATTATTACAGTGGTAGATTAAACTGGCAAAATCGATGTGAGGGTTCACAACTGATGTGCCAAGCCTTCCCTCTATTTTATCATTGTAGTAGAGGAAATTGTTTCAATTTAAAAAGAAACATACGTCTTAAAAATACCTTGTTTTAAACATATTTATTCATCTTTTGGTGAGAGAAAAAATACTGAGTAAATCAATCGGTCTTAACTTACACTAAAGCTATAGCAATTTTTCCACTATAGTTATCAAATTTAATTAAATGTGTTAACCCTTAGAAACCGTTCCGGCAAGTCTGTCAAAAGAGAGAAAGAAATGATAGAAAGAAAAGTTCAGTCGGAGTTGAGGGTGCAACCTCAGGGGAACAATACGTTTAGCGCGCGCGCGCCATATATATATTCAGCAAAAATAATAACAGAAAAAGGGATATTATAATGCAACAGTCTTTTACTCACTTTTTACACATCTGATTTATTTTATATATACAATTTAAAAAAATGACTGTCGCAATACTATATCTCTAACAATGGTTGTAAAGGTTTGAGTACAATTTTGTAATTAATGAAACCCGCACTGTCAATAAAGGTTATTAGTACAGGTATTACACTTGATCAATATCTTTGTGGTCATTTTTTTGTGTAGAATTATTTTGACTTTTTCTTCCTCTTTGCTTTTGTCCATGGTTAATGGCGAACACACGTCTGTTAATCTCCTGTTATTATTCCTCAAACGTATTGTGGATATTTTCAATTTAACTTTTTTTTGTCTTAAAAAAAACTTAACAAAATATTCTTATCATAAATTTGAATGCCACAGTAGTGTTTTCTATTGATAATATTAAGCATTTTAAGGATACTGTCTATATTGATTTATCATTTCCTGTAAGAATTTTCTTATGCATAATCTTCGATCAATATTTATATTTCAAAATTAAGAGATAAATAATTCCTGTTTTTGATTCCTAGAATATATTGTTATAAAGATAAAAATAAAGAAACCTAATTTTGGGACAGTTATTCAGATCAAATGGATTATAAAAGATGTTGATGATGAGAAAATGTGAAAGTAGAGGAAAGAGAGGAGGACATCCAATGATATGGCTGGAGGGGTCAAGAAAGCTACTGGATGAGCGGCGAGTGGACACCAACAGATCAAACTGGAGAATCTTTGTCCTTATAATTACCAAACTCGACTCGATGGGCACACACTAACAACAACAAACTTAGATCATTCATAATCATCCTTCTTAAAGAATTATGTTTATTACTCTTGTTGAATTACCTTTTGTTGTTTACTGATATTGTCTTTGAAATTGTGAAAACCAACAAAAGACGCTTATTTTGGAAAAATGGCTTATAATAATAAAAACTTTTAAAATCATTATTTGCTAGTTTGTTTTAAATACGCGCATAAAACAAAAACACATAATTTGGGGAGGTATTGCTTGAATTAAGGTGTAAGAATAAAGAAAATGAAAGACCTATTTACATATGTACAAAAATCGAGCCGGCTAACGGAAACAATAACAATCTACTTACATAATTGCCTTATTCTGAAGCTCACGGATAGAATGCGCGCCCATTGGCTGCCGGCGAACACGTGTCCTCCCTACCCCCCTCTAGACAACCCTGTTATCAGCTGTGTGATACATACACCTGTCTAAAGCGGCCATTCCAGACATTTCTATAACAATATAATTTTTAATTTAATAATTTTTATATAACATATATACAGTGTACTCCGCTTATAACAAAGTCGGTTATAGCGAAATTCCGCATATAGCGAATGAAATTGTCTGCACGAAAGAAAAGAAGGGCTTAAACCATTAAAAGAACTCTGGATATTGCGAAGTCGGATATAAAGAATTTTCGCTTATAACGAAGTGATTTGCATGTATAAATTTTTATTTTATCCGTTTATAACGAAGTTTTCTCATTTACCATTATAATTGACTAATATATTATGCATAATATATATCAAATTACAACGTGTGAATGACACAAATTTAATGATACACAACAAATAAGTTAATAATATACAATTTTAAAATATGCAAACATATTATAAGTATTTTTTTTTTACATTATTTAAACAAAATTAAATTGTTTAATAAACGCTTATATTTTATTAACGTTTACCATGGCAGGAGAACGAAAACAAACAAGAAACTCAAGAGCAACAAAGCCTCTTCGATCGCATGAAAGAAGTTTTAAAAATACCGTTAGAGATGGATTTCGATTCTTATGCTGACGCTGACAATGACGTCGTTACAAATGCCATGTTATCCGATGTAGAAATTGTCGAGAGCATTCTTCAAGCAAAAGAAGAAGAAGAAACGGACCAAGTTGATGAAGAAGTAGACCCAATTGTCCACATTCCGCATCCAAAAGAGGTCTTGGAGAGCATTCAAACTCTGCGATTGTTTCTTCAATGTCAGGATGAGTCCAAGTCTCTTCATAGGCATCTGTCAGACTTGGACAACATCGAAAAGAGTGTTCAGCACTTGTTACTGACTTCTAAATGTCAAAAGAAAATCACAAACTACTTCTCCAAAAACACCTGATGAGGTTGTTATTGATCTTTGTGTTGCTCTTTTGAGTTGAATAGTAAATAAAATTATTGGTACAAAACATTTTTTTTCCAACTGCGGATATAACAAACTTCGGATATAACAAAGTGATTGTCATGGATAATGCGACTTCGTTATAAGCGGAGTACACTGTATATATATATATATTAATATTATTATTATTTAATATTCCCACACCCCATTTCATAAAAAAAAAAATGTTAGTAATTTTTTATTTTAATATTATATGTCTCAATCCCCTCATTTTTTATATTTTTTATAATTACATTTTTCCAACTGTAATTTAATGACGCTATGGGGCGCTGAAGTTTTTTTTTAATACAAAATAAATACGTTATTATATCTTGACAAAGGTTGGTATTCAGCCAACCGAAATATTGAAATATAAATCTGTGCTGAGAACATGTAAGGAAACATCTACGTATGTTTTCCCACGTGACGCAGCGGAGCGTGGCCTTGCCTCCACGGGTGAGTCAGTTGTTGTTTTGCTCTCTATGGATGGACATTAAAACATGGTGGCAGAGATAACTGGATAAAATACGAACCCGTATATCGCAAAATATCGATTTTTGCGTACCTTGGAAGATAATTCAACATGGCTCAGATTCAACCTCCAGAAACTTTCGACTTCTCGACTCCCAACGAATGGCCCAAATGGAGGAAAAGATTCGAACGATACCTCGTGGTCAGTGGAATGAAGAAGAAAGAGGAGGCGGACAAGATCGATTTGTTCATGTACTTGATGGGCGACCGCGCGGATGATATATTCAGGACCTTCAAGTTCGAAAAGGAGGAAGAGGCAACGAAAATTGATTCCGTCCTCAAGGCGTTCGACAGCCACTTCTGTGTCAGGAAGAATATTATCTACGAACGTGCGAAATTTAATTCAAGAATCCAAGAGGATCGGGAGCCAGTGGACGAATTCATCACTTCATTGTACAAATTGGCTGATAGTTGCGAATTTGAGGGTCTTCATGAGCAGTTGATCCGTGACCGAATAGTGGTTGGAGTGAGGGACAAAGCTTTATCTGAAAGAATGCAGTTGGACAGCGAACTGACTTTGGAAAAGGCGGTGAAAATGGTTCGACAGCAGGAAGCCGTTCGACAGCAGCAAGTCGACCTGCAGCGTCCCTCAACAAGCCAAAAGGTCAATCAGGTGAAGTTCAATTCGAAGAAACAATCACCGAAACAACAACAGCAGCCTTCGAGGAAGAAGGAGAAGTCAGCCAAAACAAGATCACGATGTCCAAAATGCGGAGGTTTCACCCACAGGGAAGGACAGGCCTGCCGTGCTGAAGGACAGAAATGTAACCTGTGTTCAAAAACTGGCCATTTTGCAAATTGCTGCCCAGATAAGCAGGCGAAGACTGCGGAAGTCAAAGCTGTTTCTGAACTTGATGAAGAAATTGGTTTTCTCCTGGAGGTCTCAGCTGTGGAGGATTCATCTAATCTCGATGATGATGAAGGCGAATGCAGGAGGCGATGGACAGCAGAAATCCAAGTGAACGGGAAACAGCTGAAGTTCAAGCTCGACTCCCAGGCGGATGTTACATGTGTTCCTCTGTGTCTCTTCAAGAAGATAATGGGACAGCAACGACTAGTGGAAAGTGATATCAACCTTAGAGCTGCTGAATTATCCGAACTTCAGACTGTGGGTATGTTTATATCAACGCTGCGAAATGGCAATTATGAAATCAAGGAGAAGATTTATGTCATTCGTCGTTTGAGTGAACCTCTTCTGAGTCGCCGGGCATGTGAGCTCTTGAACCTGGCGAGGCGGATTGAAGTGGTTGCGACGAGAATTAACCCAATCAAGGAATTCCCTGAAGTATTTGAAGGACTGGGACAGATCGGAAACCCTTGCGAAATCAAATTGAAACCTGGAGCAAAACCATATGCTGTGCATACTCCTCGACGAGTACCAATACCTTTGATGGAAAAGCTCAAAACAAGATTGGAAGAGCTCGAGAAGGCGGGAATCATAGCACAAGTTAACGTTGCGACTGAATGGTGTGCACCGACTGTGATTGCTGGTAAACCGAATGGCGACATACGACTCTGTGTGGATCTCTCAAGGCTGAACGAACATGTACAGCGCGAAGTGCATCCCATGCCAGTGGTGGAGCACATGCTGGGGCAACTGGGGGATGCAAGATTCTTTTCGAAACTGGACGCGAATAGTGGCTTTCACCAGATTCCGTTGAGCCCGGACTGCCAGCATTTAACGACCTTCATCACTCCTTTTGGGAGATATAAATACTGCAGAATGCCATTTGGAATCTCACTCGCCCCAGAGTATTTTCAGAGAGTTATGTCAATAATCTTGCAAGGCATGGACGGTGTAATGTGTTACCTGGACGATATCCTGATATTTGCCTCCGGCTCCAAGACTCACGATCGAATTCTTCGTTTAGTGCTCCGAAAACTGAAAGAGGCGAAAGTTACACTAAACAAGGCCAAGTGTGTCTTCGGCGTGCCAAGAATTAATTTTCTTGGGCGCATACTGGATGAAGACGGTATTCGACCAGATCCAGCGAAAATCGAAGCGGTGGCGAGGATGCCTGCTCCGACAGATGTTCATGGCGTAAGAAGATTTCTTGGCATGGTGAACCATCTGGGACGTAAACTCCGAACGACCTTGCCAATTGCACCAGAGAATCTTAATCCAAAGTTGGTGGACTCTCAGACCCTGAAAAGAAAGGAGGGGAGAAGGAGAAAGGATATGAAATCCAGGTATGATCGACGCTGCGGAGCTACGGACATGGAGGAGCTATCCGAAGGTGACACGGTTTGGATTACAGATATGCGAACCTGGGGGATTGTAAAGCAGAAGGCATCGACACCAAGGTCATATATGGTTGATACTCCATTTGGGACTTTACGTCGAAACAGGTTCCATCTACGAAAAGGAGTTACAGTGCAATATCCAGCCGACCCATCGACGCCGACCTTTTCGGGGGAGGAACTGGTTGAAAATGAAAAGACCCCAGTTGTGGATCATCCCTCTAACGACTCAGAAGACGGCCAGATAAGAACCCGGAGTGGACGAATTGTTAAACCTGTGGATCGCCTTCATTATTAATTATATTATGCATTTAAAGTTTGTAATGTATATATATATTTCAAGTCTTAAAAAGGGGGATGTGCTGAGAACATGTAAGGAAACATCTACGTATGTTTTCCTACGTGACGCAGCGGAGCGTGGCCTTGCCTCCACGGGTGAGTCAGTTGTTGTTTTGCTCTCTATGGATGGACATTAAAACAAAATCTTTCATGCCTCTTTATGATCTAGAATATATACACTGGCCCGCAAAATTAAAGCAATAGCATATTTTTTACATGTATAAAATTTCATTGATAAATGTTTAATAAAATTTGAGATAAATGAAAAAAATATGTTACTCCTCTAATTTTGCGGACCAGTGTATGATTAGCAAATCTTTTAAGTTTTTAAAATATTCTGTGTAAAATATATTTGTATAAATATATATATATATATAATTAAAAGATCATTTAGCTAAAAAATATGTGAAATTATAATCTGTTTATTAATTTCAAGATACTTTGCCGTTACATAACTTATGCTCCTTTTTTGTCGAATAAGCGATTATAAAACGTAAACAAATTTCTAAGCCGTTTTAATTAGCAAGTTTAACACTTACTTCCTAATATATATACGCATCTTATATACACTGGCCGGCAAAATTAGAGGAGCGACATATTTTTTCATTTATCTCAAATATTATTGAGCATTTATCAATGCAATTTTATACACAAATTTATTATTCCATTATTGATTAAAATACCCGAAATCAAAGAATTCGATTACGTATTTTATTCAAATTAGCCGGTCGAGCAACGGTCTTCTTACAGTCATTGTATAAATATATTGGATATTGTTGTTAATATGGGCTGTGGAGGCCTTTAACTGATAGACAGACTCTACATTGGCGACCCATACTAAGAATTGAGGAGTTTATCAGCTCCTGTTGAATCAATGCCCACTCTTGTGTTAAGGCTGTTTCTAACTCATTAAGTGTTTCTCCTAGGGGTTGGAGGGATGAGATCCACCGCCCTAGATTGTCCCAGTCCCATATATGCTCAATGGAATTCAAACCTGGAGATCGAGCTGGCCTATTCATCCGAGCAATTGCGTGGTTTTGGAGAAAAGTGTCGACCACAACAGCTCTATGTGGACGGCATTATCATTCATTAGAAGAAAGTTTCTCCCATTTCCAATGCTTGAGGCATCACATATGCTGCCAAGATCTCGTCCCGATACCTCTGTCCAGTCAGAGTTCCTTGCCGAAAAATATGGAGTGCTGTGCGACCGCCCAAGAAGATTCCAGCCCAGACCATAAAACCTTGGCTTCTGTAGGGATCCCTTTCAACCATATTACGGGGATTATTTCTGGTTCCTACCTCTCTCCAGACAAAGACACGACGAGAATCGCTGTTTAGAAAGAATCTGTACTCATCAGTGAACTTTGCACGTCGTTTCCAAAGTTTCCTTCCTCTTTTTTGATGTGGTGTCAATTTCACACAAATTATGAGTTGTCGAGCATAGAGGCCCTTCATGTGAAGCCTTCTACGTATTGTATCAGTTGAAATGGGAGAAACCCTTCTTCTAATGGATGATAATGCCCGTCTACATAGGGCTGGTGTTCCAAAACCATGTAATTGTTCGGATGAATTGACCAGCTCGATCCCCAGACCTAAATCTCGTTGAACATGTATGGGACAATCTAGGACGGCGGATCTCTTCCCTCAAACCCCCTCCTAGAAACACTCATCAGCTACAAACATCCTTAACACATGAGTGGGCTTTGATTCCAAAGGAACTGGTAAACTACCTAATTATTAGTATGGGTCACCGATGTAGAGCCTGTCTATCAGTTAAAGGCGATCACACCCCATATTAACAACAATATCCAAGATATTTATGCACTGACTGCAAGAAGATCATTGCTTGATCGGCTAATTTGCATAAATATGTGCTAGATTTCTTTGATTTCGGCTATTTTAATCTATAATGGAAAAATAAATTGTGTATAAAATTTCATTGATATAAATTTTCAATAAAATTTGAGATAAATGAGAAAAAGATATTCCTTTAATTTTGCGGGCCAGTGTAATTCGAACTGTAGAAAATATTTTAATGGCTATTTTAATTTATTTGAATATATTCAAAAGATAAAATAATTTTAGAGAACATATGCGCATTTTAAATATAGGTTGTATATATTTTTTTTTGGGGGGGGGGGATGGCGTATTTCATTAATGCAAATTTAAAGCCTCGCGATTATTGCATAACAATCTATTTTAATATTCCAAGTCATATATCATAATGAAGCACGTTTATCGTACTGCCATCATATCATACAAATATTTATATAACCAATAGATTTTGTGCGATATAAGACTGTTTTAATAATAATTTCAAACAAGGAAATCCGCATAATTTTGCTTCTTTTATTCAAATTAGGCCGCAGCGCTGCGAAAACAACTCAAAATATCATGGGTGCGTGGGGCAAGCGTGCCATATCAGGGCGTAATACGCGTAGGTGGTTCGAAATATTTCGCGTCCGTGGACGTCCATCGGTGTTTGACAATGACCACTCAATGCCACAATCGAGAGTGACACAAAACTACACGAGAAGTAGCTGAAAAGCTCATCGTTGACCACTCTACAGTTGTTCGTCATTTAAACAAATAGGAAAGGTGAAAAGCTCGACAAATGGGTACCATACTAATTGAGTGAAAATCGTAAAAATCGCCGTTTTGAAGTGTCTTCAGCGCTACTTCTACGAAACAAATATGAGCCTTTTCTCGACCGTCTTGTCACCTACGACGGAAAAGGGTTATTTTTGACAGCCGGCGACGTTCAGCGCAATGGTTGGAGCGGGAAAGAGCTCCTAAACACTTCCCAACGCCCAAATTCCATCAAAAATATATTATGTTTATTGTTTTGTGTTCTAGATCAGGTTTGATTCAAAGCTTTCTGAATCATGATGAAACAATCAGAAGTATTGTCAGCAAATAATAAATGCACCAAAACCTCGTTTCATCTGCCCCGGATTGATAAACATAAATAGGCCTATCCGTTTCCACGACAACGCCAAACCCCACGTCTCAATGATCACGTGACAAAAGCTGAATGAGCTGGGCTATCACCCACCATACTCACCAGACCTCTCATCTACCAACTGCCACTTTTCTCAGGAACCTCAACAACTTCCTCAGAGGGAAATGCTCTAGAAATCAAAGCGATCTCGAAACGGCTTTAATGGTTTTATTGCCTCTAGAACTCCAGGAATTATCAAAATGAAACAAACCAGCTAATTTCCCGTTGGAAAAAATATTCAAATGTTTTTTTTATTTTAAATGATAAAATTTTGTGAGAATCGAGTTATTGTATTTTAAAGTTGCGGCCAAAACACGACAATTAAATTTGCAAAACCCAATATATAAATATGATATAATAAATAATTTGATGATGAAATCAGAGTACCCCAAAAAGTACTTTCTTTATAATACAAATAAGGTCATTAATTGCAATAGGTTCGCATTGAACGATTTCATTCTAAACAAAGATAGCGAAAAGACATTTGAACTAGAACCTTTAGTGGATGAATACCATCCTCCCGCAAATTCATACTATATTTAATATATATTTATTACATCATATTTGCTCGCTATATGTATAATAATTTATCATTTATATACTAATTCCTAAAATTTATCAATTTATAATATATTTGACTAAACCTATCAATTCCTATTAAAATATTTTTATCCTGGGGAAAATATTGCCACGTGGAAAATTAGGAAAAACAAACTTTAGGATGACACAGCAATTTATTTAAGGCAAGAACAAACTATGATTGATAAAAAAAGATAAGAAATGAGGGAAGTTTACAGGGTATCAAAATATAAATAACAAAAATGATACTCTGTTAATAAAATAATAATAACTTTGCTACAAAATTAATACAAACAGACGAACAAATTAAATATTTGAACTCAGAATATTGAAACTAAAAGGTGCGAAACATACAAGTACTTGTAGAATAGCCTTCATTAAAAATGCTTCTCAACGCTGAAAATATTCTTCATCATCCATTTCTCGAGAAATAAAGGCCAATATTAGCTCTCTTCTATTTTTGGAAAAGTTTCTTCATCAAATATGTTTATTCTAGCCGATAATGTTGCGGTTATAAGTTTGTGCATTATGTAGAATACAGAGAGTGGAATTGCCTCCCATTCATCCATGTTTGACATGTTGAAATCAAGTATCAATTGTAAGAGTCTTTACTTAGGCAAATTAATTTACTTTTTGTATCAATTTATTAATTTTTGTCCTCAAAAGGTTTTTAAATATTTAATTTTCACTTTCTAAGCGCGTATGTTATTCAAACCAAAATTGAATATATATATATTATATATAATATATTTACAATCAACATTTACTACTACCCATCATGAATATCATGGCATGTACGGAGTGATTTATGAATTATAGAAAAAAATTGCAAAAAAATTAAAGTTATAATTCAGTCTGTGCCTAAAGCGACTTTCAAACTGTGCAGAATTTTATTGGATATCGACATTTGTCGTCTACCGAGAGTTCTAACCTTACTACACTGCCTCCTTTTATCAAGTCAGCCAGCCAATCTCATAGTAGACCAATTTATATAATTTAGATTATCTATCCATTATCCAGTATGGGTGGGTCAACCGACAGGTCACTGGATCCGCATACGATGTAGATAGTGTGGCTCGACACTTGTTACCTCGGATGAGACAGGGCATGCAGGGCCGGCCAAAAGGCTATGTCTGCCTCATGAATACCGAAGGAGCAGCGACGGATAGATAAATATGCTGTAAGAAACCTCGTGTATTACGGGCGCTCAGCGCTGGAGATACCTTGAGAAGGAAGGACTTCCAGGCGTGAACGTTCCACCATGCGATGTCCAGTGCGTGTGCGTATGTGTAGAAACGGCCGGGAGGTCTTGCGAAGCACCACGGATTACTACAGGATCTTCTTGGAAAACGGCATTGGGGAAGCAACTTTGATGGCAAAGGGCTACTACGCCTTGACCAAGCTTCCCGCGGCTGAAGGGATTGCGACAGATGTTAAGAGCCCCATTTTATAGATGGGTTATAAGAGAAGCACTGAACCCTTTTGAGAGGTGGGGTACGGGGTGGATTGAACCTCCCTGTTCCTTCTGGGACAGCTGGCTCGCCGAAGTCCATGGCGGTAACACTTACTGCATTTATTGCCATACGAGATGTGTGCCAACGCGAGTTCCTTTTAAACTAAATTTCCAATTTTCTAAGGAGCTGGTGAATATTCAAGTATTTTTCTACAAAATAAAAGCCTCCCTGTTCCCTCTCGTCCAGGAGAAACCTTCACAGGTAACTACCTCAAAGACCACTGAGACAACCCAGCTGTATGGTCGCAGGATTTCAACGATGTCCTCCTCCCTCACCGCGATGGGCATGTTTCCGATTATAGTTTTCCACCTGTACGGGAATGCTCTGATGAAGGTGTTGCTGCTGGACCTTTTCTTCACCATGCACCTTCCAAATGTTAGTCAGTACGATCAGAACATTTCGGTCATCATCATTAACTATTAGAAAGATTTCCCCCCCAGCTTTTATGTAGTGAACAGCATGGATGTCCGCCTACCACTCGACATAGCAGCATTGATTGAATAATGCTCCTGTTGACCTAGCCTTGTTAAGCGTCTTTTGATGCTTTGTCTTCTTAACGAAAGCCACAGAATCCTTTGTAGTCCTTCGTGGCTTTCCAGCTGAACTTAGGTTCTGGCGTCACACCATGATCTTGGCTGTCTGTCATATGGAGTTTGATCTAATACTTTTATTACGCTTTACTCAGATGAAAGGTTCAATGTTTTCATCCCCTATTCCGCGGCCTCGACCTGATATGCTCAATTTGCATTGTAAAATTTTTCAGCGGCCTGATTTAGATATGGTTAAATATACCGAGTGGTAGAAACTAAAATTCCTAGTTTTAATGGCTTTACGCATATTGCTCTGAATTAGAAATTTTACATGAGAAAGACAGCATCATGCTCGAATGCTTGTCCAGCTAGATGTCATCAATCTCCATCCCGGAAAACGGGAATCTCTCGTTTATAAAAGTGAAAGGGTTCTAATTATCAAAAGGAAAAATAATTAATACGCTAAAAGGTTTTTGGACTAAGCCTGTTGAAAATTTCATCTTAATAAACGATCAAAACAAAATTCGATTGAAATTTCCAAATAAAGGAAGGGGGTCGATCTTATGTTACCTCCTAATGTTCACATTCAAAAATATTTCCACGAGATTCTTCAATTTATCGATATGAAAAACAACATTTAACTGACTGCCTCAGAGACTATGCGTAACCAATGGGTTGCAAACTCTGGAAATAATTAGGTAAAACGATCCAGAAGTCCAAGACAAGTTCGGAAACGAGAAATTACGATTTAAGGATGAACTTAATGCAAGAAGACCAATTGTATTTATTTTCTCTCATCTTTTCACAGTGAAGACGGCTTGATGTGGCACCATGAGAATTATACGTGGATCCAGAGTCCTCGTGCCCATCATATCCTAGGTGATAATACGATATATGTCTAGACTATAATTATCGATGAATCTCATCTGAAGCGAATGTCTGACATCTTATTATACACAATTAATATAAGTAACCGCTTTCTCTGGGTGGTTAGGTCTCGGTCTGGAATTGTTGCATTTCGAAAAAGCGTACACCTGAAGAGAAACATTGGCTGCCTAAAGATAGGGAATATATTTTCTTGAGCCCTTTTTGGGATATTTCAGAGATGTATATTCCGATCAGTTTATATAATAATTGTCCATATATTTCAGTGTTGAGTCGCATATTACCCCGAGAGTGAGGATATTCAAATGATGTGTTGGCCTGCAAGATCTAATAGAACACATGTCTGGAATGTCTTAGAGTCACCGATTGAATATGATAATTTCTTTCTTAAAATCCTCCTTGAACTAAAATTTTCTCTTTTGGAGTAATGGTGTTTGTTGTCTTACAATTACTCAATTCACGGCAGCTTATATCAGAAATGGATTGGCAAATAGTCAAAATTAAAAGTCACTCAATATGAACTCTGGTTCAACAAGAAATCTCCCCTTCTTCATTTGCGTGCCCGTGGTTGTGGCATTTTTGTTCTAATTTCAAAACAGAGTAGGTGTTAAAAGTTATCATTTATAACTTTCAATGATAAATTTGTAAGTTCTCGAATTTCTAAAACTGGTGTTGTGGCTTTGTCGCCGACACGAGTCTGCTAGTAGCTGCAGAAACCGTCAATAGATGGCGCTTTATTTTAACCTTTATTTTGATGGGAGAAACGACATTTTTTTTTTATAACAATATCCTTCTGAAAAAATGGCATTATTTTGGCCATAGATTTGGCCTAGTCATTTTACTAGATAAACACTTTTGGGAAAATTCTTAAGATAATTTTCGCTCCATTGTGAATCTCGTGAGATTCTCAAAGCCTACTGCAGAGGGCCATTCATTCACCAAGAAAACATGACGTTAGGTATCTCTCAGAGATTCCTAATAGCGTATATTTTTTTACATGTAGCGTTGCTTAAGAACACCAATGTTACATCTCAATTAGTTCCATACAAAGCAAGATTGGTTTATAAAAGGGTTTCGCAGCGAAAAGGTTTTAACTACAGTGAAGTATATACACTAGAGTATCCAGATTTAGGATCACGAAACTGCTTACAGAAATCTGTGTTGAAGATAACTGGCTGATCAATCACTAAGATATGGAAAGTGACAATCTTTAAAGAAAAATCGACAAAGTTATCTATATGAAGAAACCTAAACGACTTTTAAAACCAAAGAGGAGCATCTTTACTGTAATGTAGACAAATCAACTAATGGGATAAATCAAAGCAGAAATTTTTGGAATTAATGCACGAACGATTGGTTGAAAATGCAGGGGTTCAAACAAAATATTTAGATCACAAGCTGGAAAGGATGTGTTATTGCCCAAGGAATCATGATTCGATTTCGATGAGATGAAAAAATAATTGTGGTGTATATCCCTTATCGCGATTCAATACCAGAGCACTGAGAGAGCGGAATCTAAGAACTCGCCGACCATTACGATGCCAATCCCTCACACTCGTTGCACCCAGGCACCTTGAAACTTTTCTGAACGTGTGTATCCTGGGCTCACTTAGGAAATACACACAGGTCCACAACAGGTTATGGTCTTGAGTGCCATTTCATTTGATATCAGAACCCCAATGGTAGTAATTCCTGGCACCGTGACAGCACAACGGTACGTAGATACCATTCTACGGTTTATTTTGATGCCATTCCTCTCACATCACCTCTAATTACTTTTTAACAAGATAATGCCCTACCACACATCGTATTCAATCACAGCGTACTCTTTCGTTGCAAGCAAGGTCACATGATCCCTCACCCATAAAGCACATCTGTGACTTGATGGGATGGCGATTGCAGCCATCTAGGAAAGTTGGCTATTAATTCCGACAGTTGGAGACGATTTGATACCCCGGGTTATTATAGCCTGCACCCAGACCAGTGGGGATCCAACGACAGATTTACTTTCTTAATATGTGCAATAAAATAATAAATCTGGAATAAAATAATTAATTGTTCTAAAATGAAATATAATTTTCTCCTATAAATTGTCATTTCATATAAAATGTCTTCCCAATCGGACAATTCTTTCTTAGTGCGTCGATATTGTTTTTTTAAGAGTGTATGTCACTGTGCAGTGATTACAATGGAGACTAAATTCATTGACTTATCTGAATCATGAAATAAGCGATGAATCTCTCGCAAAAATAAAACATATAATTACGGTTAATATGTAAATCTCCGAGAATATTAACATCCTCAAATGTCATCGATTGTCTAAAAGGCCGAGCGCACCCCTACTGGTGGAAATACCCAAATATGAAGACAGAATAAAATAATTTAGTAATGCATTCAAGCTTAAGGAATCAAGGATTTACATAAATAAGGATTACACCTTAACAGTTAGAGAACAGCGTCGATTGCTGATTAATAAAAGAAAATAACTCTTGGTTAAAGGAATCTCATTTAAAATTCGAGATTGCAAGTTGATTGTTGGAAGTATTGTTTACCAAGTGATGAATGTTAAGATCATGAGTTCAGAAGGAACTGAGATATAGCAAACACACAGAAATGAACTGGAGGATCACATGATATCTCTTTTTACAGGCAAGAAAATATCATTATTAACCACATATAGCTAATAGGAATTGAAAACTAAACTACTTGATCGAACAACTATTAAAACTTGGTCACAATTATGTACAAATTATATATTGGTATATCAAAGGTTTCTTTAGAATAAATTCCGTTTTCCCTTTCATTGACTATTTAAATCAGTTTGAAATATTTGCTATAACGGAAACTTGGTGACAATTTGTTTTAAAACTCTAGATTAAGCAATTTCAGGTTTACCAATCACTTGCTAGAAAAACTTTGGGTCAGGGAAGAAGCTCTGAAGGTATCATTGTAGGAAATTATAACAAAAATAACCAAACTTAGATTCATTGCTGACTTGTATAACTTTTACGTATCTACCTCCTAACGAACTCCAACTAGAGAATATATATATTATGATCAAGATACACAATGGACTTGCGATAATTTTATATGGTGAACTAAACATTCGCACCAACCACCTTGGAGACTTTCTTAACCTGCTGGATATCTCAACTTTATTATCGCGTAATCTCTCCTCAAGATATATAATAACATCTACCCATGTTAATACTCTAGTTCCCAAGCAACCCTTTTCTTGATTCTCTCCTCCTTGACACATTGTAAATAGCATTGCTAATTATTGTAACAATTGCTGTTATTCCTGTATATACACTCTTCTACGTGGAGAAGCTGTATAAGACCAAAAGGTCATAACAGGGACTTTTGTTGTTGTTACTAGTTATTTTTGTATGTACCCTACATTTCTGTGCTTGGGGAGATTCAGTATAAGACTAAATTGTCTTAATAAATCTTTTTGTTGTTGTTGTTGTTTTTGTTGTTATCTGAATCTGTTAGGGATGTCGTGTAAATTATTAATTTCCAAAACTAACTAAACTTAACAAGTTATGTTCAAGAACTAACCTCAAGTGAAATGTTAATAAATCAGTATATAGTCATGTTAAGAAATACGCGAACAAGCGCAAAACTAGACATATCGACATGAAGTACACATTTATAAAGAAAATGCTGCAATTGAAACAGTAAACTTATCTATATTTCAAAAAGCAAATATATAGCTCATAAACTGACCAAACGAATAAACCGACCTATGCATGTAGCAAAACTCTTGATGCTGCTAACTGAGAAAATGATTGATATTGGACTGCGAATGATTCACTTCGAAGAGGAGCCTGTTGACCCCACCATCAGAGATAAGTCGGGTGGGACGGGAGATAACCGGAGTATCATACCATCCTCCCCGCTAGCGAAAGGAATGGCTCGACACTCAAACTTATCCTTTGTTTTATCGGAGGTGTTCCCTTTTTTATTAAAAATATCAGTTCATTATTAAATGTTTCCAATTATTATCATATAAATAAATATATATATACACTAGCGGATGTGTACCCGGCTTCGCCCGGGTTTTATCCGAGTGGAAGTTTGCCTAACGAATATTATTGATAATACATTTATTATTGATAATAATATTCCAGAACACACAGAATATAATGATAATAATGATAATAATATTCGTTACGTTATATATTTATATAATATATAAAATATATTTTTCGAGCAAACATATCAACTCTCTCTACTGAATATATTTTTAAAAAGATATATATAAATAAAAAATATCTAGAGATAAACTACACGATTTTAGCCAAAAGGCCGAGAAACGATATTTTATATATAGAGATGACCTGACTTCGTGTGTCTTCTGCTCGAGTGAATGTTTCGCTGGTAGAATTTTGTTCCTGCCTACTGATAATTATTATCTGGCTTCGCCCATGGACTGTTTTAGTGAATAATCCCCTAAAGAATTTTGTTTCTGTCAATCAAGCATGATACAGCAATATTGTCGTCATAATTTCTGACTAAAAAAAATATTGATGCTCAGTACCTGGTTAATTATAATTTTTCTTGGTTAAAGCGCGACAAAAAACTCTTCCAGGTTTAACTCTCTGTCCTGTTCAAATTTCAGCGAGATTAGTTACATATTGAGGGCGTGCATAGCCGACAAACATATATATATATATATATATAATATAATATATATATATATATGTTCCCGGCTTCGCCGGTTTTATCCTAATAAAAGTTTGCCTAACGAACATTTGTTAAAACGATTCTAGCAAACATCCAATCCCTATATTGAATCTACACTTGTCTATACTCTCGATAATTTGAAATTTTTTTCAGGTCCCTTTAAAAATACTCAATAAGTTTAATAAAATCAATATTAATTGGTCCACTCGGTAATTTGAAGTTGAAGGAATAGTATCTTGCCACAAACGAACATTTGTAAATAACTGTATTCAGCGAATGTACCCGGCTTCGCCCGGTTTTTACCCGAGTAAAAGTTTGCCTAACGAACATTTGTTAAAACGATTCTAGAAAACATCCAATCCACCTATATGTAGATTTATAAACGTATATAAATATTGTTATATGCGTTTAAATATATTTTTGAAACATATTTTTTTTAAAAACATTTATTAATTTTTAAATAAGATATTGTCACGTTCGTGGATTTTATAATTAATTTTTTTTTTTCTCAATGAATTATGCATATTAATTTAAAAATTCATTTTTGTTATCATCATCACATACAATGCAATTTTTTTATATAAACAAACGATAAAAAAACAACAACAATTAAATTTGCATCTTCGTTATTATAAAACAACAGCAAATTAAATTAACAATGTAAAAATATATTTTAACATTACAACCTTTTAACATTTAACACAAAAACGTTACAATATTTTCTTTAAATATATATTAATATTGAAATGCCAAGTTTTTTTACAACGTCTTTGGAATATTATATTACTATATTTCTAATTAAATTTATTATACTTGGAACACATTTTAGCATTTTTACAATTTATAAATGTAATTTCACCAAATTCCGCGAGAGGCGCTGCTTGCGAGTGAAAGTAGAAAATTTGCAAATAAAATTGCAAAGAATATTTATTTCAAATCGAATTCAAACCAGAAATCTTCCCAGTAGTATAGTAAATAACTTCCTAAAGTTTCACGGCGATTGGATAATCTTACCTTTTAAAAACATTCATCGTGTGAACGAACTAACATTCAACGTGTAAACAAACCACGTGTTAATTATTAACCAATCAAATTCATTTATCGTCGCGACCAGTGCTGCGCTCAAGCGGTAAAAGGCTGGAACTATCGCTTGTTGGTTTTTTATTTAAAAAAAAAGCACATTAACTTTTTTAGTTTTTTGAATAGCCTATATGTTAAACGAAATCTTCAGCTACCTACATGTGAAATTTCATAATGATTGATTCAGTAGATTTTGCGCTACGCGATAACAAACATCGATTTTGGATTTCATTTTTATAGATATAAGGATATATAAGCAGGTTCACACACAAAATCCAATCAATTTTAACGCCAAAAAAAAAGCACATTTATAGATTAAATAATATATTCAGCATCCATCTAGCAAGTATTTGAAAATAAAGATGCAATAATAAATAATACAGAGTAAGTAATTATTTTATCAATTGAACAACCAACTAGTGAGTGATCATTACGAAGAAAATTTGAGAAGAGTATGCAGAATCAAAGCAGGTATAGGTGTCAATCGACTCAAGTAGAACAGAAAAAAAATGAATGTAGAGGACACTAGAAAATAGCAATAAATCAATATATTAACTAGATATTAAAGCTCGAATTAATTTTCCAAATAAAGAAACTCATCCTTTTTGAATCTATTCATTATTATATTAACTAGATAATATATATATATATATATATGGAAAATTAGCCGGTAGGAAATTGATCCATAGAAGCATAGGGTGCCTCTCCCGTCAAAATAAACGTCAAAACCTGACGCCATCTATTGACCGTCGCCGCAACTAGCGGCCTCGGGTCGGTGACCAAGCCACAACACCAGCTTTGGCAAACTTAGAAGCGTCCACCTAGAGACCATGGTTTCGGCCTAATGGACCTCGTAAGTCTAGGGCGACTTTATTCCATGAGATCCACACGGGATCTAATGGAATCTTCACAATCTACCAAATAGGTGTTTTGCTGGCAAGGTGGGCCAAATCTATGGCTAGAATATAGAATATAGAAAATTTGCCGAGAAGAAATTGATCCATAGAAGCATAGGGCGCCTCTCCCGTCAACAATATATAAATTATAGATGGCGTCAGGTTTTGACGTTTATTTTGACGGGAGAGGCGCCCTATGCTTTTATGGATATATATATATATATATATATATGATTGTTTATTCACATGAAACAGAGATACTGATGTGATAAAACGTTAATAAAATAGAAGAATTCAAGTTAATATCATTTTTATATACTTCAATAAAATTATATGAAATTAAAAATCAACAACTATTTTAACACAAAGCAAATGCCTATAAAGGTTTTAAATATTTGAACGTGAATATATAACAAGATATAATTTAGTTTCCTATATATATAAAACAACTTTAATAGGTAATAGTTAATTAACAAATGTCTATAAACCTCTATACTCAAATATTAGTCTTAAGTCTAGTAACGGGAATCGATTTTAGATATGCATATATTTGTATAAAAAGATTATGATGATTTAATTCTCAATATTTACGAGAGATTGATATACCCAATATAACAATAGAATCTTCTATATAACCTTTCGCATTATGGATAATTCATTTGAGATAATTCTCTCTGTGAAAAACCATCGGTTACACTATGGATGAAGTCACATTAGCAAACATATTTAGCGATAAAAATAGAATGCAACTAGCCATCAGCCATCAGCAAATTTCAGTTGCACGATAAGGAGATGGCTTTTTTCATAATTATGCACCTTATCCCAGTACAATATCAAATTTGTACTATTTTTTTTCACATTTTGTCGCAGTCTCACGCAATTCTGGCCTTAACTACCCGTTTCATGATTTTTCAGGATGCCTTGAATGACCAGTTTTTTGGTCGTTGAGGTACAGCTTGCACCACGCTGATGAGGGCCACCAGCCCGAAACGCGTCCGTGGTTAGCTTTTCTTGATTAATCAAGAATGGGTATTTGGCCAATTCTGGAATAATTAAAAACCAACGAGAATAGTTGATATTTATTCCGTTAGATAGCGCAAGCCATCAGCAACTTTCAGTTGCACGATAAGGAGATGCCTTTTTTTCATAATTATGCACCTTATCCCAGTACAATATCAAATTTGTACTATTTTTTCACATTTTGTCGCGGTCTCACGCAATTCTGGCCTTAACAACCCGTTTCATGATTTTTCAGGATGCCTTGAATGACCAGTTTTTTGGTCGTTGAGGTACAGCTTGCACCACGCTGATGAAGGCCACCAGCCCGAAACGCGTCCGTGGTTAGCTTTTCTTGATTAATCAAGAATGGGTATTTGGCCAATTCTGGAATAATTAAAAATCAACGAGAATAGTTTATATTTATTCAGATAGATAGCGCAAGCCATCAGCAACTTTCAGTTGCACGATAAGGAGATGCCTTTTTTTCATAATTATGCACCTTATCCCAGTACAATATCAAATTTGTACTATTTTTTCACATTTTGTCGCGGCCTCACGCAATTCTGGCATTAACTACCCGTTTCATGATTTTCAGGATGCCTTGAATGACCAGTTTTTTGGTCGTTGTGGTACAGCTTGCACCACGCTGATGAGGGGATACAACCAGTCAAGCTACATTAATAGCCAAGGACATTAACGTTGAAGCCACTTAAACCAAAGAGGAAGTGGGCTGGAATCCTGGACGGGTGGGAGAAAGCCCGGAAGGAGTGATAAGCATTTATTTTTCATAGCATATCAACCTTTCCAAGGTCGAAACAAATGTTCTAGTGGTCAGGCGAATGACATCTTACAGGCCAAACTTGGATATCAAGAAGGTTTCACAGAAATCACATAGAATAAAAGGTTATCCGAAGTTTATATCAACATTCAGTACCAGTATACAGTTTATTTGAGGCAGATACTCATGGAAACCATCAAAATGAGAAAAAATGCCCTAGAAACTATATTTAGATGAATGCTTGTAGTGAATTGAAGCACATGATTTAGAAGATATTTTACTCCATCATTATTCACACGAAAATTGCTTAGTCAAATCTTCCGGCTATTAGCATTTTTAAAGCATGGAGACAATAGTAAAACAATAGCTCTTTTTTATCAGGCACATGAGGAATTCCTTCTAGAATATCTTTGATTGAGACACGTAATTGAGGGAAATGAGGGTGGGAATTCATTAAAGAATTTCCCATCTTCCTGTTAAAAAGACAACAGTGCTAAGACCAAAGGTCGAGTTGTCTTCAATACCTTTTCGAGCTCAATATCAGTATATTACATGAGCGATATTATACGTAAAGGAATAGACCTAAAACAGGATATCTTCCTTTGCTGCTAAGATTTCGATTGCATCTATCGGTCTTTCCGCTGGTATCGCAAAGATAAATCACATATTATTGTCTATCCAGAAGTTACCTCTTATCAAAAAATAAATAAATTTGAAGAAGAGAGCCGAAGCAAGAGTTTGATCGTTAGTAGCTTAAAACAATTTGGATATGGAACCTCAAATGCGCCGTTTTGAAAAACTTCTTCGTGATGATATCAGGTTTCCAGAGGGCACAGCGATCATGAACGTTAACGTTGCTGACGTGCTGTGAAAGATGTGAAAAATGAATATATATCTACATTTTATAACCCTTGTAACGTTTAGTTCATATACAGGGTGATCCAAAAGTCCCGCACAACTTTAAAAATTAATAACTCCGCGAATATTTGCGCTAGAGCAATGCGGTAAACACCATTGTGTTCAGGATGCAATGGGACTTTTTATGGCAAATAATGAAAAATTCGAAATTGATTTTAGTTACAACTTTATTCGCTAGATGGCGCTCTACCAGAATCAGAGATTCAGCGGCCAAATTGTTTGATAAATTGAAAAATATAAGTGAACGACACGTATTTTTCCTTTTTGAATACCAGGAAAGAACCCTAATGATAAATTAATAAAACACCATTTTGCCAAAGGTTAGAAGAATTGGTTGACGTTTTTAAATACAATCTGAGATATGTAAAATAGGTATATGCAAATTAAAACATGTATCAAAAATATTTATATTTTAGATGGAGTTTTGTGAAATAAATTGAATGTTTGAAAATAACTACTGATATCAATACACGATTTTTGAAATGTTAATATAGTACCAAAAATTATGATGGCACTACTAATAGGATTTCGTGCTATAAGGAATGTATAGTTTCTTGACTAATTGTCGACACTTGACTATTTAACTGGATATTTGTCATGATCCAAAAATGAAATATAGAGGGGAGTGACAAAATATACGTATATTGAAGAAAAAAATATAAAAATATATATATAATGCATTTAAATGAAGTATATAGCCCCATATTATATAACAATACAATTAAATGAAGTACATAACCCCATATTATATAACAATACAATTAAATGAAGTACAAACCCCATATTATATAAGTGGAGATATACTCCAGGTATATTTGAAAATAATATATCTACATCAACAAATATTTATGTAATTCCTGAAGTTTTAGTGACTCACTGTCACTCTCCTCAGGAGAATGCTTATTTTTAATCATTTTTCTACTATAATATTAATACGATTTTCTAAAGTAATGTAAAGCGTCACGCATCTTCACATATCGAGAAATAAATAAGAGCTCTTATAAAAATAAAAGACCTTTGCAAATTAAAATAATAAAATAAAAAAAAATTATAAACATAAACTTTGTTTAAAATATTTGTCGTTAGTTACATATATAGGGTTGTATATCCGGAGAATAAATCGCTAAAGTTTCGCAATCGACGTCAGAACCACAAAACAGGCTGTCAAAAATGTAATCATTTCCCTGGATGAAATGACAGCGAGTCACTGAAACGTCTGGACTTAAATAACTAATTGATTGATCTAACAATATTCTTCCTTACCAACTTCCAAACAACATATGAACTTCAAGGTCAGTTATTTTTAATATCAATTTTCTGAATTAAAATGGCGAACGTTCTCATCCTATGACCTTATTACTGCCATATTACACGAATCATTGCGAGTTAATATTAAAATGTGACATCTGGTAAGTTTTACTCCGTTGGATATAGTTCGACAATCTTGCATCATATAGGATATGTGGAATATGAAGCGGCTCACAGAAGGCTTCCCTTGTTTATATAAATATCTTTAGGAATATATATCATTCACACACCAGAGAATATTTTTTGTACGAACCTTTGAGAGATACACTACAATTCCTTATTCGAAGTTGTGTTAGGCATCAATTATAGCCCAAATTATCAAATAGTTTGCGAAAATAAAATGGCGACATTTAACAATTCTATATACAGTTACGAGCGTCATTCTTCGTCGCCTCTGTCACGGTTTGCTTTTTTTTTTGGAATGGCTCCCTCCTATTGGTCGGCTACGATCACGCCACCTTTGACCCCCCCCCCCCCACTCGCATTTTCGTTTTTGTAACTATTGTGTTGGAGCGGGTCGCTCCTTAAATAAATGCATATATTAGTTAATAACCAAATGGAATCCTCTCTTTCTTTTTCCCAGTAAGAGACGCCTACGGAAGCCAACAGTACATAGACAGATAAAGCACATAGGCTATAGTTATTAACTAACATATGCATTTATTTAAGGCGCCAAATTATAATTGTAACAAATAGTATTTGAATCAAAACATTCAATCGGGTAAAACACGGGCGTTGCCCGGGTCATTCGGCTAGTTGATATATAATGTGGCGAGACACTAAACTGGGAATAATGTAGTTAGCATCAGTTCCTAGTAGGTGCGGACAATCCTGTTTCACAAATACAATTGTTGAACACCAATCACAAATGTTGAACACCACTCATTAACGTATTTACATAATGAGTTTGATAATTTTATGTTTTTAGTTATTTGTCAGAGCTGTCAAAATGTTAGCTCAAATATTTTAAACATGTTATATTCCAATTGAAAAAATATTAGAAATATGTATTATTATTCATCGTTTTGAATTTTGTTTTGTTTTGTTCACCTACCTTTATGGGCTCTATGTTTATGTAAGCCCCAGTGAAGGTCCATTTTTAAATTCCATCTTTTTTTTCTTTCTTTAGGTATCATCATTTATGTGATGAAATTGAAGATATATGTTTGTTTGTGTTTATTAACTTCAAGATGATATGTTAAGATTAGTTTGAAAATAGAGATTTTTTGAGCTTCAACTTTGAAAATATAATTTTGCATGCAGTAAATTCAGTAAATGTCACACTCAAAATGCAATATTTAAAATGTTCCATAATATGAAATTTAAAAATATACTGATATTATAACTAATAATGTGTTGGCCTATTTCCGAGTTAAAAGGCGTTAATTATTTTAATAAAATAAATTACCATATAGAGCGCATTCAGCTTCACTTTAAATGTGGTATATAGGCTTTAGAATGAATATTTAATAAAAAATGAAAAAAATCCCGAAATGCTGCTACATGTGTTTGCAACCTATTATATAATACAAGTATAGGTTCAACAAGTTCAATCAAGCGATATGAAAACATATAGCAAAGCAAGGATCATGGCACAGTCTGAGAACACCTACCCACTGATAAATCTAAGCCATAGTCCACTGAGGCAACCTGGAACACGACCATTGGTTATCACAGTTATTGGAAACATGTGATAATGATGTAACACAGCATGCACAAATTCATTATAAAATAGAAGCGCATAATTTACTTAATAATCACCTTAGTTGTATTTCGGGAAACATAAGTGAAAAGGAAATAGTATTTTTTATCCTATGATGATTTCTGCTATAGTATCATCTGTTTTACATCAAATAGTTTCCATAAATATATTTAATTTATAAAATACAAATGAAGAATCTTCTCTACTAGGTGCAAGATAATGAGAAAAGTGTGTCATTTTCTATTTCTCTAACTAAAGGTAAGATTATGCTGCTCTATATTATATATATACAAAGGAATGTTCTAATATAATAAAAATAAGTAATAAATATTGATAATATCTGGATAATATAGGGGACTTAATCTCCATCAAAATCAAAAATAAAAAAAAACCTTGAATAGTCATATTTGTAATTCTTGAACCACATTTCATATCAATATAAGACAAATAATTATAAAAATCAAGCCAATCCTATCTCCAAAATAAGATTAATTTCACTACACCTTTTTGGATAACGTAAATACAGAGTGTATTGGAGAATATCTATAATCACATAATGTGAATTTTATGAATAAATATTTTTATATTTCACTGCTGAGAACGCAATACATACGAGCACACACTATTTTCACTATAAAAACACCACCATTGTATAACCTATTTATAAGCAGCCATCAGCTTGGAGACCAATATTTGAAGAATTTAATCATCCAGTTTAGCAATCGAGATTCCAATAAAACAATAGAAATATCGGTCTCCTGGTGATGTTCTATCACTTGTTATTAAGTTGAAATTTCTAACTATGAGACAATAGCAGACTTTTGTCATTATTCTGTTTGACATTTATAACTTCAGAAATCCTTTTAAGATAATTTTTAATTTTAAAAACATATTCAAATATTGTGTCAAATACCTTTCTTGATATTGCAATTGGCCATTGCAATTTAGCTGAAATAAACATATAGTAAACGGGTCTTATATAAAGAAAATAAGAAGCAGTATCAGTAAATTCCCATATATATATGAAAAAATACTACAAATGTGATATTGTAATGGGATAAGGTGTATAATTATCAAAAAGGCATCTCCTTATCGTGCAACTGAAAGTTTAACTACCCGTGTCATGATTTTTCAAGATTCCTTGAATGACCAGTTTTTTGGTCGTTGAGGTACAGGTTGCACCATGCTGATGAGGGCCAAAAGCCCGAAACGCGTCCGTGGTTAGCTTTTCTTTATCAATCAAGAATGGGTATTTGGCCAATTCTGGAATAATTAAATATCAACGAGAATAGTTGACATTTATTCCGATAGATGGCAACTTTCAGTTGCACGATAAGGAGATGCCTTTTTTCATAATAAATATATATATATGTGGAAATTTTGCCAGGAGGATATTGATATAAAGAGACAAAGGTCGCTTCTCCCGTCAAAATAGACGTCAAAACTAGACGCCATCTATTGACCGTCGCCGCAAACTAACCTCCTCGGGTCGGTGACAAAGCCACAACACCAGCTTTGGCAAACAGAAAAGCGTTCACCTAGAGACCATGGTTTCGGGCTAATGGCCCTCGTCAGCCTAGGGCGGACTTTATTCCATGAGATCCACACGGGATCTAATGGAAACTTGACAATCTGCCAAAGAGGTGTTTAGCTGGCAAAGTGGGGCCATTAGCCCGAAACCATGGTCTCTAGGTGGACGCTTTTCAGTTTGCCAAAGCTGGTGTTGTTGCTTTGTCCCCGACCCGAGGCCGCTAGTTTGCGGCGACGGTCAATAAATGGCGTCTAGTTTTGACGTCTATTTTGACGGGAGAGGCGACCTTTGTCTCTTTATATATATAATAAAAAAGGCATATCCTGACCAGGAGCACATTTGCTTTTTAGATAACAGAGTGCCATCTAGCGCCATCTCAGGATATGCCTTTTTAATTTTTTCTATTATTTTTTTCATATATATATGCATATAAATAAAATATAGTTAATTGACACATGAAGTTTACGACATTTCAACAATTATAACTATTGATTTGCTGAATGTATATAGAACGATTCCATAGAGAATCTATTCTCATATGTTTACTTACATTTGGTGTGATTGAGCACAGTATTGCCAATGGTGGTTGGACATTTGTCATATCACAATTTCCACACTACTTGCATTTGATGATTGACGAATTAACATATTTTGTTTTGTTCAACCAAAGTGAATTTTTTATAAGGCGTATGGCTCAAATAAAAGACTTGTGTGTTTGCCATTACATTGGATGACGCTATTTACATTTACCTTAATTCACAGAAATAAAATATTGATGTCGTTATAACTTTTATATTTTGAGATCAATCATCCAATTTATACTTCTATATAATACAGGTGAAAATATGTATAAACCAATTCAATGTAAAGTACATTTTGCACATTTTCATTGTAGCCAGAGAAAAACATGTATATATAACATAAAGTTTCGCAAAGATTAATGTATCAAAAAAGGAGAAAGGCACTATTATCTACAAATATGCATTAGAACAATGCATTGCGTTTATCACATTAATAAAAGGATACTAGTGGCATAGTGATTGAGCTTCAATACCAGTTTGGCAAATTGATACAAAAGAAACCTGTATATTATGGTTTCGGACTATGGCCATTATCAGTACAGGGTTAGCTTTTAGATTTCATAACATCCTACGATAGAATTAAGAAATCGGTCGAATTTACCAAAAAATTCTTTAAGCTGACTAGGTGGCAGAGGCCGATTTTAAGGCTAGAGTATAATATAGAAGTTGTGGGAGGATTCATGCACCAAAGAAAATAGAGCTAAGGAGAGGAATCTCTCCATTTAATTATGCATTAGAACAAGGCTTTATGTTTATCACTCTAGTGAAAGGTTTACTAGTGGTGATACGGACTGACACCAGTTTTGGCAAATTCAAGCACCGTTTCGTGAGGCCCGCGTTTTACTTAACGTGCCAACAAAACCTCTTTAAAATCTTAAATATATAATGTCTATAAAAACACGTTTAAATATATATACAATATAATAATAAAAATTAATAAATACAAGGTATGTCCCATAAGTTCCCGGACTGGGTCCATAAAAAAATAAATAAATGAAAAATGTAAATGAATTTGACTGTTTATTATAGAAAAAATATCTGGCTACACGGTGGTACCAATATCGAGGCGGTACGTGCACGCGCCCCAAAGTTATTCTAATTTATTTAAAGGTTACACATAGCGCTGCGGCGATTTTACGATGGAACGAAAATTGAAGCAGAGGATTTGCATAGAATTTTGTGTGAAACTTCAACTATCAGCAACCGAAACTTTTTAAATGCTTAATAAAGCATTCCCCAAAGAGAACAATTGTTTTTGAATGGCATTCTAGATTTAAAGCTGGCAGAATTTCCATTGAAGATGATCTTCGTCAAGGACGCCCAAAAATTTCAAAGGACTGATGAAAATGTGCAAAAAATCACCGATTTGATAAAAGAAAATCCTCGAACCACTTTGCTGGAGCTAGAGCAAGACACAGGCATCTCTAAAACAACGATTGGAAGGATCGTAACCAAATCAAAAAGAGTCCTGCAAAATTCATCCCAAGATTCCTCACTAATGAGCAAAAACTGTGTCGGCTTGCAACCTGTGAGGACATGTTGGAAATGACAAGAACGGATCCGGAATGGAAAGACAAGATAATCACAGGCTACGAGATATGGGTCTATGGCTATGATCCTGAAACCAAGCATCAATCTGCCGAGTGGAGATGTCAGGGTGAGCTTAGACCCAAAAAATCCAGATTATTGAAATCCAGAAACAAGGTGTTGCTGGTCGCTTTTTTGGATAAAAAGGGTATTTTTCATCACGAGTATCTTCCTGCAGGCCAAACAGTTATCAAGGATATGTATTTGGGCATTCTTCGCCGTCTAAGAGAAGCGATTCGAAAAAAAAGGCCAGAAAAATGGACTAATGGTGGCTGGATCCTACACCATGACAATGCTCGCCCTCACACAGCGCACTTGATGACCAGCTTTTTGGCGAAAAACGGGACACAAATCCTACTTCAACCACCCTATTTCCCAGACATCGCACCAAATGACTTTTTCCTGTTCCCCAAACTTAAAGCAGTTCTAAAAGGAAGACATTTTGACACCAGGTATGACATAATAGAAAAATCGCCGTTAGCATTGAAGAGCATTCCAAAAGAGGCTTATAAAAACTGTTTCGACAATTGGGAGAAACGATGGCGCTGGTGCGTTGAAGCAAGGGGGAATTACTTTGAAAAGTTTTAACAAAAAATTTTTAAAAAAATCTTACCTTTTTTTTTTATGGACCCAGTCCGGGAACTTATGGGACATACCTTGTATATAAATTTAGAATCTAATAATTTAAATAAAACACAAAATAGTATAATAATGGAAAAATGTTTAAATAAGATGCCGTACCACGTTATGTAGACATATGAATTCATTATAAAGGATATCGCGGGCTATGAAGATTGAGGATTTACCCTTGATTGATGCTTATTTTCAATTTGTGCTATAGTTATCTTTCTCTATTGAATCACAACTTGCTATAAAAATCCTTTAATGTTTGTCCTTCATATTCCTATAAACTATTTCAGTTGAGTCGATATTTGGTATGTGGTCTTGTTCAGTATGTGATGTACTATGATTTGCGGAACCAATCAACACAGTGGGCAGACCTGAAGAAAACTATAGCCCTCTTATTAGACCATGCCTTAAAACAAGACCACCTACCAAATTTAGACTCAACTAAGTTTGTCAGATTATTGAGGACAAATACCCTGGATATTTCTAGAAAGATGGGTCTCAAGAGAAGAAAATAGTTGCATAAATTAAATAAAGGCCTTTCTAGGGTATCCCCAGAAATTTTGATTTCTCATAATCTATAATATCCTTGATAATACATTCATATGTCTACATAACTTGGCACCGCATCTTCTTTTACCTTTTATTTCTCCATATACTATTTTGCTGATTTATTTATATATTATTAGATTCTATATTCGTACAATTATTATTATTTTATATTTCATTTATATTTTAAACGTATTTATTCAGTGTGTTTTACATGTTTTAAATTTTAGAGTAGTTTATTTTATTTATAGAAAAACTATATATGATAATGTCTTAATGAGAAAAGGTTAATTGTTGATATTAATATCAAAAAAGGCATATCCTGACCATGGACTTTTCATTTTTTGGGAATTTTCCTAATAACAAATATGTATAATATATATAGAAATTTCAACTAAAAGCCTAAAATAGCTTAAAGAAATAGTGTAAATCAAAGAATAAAAAACATTTTTAAATTTATATAACTTGTTGTGATATTTACAATTATATGTAATATAATATATTCCAATCTATATAATATATAAATAAATATAATAATGAATTATATTATATGGGTATGAATCTTGAAAAATGGTAGCGTTTATTCAATGAACATATCCCAATTATGTTTTAACATTTGTAATATTTTCAAAGCCTGAACCTAGTTATGTAATATTATATGGGGTGTCAAATTTCATTATATATTGATTATTGAACATCGATATTTTGTGCTATACACAGATATTGACTAGGTTGCGCTTCTTAAGGTCAAGTAATTCAGTCTGATATCGCGTCTATATATGTGAATTGAGATAGCAAATAAATTCTGATTCACGATTATCATATCAAAATGATATTGAGCTAAAGTTAGCTCTGTCGTTTCAAACTCTAAACATCTTCTGATCTACATGTAATTATTATTTAGAAATTTCAAGTTGAAAATTTCAGTGTTTTTAATACTTATATATGTAGAAAACATATTCGAAACCTCAAGAAACCAGTAAATATAACACGTTATAATTGGGTTTGCGATACTTGTATGTGCATATGAATTAACGGTAGAATTTGTCACGATAGTGATGACGAGTATTAAAAACGTTTGAGTAAGAATATTCTATAGATTATATAGAATGCACACAGAACTATTTTATAATTTAATTTACAAGTGATAATATACAAGCATGGTAAGGGGAGATGACGAGACAAATATTTATGATGATAAACAACACAGTATTCAAAAATAATTATTCTGTAGCATTGCACCCTTCCTAGATGAACAGCGTCCCGCTTTAATTATCACTTGAACAGATCAGCTTGGTCCTCAGGGTCATGGTAGGGTTTCATTCTCAGTACATGGACCAAGTCTCTTGTTTGGCGTCTCCTGGCTGGTTGGTCCACAGGTTCAACTTCGAAGGTCACGACAGAGAATTTCCGTGTAACCCTGTATGGCCCGAAGTACCTTTTCATCAGTTTTTCTGAGAGTCCCACCTTTCTTATTGGGATGAAAAATTACAGTTTATAGCATAGGAAAAATATGTCATTCGTTTATCTATATAGATATGTGGCATTTGAGGTAAATATGGAGTTGTATAAATGAGTATAGAGCAATGGTAAAACAAATGGTCCACTTTTGCACATGTTATACTTCACAATGTGATAGAAGGCAAAACCGATACTAAATGTGGAAGATTTTACCTTCAATAACCAAAACACACACATTCAGAAATAAAATTTATAATGAATAGTTTTTTTTTTATTTCCTCAAAATGATATATAAATTTTTCAACGCATCATATGTACGAATTAAAATTTTGTTAAAAATGGATATATTGATGTGATATTTAATTACTCAATATGAATATAATAAAAACACACACATTCTTATCACAATAGGAATCATCTATAATATTATAACATTTTATATAAGTGACACACAAATAATTTACTTAATTGCACTGAATACAATTTCTTATATTTCCCTTCATCACGTATTTCCATGAAGTAGTAGTCAATTGTAAATCGGGCTATATTTTTATTTTAACGATAAACTACTGTCGAGTTACTGATATCTCCTCTGTTTTTTCTTTATTCCTTTTATTTACGTAATAAATACCTTTATGAATATATATCACAAAATCTCATATAAATATATATAATTATAAATTGGTTTGATGTATGAATATGTTTGTGATATTGTTATGCAGTCGTGGAAAAGATATTAATAAAATAAAGGTTGAATTACAATTTACTTTAATTGTGCCAATGAAACACAATTAAGGAAGAAATAATTGATTTGAGGCTTGAAGGAGAAAATAAAAGGTTATATATTTACATATGTACAGAAAGATTTAAACCGGACAACGGGAAACAACAACAATGGATTTAATTAGGGAAAGGCGCGACATCTGGCGGTCGCCTTAAACAGAGTAATATGTTCTAGAAATTATAGTTTTAAAAATAAAATAACATTTTTATATAACATACTTACTGTGTATATAATATATATATTATTGTTATTATTATGCTCTCAAAAAAAGTTAAAACTAATATTATGATTGTATGAAACCCATATGTACAGGATGCGTAGTTATTTGAGAACACAAAATATGAGACCACAATTTTCAGTGTTATAGTAAAATAGTTTTTTTCTGTTTCTTTTAAACTGGCAGAACCTACTTCATGCAAAATATAAAGAGGCATTCAGTTATTGTCTCTTTGGTTGAAGGACTCAACAATTCATAAACTGCTGCATTCTTGATAGTCGTCCGATCATTTGTTTTTTAAAGTTCGAAGAAAATTGGGAGCTGAAAAGGGTGATTAGGTTTCCCAAAGGAAAATACCTTGTCGACGTTCTGACAGTATCAGGACACCAGACTTTATAAGCCGTGTTCAAGCTGCCAACGATAAGGGCACTCGCCTGAGATCTGCAGGTTGGTGAGGCTACCATCGGAGGTATGGTTCATGAGGACCTCCGTTACAAATCGTACGTTATGCGCAAAGGACAGTTCATGTCCGAAAAAAACAAGGGGAACCGCTTGACCAGAGATAAGTGACTTCTTTAAAAGCTCCACAACCCCGATGAGCCAGGAATGATCTGTTTTTTTTTCCAGACGAGAAGAATTATTTTCAGAACCAGAAGATAAACTGCAAAAATTATCGGTGGTGGGTAAAAGCCCTGATAAGATACCTACAGTCATTCGTACCAAAATTACAGTATCATTGATGGTTTTTGGTGTTGTTAGTAGTGAAGGTGATGTGATGCCTTCACATTATTTTACTCCAGGTGCCAGAGTCAATGCCGTTGCTTACACCGAGATGTTAGCCACAGTTGCCAAGTCTTGGATCACCACTGTAGCACGTTGGAGGCCGCATGTTTTTCAACAAGACTCAGCAACATCTCATATAGCCAGAACAACGCAAAAATGGATGGCCGAGAATATTCACGACCATGTCACACCTAACGTTTGGGCCCCCAGCTCACTTGATGTCAATCCGCGGGACTATTAAGTGTGGGAGGTAGTTGAGAAGGACTCCAATAATCATTCCCACACAATCTTGCAGCTATCAGAGCTGCTATGGTGGATACAATGGTAAAAATACCCAAAAAGACCCATCTCATTAATGCCTGCAGTCTGTTTCGATAACGTATATGTAGAAGCTGTTATTGCCGCTGATAGCGGGTTCATTGAATGATGTCGTCCTTTAGATTTATGTGTGTTCACATCTATATAAAACTTCAATGTGTAATAATTGCTTATTTTGCTTTGTATATTCATTATTCTCATGGACGCCCTTTTTTCTTAATTAACTGCCGCATTATATATGGAGTTAATTATTAAAATTAAAATTAATATTCTAATACATACTCACATAATTGAACTTTTATACTCAATATTGGGTGTCGGTTGATAAATCTAGCGGCTTATTTCGCGATCATATTTAAAATTGGCGTTTTGTTTAATTATTTTGAGAAAATAATCGCCTCCTTTTAGATATTTAAAATGCGTACAGAATAATATATTTTTATTCTCCATATTTTATGTTCTAAAGCTACCAGAAAGGTTGCAATGCAATCACTCGCCTTCCCACTAATAATTTATCTCAGCCAAACTGACTGTAAAAGATGGTTCAAGAAGTTTAAATCGGGCTATATAAACTTTGAAAATGAAGAAGGAAGAGGTCACCCCTTGGATTTATACTTTTGGATTTGCGGAATTGGATAAGTGTTTGACAAAGAGAATATTGGCAGAAGATATTAAACCCTCGTCTGTTGTTTCAAAAGGCTCTGGAGCCGTAGTTATTTAACATGTAATTTTTCTTTAATTTGTTTTTAAAAGCTACACTTATTATACACCTAGGTAGTAGAAAGTCTAACCTTAATATATAGATTATATAAAAGGGCGTACCTGGAACTGTAAAGAAAAAAAAAAACATTTGTTTTTTCAAAATATTTCGAAAGATTGCTCCCTCTTTATCAATTTATTGCACAGTGCACATTTAATATATAGGTCTTTTCTATATTATGTTACCACAATACAATATGGTTATTGGTGGAAAACACACTACCCCAGTTACAAAATTAAATAGATTTATCACAAATAAAACCGACCTTAAGAGTTGGTACTCCTCCAAACCGAAGGAATGTCTGAAGGACTTCTGGAACACACACAGGTGTTCATATGTGAGAAATATATAATACCTTTGGTTGTGTAATGGGGCGTAAATAGATCGACAGATTTAGAATAAAATATTGATATCATTAAGATTTCAATAGACCAAGGCTATCGAAATTAGAGAACCACAAAACAAAATTTATATAGAAATTTGAATTAATCTCATTTATATATGTAGACCTGTAACACTATATGCTAGATTCAAGCGCAAATTTTAAAAGGCGTTTAAAAACTACAAACTTTTCATAAGGAGCCTCATTTTCAAAATTTTGAAACGCTATATTTTAAGCGATAATTGTTCTTCAACTAACTTAATTGAAAAATATCGACATTTCATAGCATAAGTGTTTACAAATTTTGAATGATAAAAATTGATTTTTAGTTTTAAATATCCACGCTGCATACATATATTTGTAAATACTTCTTTTAATAAATAGTCGATGTTTTAAATTAAGCCCGTTGAAGAACGATTGTCATTTGAAAGCTAGCATTTTAAAAAAGATTACTCATTATAGGTGGTTGGTGGTTGGTAGTTTTTAAACTAAATATTAGAGATTAAAAAAGAGATACAGAAGGCTGAAATTTTATTTTTTAGTTTACTGCCATTTCATTGCTCGACATGATTTATTATTATTCATTTAAAAAGTAGGTAAATTATTCGAGCAAGTGTTTGTAAGTTTTTCAGAGCAAAAATAGGGATTTATAGAGATTGCAAATATTTACAGGGGTTTAAAATAGAATGGGAATTGCAGGGCAGGGTTTTCTGAATGAAGCCATTGCACTAGCCTCGTCATATCAGTAAACGATAATACAGGCATGTTGAGAAGGAATAGCAATGGTGAAGCTTTTTAATATAAAATAATTATAAAGCAGAAATACTGGGTCAGCACTTACCATTCGACATCATTTGCATTAAAATGAAAACTTACTAAGGGATGTAACCTGGGTCAATCGTTGAGCAACCATGGACCACATGTTTTCTATCGACGAAAGATCCGGAGAGCGAGCCGGCCAGTGAAGCGATTCAATCTGGCGATTGACGAAGAACCTTTGGACAATGGGCGCCACGTGTGGTCTCGCATTATCCTTTTGAAATATGGCTGTGGGCAAGTCCTGAAGGAGAGGAAGGACAACTGGCTCCAACACCTCTTAGATGTAGGGTTGGCTGTTTAAAGTGGCGGTGCATAACGCAGCTGTTCAGCATCCTCTCTCCACGGTGTCTCCAGACTCGAATCCGACCATCGTGGTGTTGCAGACAGAAGCGTGACTCTTCAGTAAAGAAAATTTTATTCCATTCTGCCGTCCACATCCGTCTTTCATCGCACCATTGGCGGTGGAGACGTCTGTGGTTTTGCGTCAAGGGTAGACGAAGCAATGGACGTCTTGCGGACAGACCACTCTGCTGTAAACGGCGTCGAATGGTACGCGCAGACACTGGATGATGCGTTAAAGACTAAATGTGCTGTGCTACGGTTTGTGATGTAACTGAACGATCTGTCACTGCCATGCGCATAATTTGCCTGTCAGCACGTGAAGTGGTGCACTGAGGTAGATGCGATCGAACACGTTGGTCCGTCGTACCTTCCTGCATCCAACGATCACATATCCGCATTACAGTTGTTTTGTTTCGCCCAATACAACTACCGATTTCCCTGAAAGACAATCCACAATCTCGGTAGGCCACTATCCTTCCTCTGTCGAACTCGGATACTTGATCAAAAGATGATCGCTGTTTTCTACGAGTCATAATTAATCGTTTTTTTTAACACAAGAAAAACACAATTGCCGAACTTGAAATCATCGAAATCTCCAAGCCTTACATAGTGCTTTGAAGTGGAGCTACAAGTGCGCTTGATGTGCGTGCTCGCTGGAATTCTAATCATTCGCATATCTCACCTCCGCTAATGCATGTTGTAAATTTCATGTTATTCGCATGCTTCTTTCGGGGGGTTGCATTTACGGTGGTCAGCAGTTTATTTTTTCAATTTTATTTTTTTCAGAGAAATTCGATATATTTTAATATTTTTATCATATTTCCATATTACACCAATATATCCAAAAAAATATGTCACTTTAATGTTTTACATTTGTATACATACTTTTGGCTTATATATAAATACATATCTCTTCCACGTTTAAAAAGGAGCATCTAGAACAACTCTGGCAGATCGTCGAGGTACAAGGCTGCACAACACTGATGAGGGATACAAAATGTGTACGTGGGTGGATTTTCTCTCCTTCTCTTGTTAAGACAAATATTGGATCAATTTCTGGAAATAAGAAAAACCGACGTTCAGTTGATATTGGCGTTAATAAATGGCGATCTAAGCTATCAGCAATGGTTAGTTGCGTGATCAGCATCGTCATTATGTCTACCAGCCTGAGCCTCTCTACTATTGTTTAATATATATGTGATACTTTGGAAGAGGTATAATAATATTTATAAAATATACTTCTTTACTTTATCATGAGGCTTGCGATTTTAATAATTACCGCTACTTTATCGTGAACGAAATGATACATTTATATATTTAATTAAAAAGGCATATATTGGATCAAAAAATTATTTATTTTACCAATATTTCAGCTGGCTGAACGCCAACCTTTATCAAGGTGTTATAACACCTTAATTAAAGATTTATCTATGGATTGCTCTATTTTCAAAACATTTATATATATATTTTGATAATATTTTAAATACTTAAATAACATTTTGACTAAGAATTAATAAACTATCACTATTACTCTAAGGTTTAAAAGTTCCTTTGTCACAACACAGTCGTACCAACTTTCTAACTTTATATCGTTTGTAATCAGGTGCTCACTGTCATTTTTATAAATAAATATTTATCAAATTTATAATCATTTATTATATGTGAACTATTTGATTATATTCAGATAGATGCTTTAAGGAGGGATACATAGAGAAGATCTTCATATTTTGGATGGTTATGTTTAAATTCACACACACACATACAGCTTTATTAAGACTACCAGTCTTATACAGATTCACCGCAGGAAGAAGGCATAGCTGGAGCTCCTATACTCCAGGCAGCGCAGATCCAACAACAGCCTCCAGGTCCGACGCATGTCCAGTTGTCATGGGTTATCGGAAATTAAATGTTAATCGTATAATAATAATGAGAGTATATCTCCCAATACCTGATGGTAGGAGAGAAGGACAGAACGCGAGGGATTCGACTATAGGATCTCTGTCAACGGCGCGGGAGCAAGATTACCCTCAGCTCTGCTTATTGGATATGGCTGGTCCCTTATTGAATTACTGCTCTGGGTGGACATTTCTTGCTATCCGCATCTTTTTATTAATTAGTAGATTTCTCTAACGATTTCATTCAATTAATGGTATTTTGGTATATACAGTAGCCACAATATTGGAATTCATAATTTAATTCACTGTTTAAAATGTTGAGAATTCTTAGAATATGAATGGAGAAAAATTGAATAAGATTTTATTTTTGCTACTCATTATATGAGGTAGTCACCTTTCCCAAATACAATGTAAATATCTCTAGTCTATTTTTTAAACATTTCTAAAATATATTCCCTATAGAAACACATATTAAATGGATATTAAGAATAATACTTACTCTATTAATCACAATGTGAAAAATCATGTATAATATTTTAATGTGTGTATGAATAAAAAAATAAATATACAATTAAAATAACCTAAAGCATTGAGCAATTTTATCAATTCAATCAGAACCATATATGGAAATGAGCTTTCATGCAATAACAGAAAAAATAAATAATCTGTATACAATGGTTCAGGGTCTTGACATTTTCAGTAGAGGAAAACCTTAGTATGGATTCAAGATATTTTTACGAGGGTAAGATGAAAGGTTCTCGGTCCGACCCAGAGATAGCATTTCAATCGGGAAAAAAATTTCCTACCTGCGCGTATGTCATTTGTTCGTAGGAAAAGTGTCCACCTTTTCACTTAAGTACTGTGTGTAAACGCATCTTTGCAGTACACGTCTTAGGCGTATTTCGTTAAAATGAAAAAAATATATATATCTGCAATCATTGATTAGTTCGTTTGGAGGTGGATTAACCCTAATAAAAATCACCCTCAGTAGACAAAAGTTTAAGGGAACCTTTCTCAAACCTTAAAAAGTCGGTAGCTAAATTTAAACGTGGTCGCACTTCGCTCTAAGATGACCCACGTGAAGAACCGTGAAAAACTGACACCACACCGGAAACTATCGAAAAGGTGCCCAATATTGTGTTGGAGGAGTAAAGGTGTGTAAGATAGCTGAAGCCGTTGAATACGAGAAGAAAGGTTGCGGAATATTTTGACCAAGGAATTAAGGTTGCGAGAGCTTTGGGCAAGGTGGGTCCCACATTTGCTGAATACAGATCGAGATAAATGCGGAAACCAAATTCTCAGCAATGTTTGAACTTAATCAAGAGGGATCCGACTGATTTTGTAGGGCGATTTGTACCATAGATGTGGCATGAATCCACTACTATACGCCAGAAACCAAACAGCAAATGAAGCAGTGGGTGGAAGCCGGTGATTCAGCGCCAAAGAGAGCAAAGTCGAACGCATCTGACGGAAAGGTCATGGCCAGTGTGTTTTGGCTTGTCAAAAGGATCCTGATAATTGATTAACTTGAAAAATTCAGAACTATTACTCTAACCTTCTTGACCATATGGATATCAAAATTCGCGAGAAGAGGACTTGAAGTTTGTAGGTAATGGAAAAAACTGCAGGATTTTAGGTACTATTTACTCGGTCATTCTACTTATTCTCTTCATTTGGCACCTTCAGACATCCAACTCTTCCCAAACCCAGAGAGATTTGTTTCTGGAAAGCGCTTCAAGTCCAATTAAAAAGTTAAGAAGGCTGTAGATGAATACGTTAACAGCCTTCCAGACCTCCATATCCAGAAAATAATAATGATATTGAGAGAGAGAGAGAAGAAACGCTGGAAAATATAAGTTGAATTCAAGGGAGATTATGTAGAAAAATGAAATGTTTTCTAGCGAGTTATTTAATGTCAAGCCAAGAACCTTTAATCTGACCCTCGTCATCTGACAAAGAAGTGTTTCGGAT
>CP092886.1:114215448-114328012 GCA_030710605.1 Cordylochernes scorpioides | reverse complement strand
TTAAAAAAAAAACCGCAATGGAGAGGCCCCACCACCATCCTCACGGGCCATGGCCATGTACTGGCATACATTACACGTGTGCATCCCGAAACAGACCATACCTGCATCCACTGTTCAGAAGAGCTACAGACAGTCGATCATCTACTCTTCAGCTGTCCAGCATTCCTTGACACAGGATGCAAACTGCTATCCTGCTTGGACTGACCCACCTCAATCCTAGATCTATGGCCAGCCTCCCAGACTCAATCTCAGCATGGAATTTTCTGATCAACTGGTTCAAATCATAAATCAAAACAGGACGCGAGTAAAAGGGGAGTCCATACTAGTGAGCGGAAACCCCCGGTAGTTTGCGCTCTGCACTCCAGAAACCTGGGTTATAAATATCTCTCTCTCTCAATTTTTATTCATTACGTCAGAGTACAAAGCGTACTATTGGTGAAAAAAATATATACCACAACGCCAGATATGGAGATTTCAGACAAAAGGCCAATATAAATACTATAGCTTCGGCCTATAGACTTCATAGATTCAGAGGGGACTTCGATTTCATAACATCCTATATGGGGAGTTTTGAAAGTGTTCGAATTATCGAAATGTGTTGTGGCATATACTTTATCACCAATAGTAAGTTATGTTTTGGAGTGTTACACAAAATTGCATTTTTAAAGGGAGAGATGCCCTTGTAGGTCCATGAACATCAGTCAGTTGCCTGATAAGGAGATAGCTTGGTTTATTTTTTTCACATAATATAAAATTTGATATCGTTTCTGTTGAAATTGCGTATAGTGTTTTCATTTAATATATTTTACAATTTCAAAATGTAGATATTGCATTCATTTAGGTGAGAAAGAGTTGCTATTGGAGATTCAAAACAATATCAACACTTTAATTATCGTGAAATTAGTACAACATTGAAAATTTGCATTGAAACGGGATGGCAACTCTCATTTGCACAATCAGAAGATGCTTTTTCTCAGTTGATTATCGTTTTCATTGTAAAATAATTCACAATATTTCTCTGGTGAAGATTATTTTCAAAACTTTTGAGAATTGATTTAAATGAGAAATTTGGTTTATGAAAATTGGGTTTACTAAAAATGATATAAAAAGAAACAAAAGGTAGGATCCGTACAATTAAAATTCAAACCATTCACAATTTAGAAATGTAATGAAACCATGATATTTATTTAAATATTTTAAGCCAACAATACTAATGAAAATAAACGAGATATTTGATAGTAATATTTTATTAAATTCTATAATTTGCCTGAGGGGTGAATATACAATATATTAAATATATGAGAAGAGAGAGAGAGAGATTGAAATTGTTTATTACATTTTTTATTATTTATATAAAATTTCTATAATAAAGCTTATATAATCATAGCGTTTAGGATTTATTTTTATATTTTCTCAAATTGTATATATATATATATATTAAAAATAAAGAAGGCATCTCCTGACCACGAGCACATGTGCTTTTTAGATGGCAGAGCGCCATCTAGTGGAGCAAAAATAAACTAAACGTTTATTTAGCTAGCTCCGAGATATTTGGCCAACCCAATTTCTTGATAAATCAAGAAAAGCCATCCACGAACGCGTTTCGCGCTGTTGGCGCTCGTCAGCGTGGAGGAGGCTGTAACCACTGCGACCAAAAATATTTTTGGTCCCAATGGCTTCCCGAAAAATCAAGAAATTGGTATTTAAGGCCAAATTTGCGTAAAGACGCTTAACACATGAAAAAACAATAGAAAAAAAATAATAAATATTATTTTTTTCTCTCTCTCTCTATTGTTTTTTCATATATATAAATATTAGATAATAAATGGCATATATTGGATTTAATAAAGGTTGGCGTTCAGCCAGCCGAAATATTGGCAAAATAAATATTTTATTAAATCCAATATATGCCATTTATTATCTAATGAATTAAGTATGGATTGCTCTATTTTCATATATAAATATATATAATATATATATATATATTATGAATAATTTGTTTGTTGTTAGAAAAAGGGTTGATAAGACAAAGGATCGATAAGATATAGGGTTGAAGGTGCAGTCGTGATAAAAAATATATATATAATTATTTACCGTCAAGTAAGCAAAGATTAAACTCTCAGCAATATCAGATTCTTCTTTGGGTAGTGAGAGCCTATAAAACGACCTCATCAAATTGTATTCATAGTTTGGCAAAAATACCTATTCTCACAGATCAAATAGAATCGTTGATAATAAAATACGATTTGGCCAATTTATCAAAAGAAGAAATTAATGTATTCAGACCGCATGCCCCGACTATAATTCATAACTACATAGAATCAAGAATGGCTGAAACAATAGCTAACACTAATGAAACATTCAGAAAATTTTTCCCATTTGGAATTCCTTTTTATTTTCGTCCGAATTTTTATAACTCACAGTTCGTCACGGGTCATGGTAATTTTGGAGAATTTCTGTCGAAAATCGGGGCAACGGATGATCCTAGCTGTTTCTGTGGAAAAGAAAACCAAGACTCAATGCATTTATTGATGGAATGTCCGATATTCCACAGCTACAGAAGTAATCATTTTTATCCCATCGAAGAGGTTTGCGAATTTGTATATAACAAAGACACTTATGTAAAATTCAATAATTTTTGTAAGTTCATTTTAGATTTTCTCTTCTGTTTAAGAAAACCATAGTTTCAGTTTTAATTGTGTTTTTAACCGGTTATTGTGTTGTATATACTGAATTGTATATAGGTTGCTAAAATAATTTATTTTGGATTTTCTCTTCTGTTTGAGAAAACCATCGTTTCAGTTTTAATTGTGTTTTTAGTCGGTTATTGAGTTGTATATAGGTTGATAAAATAATCCATTTTGGATTTTCTCTTCTGTTTTAGAGTGCCATCGTTTAAGTTTTAATTATGTTTTTAGTCCGGTTATTAAATTGTATAAAATGAATTGTATATAATCTACTAAAATGTATTTAGGCGCAAGTATCCCGAGCTGGGATATCGCGTCCGATATGTCAAATAAAATAAATAAGTAGCTTTTATTTCAATTACTTGAGGAAATATTACACATTAGTTATTTTCACATTATATAGAATTTATAAAGTTAATCCTATATTAGTGATTCCAAAAGATAGCTATGTTAACTACGCATATTTACAACAAAACTGAAAGGCATTCTAAAAACGATGATAAGCAAAAGTAAAAACATCAATGAATAAAAATAAAATATATATATTTTTTAAATATAGAAATATTCGAGTTTTTAGATTATATAATATTTTCCATCTGTGAAAATATTTTAAAAGTTTTAAATTTTAAAATAAAATTGGTAATTAAAAATAATTAATTAAACGGAATCAATAAATCTATAGAAATAATTAAAAATGAGAAACAATAAAAATCAATATCGTAATACGCATAGAATCAAAAAGGATGAGTTTTCTTTTATTGGGAAAAACGTTTCTAGCTTTCGGGCGTAAGCGGCCCTTCCACAGGAAATAATGGAAAAATTTCAAGTAAAGATGTATATACATATATATAACAGGTAATTTTTGCATATCAAGGATTAACTATGAAGTATTATATTTTATTATTTAAGAAAAATTATTGTTATGTAAATTAGTCAATTTGCTGATATTATTATTAAATGCTAAATTGTAAAATGGTGTGATGAAGAAAAAAACGGAAAAATTTATTTGAGTTTTTGGACCAGCCTATCATATGTCTCTGGGATGTCTATATGTCTGTTTATACTATTATATTTTGTTGATATCAATGCTTCTAGTATTAATCTTTTGTATTTACTGTTTATGTTTGTGTAATGAATATTTGGGTTTGCTAGATTGAATTCATGATCTGTGTGTCTGATGTGTTGCACTATTAGAGATTTGGGGTCTTTGTTTTTAATGTTTCTTCTGTGTTCGTCTATTCTGTCTTTTATCTGTCTTCCTGTTTCACCTACATAGACATTATTACATTGGGTGCATGGTATGGAATATACTGCTTTGCTATTGTATAGTTTTGATATAGGAATACTGTTTCTGGTAATGGGGTTTCTTAAAATGGTTAATATACTCGGGTTGCTTTCATAATATGTTCTGATACCGTGTTTGTTTAAAATTCTGGCTATGTGGGTACTACTGTGGGAATATGGGATTGTACATATCGATTTATAAACATGATTATTTCTTATGAGAGAGGGATTGTAGAAATGTCTTAATATAAAGTTTTTCGGATAACCTATAGAAGCGAGTTTGTTGATCAATAATTGGGTTTCTGTATCTTTTGAGAGTTGGGTGGTACAATGTGTATATATTCGTTTGGAAAGGGTTTTAACTGTGTTGATCTTGTGACTGATGGGGCAATAAGAGGAATAATGTATATAATCTGGAGTGGAATTTGGCTTGTGGTATATTTCTGTTGTATATTGGTTTTGCGTTTTTAGTATAAGTACATCTAGAAATGGTAAGGTGTTATTGTTTTCTGTTTCTATGGTGAAATCTATGTCATTATGTATGGACTTTAGTTGGGTAAAAATGGAATCTATTTTGTTAGAGTTGGATATACAAAAGATGTCGTCTATGTATCTCTGCCAGATGATGATGTCTGTGGAAAACAGGTTGGTTATCGTTTTATCTATTTTTCTCATGACTATTTCTGCCAAAGGTGAAGAGAGAGGACTTCCCATGGGGAGCCCTTGGTTTGTTTATAAAATTGGCTATTGAAGGAGAATATATTGTGTTGTAGGCTCAGCTTAATTAATGAAATAATTTTAGAGGATGTATCTGGAGGAATATTATTTAATGCTAAAATTTCTATGGTGTTATCTATTATTAGTTGGTGTGGTAGGCTTGGGTACATATTAACTACGTCAAATGATATCATGGTGCTGTTAGGAGAGGGGGGGAGACTATGTATATTTTCTATAAATTTTGGTAAAGACAATCCTACCACCACATCCATCACATCCATACCAAAATTTATAGAAAATATACATAGTCTCCCCCCCTCTCCTAACAGCACCATGATATCATTTGACGTAGTTAATATGTACCCAAGCCTACCACACCAACTAATAATAGATAACACCATAGAAATTTTAGCATTAAATAATATTCCTCCAGATACATCCTCTAAAATTATTTCATTAATTAAGCTGAGCCTACAACACAATATATTCTCCTTCAATAGCCAATTTTATAAACAAACCAAGGGCTCCCCCATGGGAAGTCCTCTCTCTTCACCTTTGGCAGAAATAGTCATGAGAAAAATAGATAAAACGATAACCAACCTGTTTTCCACAGACATCATCATCTGGCAGAGATACATAGACGACATCTTTTGTATATCCAACTCTAACAAAATAGATTCCATTTTTACCCAACTAAAGTCCATACATAATGACATAGATTTCACCATAGAAACAGAAAACAATAACACCTTACCATTTCTAGATGTACTTATACTAAAAACGCAAAACCAATATACAACAGAAATATACCACAAGCCAAATTCCACTCCAGATTATATACATTATTCCTCTTATTGCCCCATCAGTCACAAGATCAACACAGTTAAAACCCTTTCCAAACGAATATATACACATTGTACCACCCAACTCTCAAAAGATACAGAAACCCAATTATTGATCAACAAACTCGCTTCTATAGGTTATCCGAAAAACTTTATATTAAGACATTTCTACAATCCCTCTCTTATAAGAAATAATCATGTTTATAAATCGATATGTACAATCCCATATTCCCACAGTAGTACCCACATAGCCAGAATTTTAAACAAACACGGTATCAGAACATATTATGAAAGCAACCCGAGTATATTAACCATTTTAAGAAACCCCATTACCAGAAACAGTATTCCTATATCAAAACTATACAATAGCAAAGCAGTATATTCCATACCATGCACCCAATGTAATAATGTCTATGTAGGTGAAACAGGAAGACAGATAAAAGACAGAATAGACGAACACAGAAGAAACATTAAAAACAAAGACCCCAAATCTCTAATAGTGCAACACATCAGACACACAGATCATGAATTCAATATAGCAAACCCAAATATTCATTACACAAACATAAACAGTAAATACAAAAGATTAATACTAGAAGCATTGATATCAACAAAATATAATAGTATAAACAGACATATAGACATCCTAGAGACATATGATAGGCTGGTCCAAAAACTCAAATAAATTTTTCCGTTTTTTTCTTCATCACACCATTTTACAATTTAGCATTTAATAATAATATCAGCAAATTGACTAATTTACATAACAATAATTTTTCTTAAATAATAAAATATAATACTTCATAGTTAATCCTTGATATGCAAAAATTACCTGTTATATATATGTATATACATCTTTACTTGAAATTTTTCCATTATTTCCTGTGGAAGGGCCGCTTACGCCCGAAAGCTAGAAACGTTTTTCCCAATAAAAGAAACTCATCCTTTTTGATTCTATGCGTATTACAATATATTAAAAGGATTAATCGTATTAAAAAAAAAATCAATATCCAATTTTTTTTTCAAAATAAACAAAAATAAAGTTTGTTTACAAATAATTTATATATTTATGAAATTATAATAAAAGTATATATAAGAATTTTTAATGATCGATATATATGAAAAATGTATATGAAGCAAAAAAAGTATTTAAAATTGAGTAATTATGTCATTATGCTAGTTACGAGTCAAAATATTGAAAGACAGTGGAAAATGTTTATTTAACGCAAACAATAGATAAAAATAAGTTGTTTCTTAAGTATTAACATTTATATGTATGTGAAATAATATATAAAGGTATTTCTTAATAATGGTTGAGTAATTAAATGCTAATAGAGAGATAGAGATGGAGTGACATTAAATAAGTTGTGTAGGCATCAGAATTGGTGCTAATATTTGTTCTTCATTGTCCATGTCCAAAATATGGCCTTCCTGTAAAAACATGGTTTATCATCAAAATCTATTAACTTTGTGTTAGAATTTTGGTTTACTATTAAGTAATATTCTATGTTAGTGCTATAGTGAAGTAAAAAATCTGCTTATGGGTAAAATAATTTAAGCTTATTAGAGTGTATAATTTCTGTTTGCTTTCTTTGGGAGAAATTGGGTTTATTAATTTCATATGTGACTGGAGAAAGTTGTTTTAAAATAGTAAATGGGCCTATATATCTTTGTGTTAATTTACCAGTGTTTGGATAAATAAAGGTTTTTACTAATACCTGATCTCCTTTAAAAATGGGTTCTGGGTGTTTAATATCATTAAGTTGTTTGCTGTGTTCATGGGATTTTATGGTATTTTCAATAGCTAATTTTCTTGCCTTTTCTATTGGTGTATGTGTTTCTGTGTCATGTTCAATATACTGTGGTTGTATTCCATAGTATAAGAATTTAGATGTAAAGCCTTTTGTGGTATGTATTGTTTCATTATAGCTTTCAGTAATTTTAGGTATATATTTTTTTTCCAAGGAATCTTTAAATTAGTATTATATTCACATCTTAACCTATTAATGATAGTGGAATTTGGTCTTTCTACTTTCTCATTTGTTTTTGAATGATGGACACTGGTGAGCAGATCCTTAACATTATTTCTTTCTAAAAATTGTTTAAATTTATTGCTAAGAAAAGCTGCATTTCTATCAGTTATTAATATTTCAGGTTTATTAATTTGTAATAAATTTCTTAAACAAGTTATATAGGAATCAGTTGATACAGATTTTGTGGGAAAAGCCCAAAGGGATCTACTATGGTGATCTACTAGCATATAGATGCTGTGTCTTGTTCTCCCATAATTATGTAACCCGCCCAATGTATCTAGAGAAAAAATGTGATTCGGGTGTGTAGCTATTGGCATCTGTTGTAGTGGTCGATAAACAATTCTGTTATCCCTAGACTTATTTAACTGGAAACTTCCACAATGTTTGGTGTAATTAGCAATATCCCTAGTCATATGTAGCCAATAATAGTGTGGAGAAATTATTTAGTCATTATGTACATGCTTTGTATGTTCTTTGCTTAATAATTTGTGTCTTGGTGTCTGTGATACATAAGCTCCTTTAAAACCTTTTCTATTAATTATATAAATACAATTTTGAATTTTAATTTTAGCACTACTAATTTGTTCAGTTAATTGGTGTTCTTTTAACTCATTATATGTTAGGTAAAATAAGACAGGTCTGCTTCTATATTATTTAATATTTTAATATGTTTTATGTCAAAGTTATATTGAGATAGAATCAAGGACCATCTAAATAATCTACCATGGTTTTATTTTACATTTTATATCCATTTTAAAGGTAAGTGATCTGTGTGCAAGGTAAAATGTATGTTGTGTAGGTATGTGTGAAACCTTTGTACTGAATTAATAATAGCTAATGTTTCAATTTCTGAGGCAGTATAATTCTGTTCATATGGGTGAAGTTTCTAGAAAAATAACCTATCGGCTGTCAGATGCCTTGTTCATCTGGTTGTTTAAGAACTCCTGCTAATCCTAGACTTGACGCGTCTGTGAATAAATGGCATGGTTGATGGGTCATAAATATATAGTACAGGTTGTGATATGAGTGAATTTATAAGTGTTTGGAAGGCTTGATCATGTTTCGCACTCCATAACCAAGGAGCATTTTTTAACAAAGGTTCATTCAATGGTGCCCTAATTTGCGCATGATGGGGAATACATTTATTATATACTATATAAATTGTACCTAAAAATATTTTTAAGGTTTTAATATTATATGGTCTATTTAATTTTAAAATTGCTTCAATATTTTTGTTATTTAGTGTATATTTTCCTGAGTTAATAGTATACCCTAAGAATTGTATTTCTTTTTGTAAAAATTTGCATTTATTGAGATTGAGTTTTATATTATCTTGTTCGAATATACTTAATATGTCTTCTAAATGTTTAATGTGTTCTTCATAAGTTTTGGAGTGTAAAATAATATCATCAAAATAATTTAAGGCATAGTGTATGTTATGTGTTTAGCGAAAACTGACTTCATAATCCTTTCAAATTGTGAAGGTGCATTTTAAAACCATATGGATGTCTGTTCCATTCATAACCTCCTAATTGTGTTACAAAGGAAGTTTTAGGTCTATCTTTTTTATCTATGGGTATATGCCAGTATGCATTTTTAACATCTAGAATAGTATATATTTTTGACTGTGTTAACCTATCTATAATTTGTTCTATAAGTGGAATTGGGGTATGCTCTGGAACTGTTTTTTGATTAAGTATTTTATAATCTATACATAGTCTTGTGGGGTGATTTGGGGCATCAGATTTTTTATTCACTAATAATGCAGGAGAACTATAGGGACTAGATGAGGGCCTAAAAATATCATATTTTAATAAGTCAGTTATTTGTTTTTGTATTTCAGCATTATTGTAAAAGGATGTCCTATATGTGTGACTTTTGCGCTATGGGAATATTATCTAAAAGAGATATGCAAATTGGGTTAGTCTTTATGTATCCTATATCAAAATTGTATTTAGAGAAAACATTCTCATATTTATGCAAAATATATGAAATTGTTTAATTAGAGAAATTTGGATTAATATATACTTTACTAAAGTTTAAATATGAATTATTATTTGTTATAGGGCATGGTCTTCGCATAGTGTGATATGAGTTAATATACAATTATATATAAATTATACAATGGGTTGATATTTTAAAAGAGATGAATTTTTAACATAGTATGGGTCTGGAATACATAGGGTAGTGGCATATGACTTCTGATTATCAGTTTTTGAAAATTAGAAGAATACAATAATATTTATAATTTTGAAAAATAAGGTTTTTTTTTTATCTATTTGTAACCTAAATATATAAAATGTTGGTTAACCTAAAATAAGATATTATATTGGACTATCACAAACAAACATTTTTTGATACCTTGTAAGTTTTCCTAAGGTAAGCCTAACCAATATTTTGTATAATGGATAAGTAAATCCTTCTACCTGACCTATTCTTTCTTATGGGGAATTGCCTAATATTTTATAATAAATATGGTTTAAATATTTTGAAGGGATAATGGAAATAGATGATGCAGTGTCAAGTATACAAGGTGAAGATATATGGTTTATAAATATAGAAAATAGTAATATTGTTCTATCTGGGTTGATGCGCTTTGGATGAGTATTGTTCTTAACTGGGCAGTCTCTATGGAAATGTATCTTGTTGGATAACTGGAGTGATGCACATATCTTGCAGGGGTATGGGGGCTGGTTCATTGATGTGTTGGTTTCTTGGTGGTGGTGAGTTGCTGCTGCTGTCCTGGGAATGGCTGGTATTGATGAGCTTGGGAGAGTTGGAGTTAAATCTTCTTACTGGATTAAATGGTCTATTGCTTGTACTTGTAGAGGGTTGTTGGGGTTCTTCTTCTTCATTTTTTGAAAATTTTAAAATGGATTGTAATTTTAAACCAATCTGAGGGTTCTTGTATCTTTGCAGCTATTAAATATTTTTAAGGTGGTTTGGCATTCCATCTGTGAGTGCCTCTAATAAAAGTGTTTTTTCTAGATTGAGGTTTTTGGCTAAAGCAGATTTTCCATAAAATATTCTTCAAGATCATCTTTATCATTTTATTTTAAATTTAGAAACCTACTGAATAAATTTTAATCCTTAATTGTGAAGTATGATGTTAATTTTAATTCTATTTCCCCCAATTATATATATCTTGTAATTCTTCAATATAATAACTGAATGCTTCTCCCTCGAGATAATTTGATATAATATTCAGTTTAAAATCTTCATCAAGAAGTTTCTGCAGACATTTTTGTTAAAGAATTTGAGCCAAGATATTATGTCTAACTTTTGACCATTAAACTTTGGTATTTCTATTGTAGTTGGATTAGGCGTCATGGCATGTTCTACATTCCTTTGTTTGCGCGACATTTTGCAAAATATTATTTTACAAAATTTTAATAATAATTTATAGAGTAATTGAATTGAGAATCAGGTAATCCTGTCGGCTTATTGTTTTGAATATTTTGTTGTTGTTAGATAAGGGGTTGATAAGACAAAGGATCGATAAGATAAAGGGTTGAAGGTGCAGTCGTGATAAGAAAAATATAATTATTTACCGTCAAGTAGCTTTTATTTTCAATTAATTTTGAGGAAATATTACACATTAGTTATTTTCACAATATATAGAATTTATAAAGTTAATCTTATATTAGTGATTCAAAAATATAGATATGTTAACTACGCATATTTACAACAAAACTGAAAGTCATTCTAAAAACGATGATAAGCAAAAGTAAAAACATCAATGAATAAAAATAAAAATATATATATTTTAAATATAGAAATATTTGAGTTTTTAGATTATATAATATATATATATATATATATGTCAATATTAAAAATGGCATATCCTGACCAGGAGCACATGTGCTTTTCAGAAGGCAGAGCGCCATCTGGTGGAACAGAAATCAACTATTCATTGATTTAGCCTGTTCCCTGATATTTGGCCAACCCAATTTCTTGATAAATCAAGAAAAGCCATCCACGAACGCGTTTCGCGCTTTTGGCGCTCGTCAGCGTGGAGTAGGCTGAACCATTGCGACCAAAAAATAATTTTTGATCCCAATGGCTTCCTGAAAAACCAAGAAATGGGTATTTAGGGCCAAACTTGCGTAAATACGCTTAGCACATTAAAAAACGAAAGAAAAAAATAAAAGATAAAAAGATCAGGTGTTGAAATCAATATTAAAAATGGCATATCCTGACCAGGAGCACATGTGCTTTTCAGAAGGCAGAGCGCCATCTGGTGGAACAGAAATCAACTATTCATTGATTTAGCCTGTTCCCTGATATTTGGCCAACCCAATTTCTTGATAAATCAAGAAAAGCCATCCACGAACGCGTTTCGCGCTTTTGGCGCTCGTCAGCGTGGAGTAGGCTGAACCATTGCGACCAAAAAATAATTTTTGATCCCAATGGCTTCCTGAAAAACCAAGAAATGGGTATTAAAGGCCAAACTTGCGTAAATACGCTTAGCACATTAAAAAACGAAAGAAAAAAATAAAAGATAAAAAGATCAGGTGTTTAAATCAATATTAAAAATGGCATATCCTGACCAGGAGCACATGTGCTTTTCAGAAGGCAGAGCGCCATCTGGTGGAACAGAAATCAACTATTCATTGATTTAGCCTGTTCCCTGATATTTGGCCAACCCAATTTCTTGATAAATCAAGAAAAGCCATCCACGAACGCGTTTCGCGCTTTTGGCGCTCGTCAGCGTGGAGTAGGCTGAACCATTGCGACCAAAAAATAATTTTTGATCCCATTGACTTCCTGAAAAACCAAGAAATGGGTATTTAAGGCCAAACTTGCGTAAATACGCTTAGCACATTAAAAAACGAAAGAAAAAAATAAAAGATAAAAAGATCAGGTGTTGAAATCAATATTAAAAATGGCATATCCTGACCAGGAGCACATGTGCTTTTCAGAAGGCAGAGCGCCATCTGGTGGAACAGAAATCAACTATTCATTGATTTAGCCTGTTCCCTGATATTTGGCCAACCCAATTTCTTGATAAATCAAGAAAAGCCATCCACGAACGCGTTTCGCGCTTTTGGCGCTCGTCAGCGTGGAGTAGGCTGAACCATTGCGACCAAAAAATAATTTTTGATCCCAATGGCTTCCTGAAAAACCAAGAAATGGGTATTTAAGGCCAAACTTGCGTAAATACGCTTAGCACATTAAAAAACGAAAGAAAAAAATAAAAGATAAAAAGATCAGGTGTTTAAATCAATATTAAAAATGGCATATCCTGACCAGGAGCACATGTGCTTTTCAGAAGGCAGAGCGCCATCTGGTGGAACCAACTATTCATTGATTTAGCCTGTTCCCTGATATTTGGCCAACCCAATTTCTTGATAAATCAAGAAAAGCCATCCACGAACGCGTTTCGCGCTTTTGGCGCTCGTCAGCGTGGAGTAGGCTGAACCATTGCGACCAAAAAATAATTTTGATCCCATTGACTTCCTGAAAAACCAAGAAATGGGTATTTAAGGCCAAACTTGCGTAAATACGCTTAGCACATTAAAAAACGAAAGAAAAAAATAAAAGATAATAAGATCAGGTGTTGAAATCAATATTAAAAATGGCATATCCTGACCAGGAGCACATGTGATTTTCAGAAGGCAGAGCGCCATCTGGTGGAACAGAAATCAACTATTCATTGATTTAGCCTGTTCCCTGATATTTGGCCAACCCAATTTCTTGATAAATCAAGAAAAGCCATCCACGAACGCGTTTCGCGCTTTTGGCGCTCGTCAGCGTGGAGTAGGCTGAACCATTGCGACCAAAAAATAATTTTTGATCCCAATGGCTTCCTGAAAAAACCAAGAAATGGGTATTTAAGGCCAAACTTGCGTAAATACTTGCGTAATTTCTTGATTTATCAAGAAATTGGGTTGGCCAAATATCAGGGAACAGGCTAAATCAATGAATAGTTGATTTCTGTTCCACCAGATGGCGCTCTGCCTTCTGAAAAGCACATGTGCTCCTGGTCAGGATATGCCATTTTTAATATTGATTTCAACACCTGATCTTTTTATCTTTTATTTTTTTCTTTCGTTTTTTAATGTGCTAAGCGTATTTACGCAAGTTTGGCCTTAAATACCCATTTCTTGGTTTTTCAGGAAGCCATTGGGATCAAAAATTATTTTTTGGTCGCAATGGTTCAGCCTACTCCACGCTGACGAGCGCCAAAAGCGCGAAACGCGTTCGTGGATGGCTTTTCTTGATTTATCAAGAAATTGGGTTGACCAAATATCAGGGAACAGGCTAAATCAATGAATAGTTGATTTCTGTTCCACCAGATGGCGCTCTGCCTTCTGAAAAGCACATGTGCTCCTGGTCAGGATATGCCATTTTTAATATTGATTTCAACACCTGATCTTTTTATCTTTTATTTTTTTCTTTCGTTTTTTAATGTGCTAAGCGTATTTACGCAAGTTTGGCCTTAAATACCCATTTCTTGGTTTTTCAGGAAGCCATTGGGATCAAAAATTATTTTTTGGTCGCAATGGTTCAGCCTACTCCACGCTGACGAGCGCCAAAAGCGCGAAACGCGTTCGTGGATGGCTTTTCTTGATTTATCAAGAAATTGGGTTGGCCAAATATCAGGGAACAGGCTAAATCAATGAATAGTTGATTTCTGTTCCACCAGATGGCGCTCTGCCTTCTGAAAAGCACATGTGCTCCTGGTCAGGATATGCCATTTTTAATATTGATTTCAACACCTGATCTTTTTATCTTTTATTTTTTTCTTTCGTTTTTTAATATATATATATGTGTGTAAATATATATGCTTGAAACAATATAATTAAAATAGAAGTCCCCCCGTTGTATAAAGGATCCAATATAGTAAAAGTAAAGAGGAAGAGAGACAAAACTTAAATATCTACAGATATCAATCGCAATGAATTATTCAAATTGAAAGAATTCTAATAAGCCTGTAGATATATATAATTAATATTCATTATGTCCATATCATTAAAGGAATAAGTTAATAATTCTTGAACCTGAAAGTCTTTGAAATTAACTCTGATATCAAATAGTTTTAGCCATTAATATCTCAAAATATTATGTAGGTTCATCAAGATGAGGTAGTAAAAATTATCACATATATACATATATTAAAAATAAAAAAGGCATTTCCTGACCACGAACACATGTGCTTTTTAGATGGCAGAGCGCCATCTAAGGAGCAAAAATAAACTAAACGTTTATTTAGCTTGCTCCGTGATATTTGGCCAACCCAATTTCTTGATAAATCAAGAAAAGCCATCCACGAACGCGTTTCGCGATGTTGGCGCTCGTCAGTGTGGAGTAGGTTGTAACCACTGCGACCAAAAAGATTTTTGGTCCCAGAGGCTTCTTGAGAAATAAAGAATTGGGTATTTAAGGCCAAATTTGCGTAAATACGCCTGACACATGGGAAAAAAAGTTAAGTGGGTCAGGTGTTGATATTAAAAATAAAAAATGCATTTCCTGACCACGAGCATCCGATATATATATATATATCGGACTGGCTGTCATTCTAGACATGTTCCATTAACGGACCAATTGTGCAAACGCACAATTTTACAGTCCTCACGGAAACTAAAAAAATCAATCAATTTCTTTATATACAACAAATAGAACTACAAAGATCGAATGCCTCTTTCAAAACTAGATAAACTATAATTCCCACCGCTTTTACTGCAATAAAAAATATCAGGAAGGTTTGGCTCATCAGTGAGAAAACCAACCAGCGGTTTCTCCAATTTATATATATATAATCCATCAGAAAGTTTTAGAGATTTAATGCTGTATTGTACGAATCTGTCTATATAGGCGACACTAAAGGATGGGAACATAGTTATGGTACTCAAGAAAACAATGGACATAAGCGCTTTTAGGACAGTAAAGTTATATTTAAATGTTGTAATCGAGCAATTCCCTTCCGCAAACATTAAATACAATGCCAGCTAGGCATATATTAAACATAAGACACCATAACGTACCATATATATACAATAAATAAAAATACAAAGCACGGATAATTCTTTAAAAAATCAAATAAAACTCTTTTTTCGTACTGTTATTACTGCGACGAAAACATAAATTGCCGAAACTGCTGGGAGAATTCTTCACTGATGAACCAGGCCCTATCAATATTTTTCATCACAGTAAAGACAGAAGAAGGCGCGTTTTGTTTGTTTTGAAAAGTGACATTCGTGTTTTGTAGTTGTATTTCTTGTATATAGAGGGCGCGCTATTGTATTATAGTTCATTATAATTAACTGCCATTGTAGAAAGAGGGAATCATATATCGCCGCAACTCTTTTTATTAACGCGATTAAGGAAGCTTTCGGGCAAGCCCTTCTTCAGCTAACTATAGTGTGCAAACAAGGCAAGCGTGAGAGAGATTATATATCGTTTTTAAGGAGGGATCTATGCAAATATAGTACAAAAATATCTTAAAGGAATTTACATAATTGAATAAATATAATATAGTACAAAAATATCTTAAAAGAAATTTACGTAATTGAATAAATATAAAGAATCAACTATAAACAGTTCAAAGGATTTAGTGGAGACAAAAATGGAATGGCTATTGTTTTATATGGCTTTTGAAGAAATTTTTGGATAGAAGGGGAGCGTACTGTGATGGCAACTGTATACTTTTGTTTAATGGTTTAGGGTGCTTCATGGTTTCTATTGCTTCAAGAATGAGTCTTTGGGTTTTAGTTTTGGCATTTGTATGGAGGATTCTGGTATTATTGAAGTCTGGAGTGTGTCCGGTTTCTCTGACGTGGTCAACTATTAAGGAGTTTGGGTTTAGTTTAGAGATGTTTCTTTGGTGTTCTTTAATTCTGATTGAAAGGTCTCTTGATGTCTCGCCGATGTAAACACTATTGCAGTTGAGGCAGGGAATTTGGTAAACTAAATCTTTTTTCTGTTTCTGGTCGGTGCTTTTGGTGATTGGGTTTCTTAGAATCGAGGCCATGGAAGGTGAACCTCTGAAGATGGTTTTTATGCCAAAACTTTTGAGTTTGCGGGCTATTGTAATTGTAGATTCTGTATATGGTAAGTAACAGGTGGAGATGTACTGATTGGAGTTATTTCTGGGGGTCCCTGGTTTATATCTATTTCTTTTGATGAAAGGAAGCGGGTATCCAGATTTAAGAAGCTGGTTTTCGATAAACTTAAGTTCTTTATTGTATTCTATTTTTTTGATGAACAGTGGGTGAAGGCTCTTTTCGTCAAGGTACGTACAATTGTTATTTTATGGGAGATGGGAGAATTGGAGGCAAAATGTAGGTACTGCATTGGGGAGGTAGGTTTTCTATAAACCTTTGTTGTAAAACCGGTTCTATTTCTGGTAAATAAAATGTCAAGGAATGGCAGACTTCTTTTATTTTCTTTTTCTATTGTAAATTGAATAGATGAGTTAAAGCTATTGAGGGTTTCTAGGATGTGATTTTCACTGTTTTCTGTGATTATGCAAAAGATATCATCAACGTACCTTGACCAGATTAATATTTCGTTGGGTTTTACTTCAGTGATCCATGAGTCAATGGTGGAGAGAACTATTTCGGCTAGAATTGTAGACAGTGGGCTTCCCATTGGTGTGCCTTTTATTTGGTTGTAGTATTCTCCTGTAAATTTAACTGTTGTGCTCTTTAAACAGATTTCGGTGAGTTTCAGGATTGAAAGGTGGTCCGGGTATGCTTCTTTATGTTTGATTAGGATGGTTTGTAGGGAGTCCATTATTAAGTCGTGGGGAAGGCTTGTGTATAGGTCTTTGACATCATATGAAACGATTCGGTGATTGGCCTCCAATTTGAAATTCTTCATTTTTTGTAGAATTTCTTCAGAATTTTTAACAATATGAGGTAGATTTTTGGTTATATCAGAAAGTCTATTGGCTAGATGTTTGGAGAGAGAATATGCTGGTGATTGGTTATAGGCGACTATTGGTCTGAGGGGGGTGTTTTCTTATGGATTTTAGGAAGGCCGTAAATATATGGGTGGGTTCCAGGGTTTTCCAGAATTTGTTTCTTCAAGGACTGATCGATAATTTGGTTTTTAAGGAGTTGATGTATAGATTTTTTAAAAGCAGTTATTGATTTTGATGCTTCCTGTGGCTCTATTTTAACGAAGAATTCGGTATTGTTCAGGTGCGTTTTCATTCTATTTATGTAATCTTCAGTATTTAAGATTACAACAGATCCGCCTTTGTCTGCTCGGGAGATTATGATGTTTTTGTTTTTGGATAGGTTATTTAGGATAAGGATTTCTTTATTGATGCGACGATGGGATTCTTTATTGTGCTGGGATGTGCGATTACTGGGTGTGGGAGCTAATGTGGAAGCCACAAAGTTTCTGATCATATGCATATTATTATTCGATATGTTATGTATGCCGTATTATATGGAGCTAATGATATGGGGTAAAAACACATTTTTGATCGGACGGTATGATAGACCTTTGTTTAACAAGGAAATCTCTGATGGGCTGAGTTCATAATCAGATAGGTTGACAATGCAGTGATTGTCTCCGGGGAAATGGTATTTCTTTTTCCAGTGATCTATTTTCTTTTCGTGTTTGAGGGCGGTAGAGGTATTCTGAAGGTTCATTTTCGAAGTAATTTCTTGTATAAGTTTAGTTGTTATTCCAGAAGGGGTGTGCAAGGTGATGATTCCAATAAGGGATTTAACTTTTGCTGATAGGAAGGATATTTTTGAAAAGCAACCTTTGATTCTAGCTTCGAGAAGTTTTTTACCTGTATTCTCTAAAACCGTTTTTGAGAAACTGTTTTTGATTGGATCTTTAAGGCGTAGAACTGGGGGAATGAACTTGGCAGTTTTGCATCTCTGGTTGAACTTGAGGTGGGTGCGCCATCTGGCAAGACCGGATTGCGGATTTCGACAATTTAGAAAGAGGGAATCATATATCGCCGCAACTCTTTTTATTAACGCGATTAAGGAAGCTTTCGGGCAAGCCCTTCTTCAGCTAACTATAGTGTGCAACTATAGCTGAAGAAGGGCTTGCCCGAAAACTTCCTTAAACGCGTTAATGAAAAGAGTTGCGGCGATATATGATTCCCTCTTTCTAAATTGTCGAAATCCGCAATCCGTTTACCATGAATATCAACTCTAACGGCGCTTTCAATTATTTATTTTATTTCGTACAGCTAGTGCAGCAAAGTGCTAGTGGAGCAAAAATAAACTAAACGTTTATTGGGACCAACAAATATTTTTGGTCGCAGTGGTTACAGCCTTCTCCACGCTTACGAGCGCCAACAGCGCGAAACGCGTTCGTGGATGGCTTTTCTTGATTTATCAAGAAATTTGGGTTGGCCAAATATCACGGAGCAAGCTAAATAAATGCTTAGTTTATTTTTGCTCCACTAGATGGCGCTCTACCATCTAAAAAGCACATGTGCTCGTGGTCAGGAGATGCCTTTTTTGTTTTTAATATCAACACCTGACCCACTTACCTTTTATTTTTTTTTCTATTGTTTTTTCATGTGTTAAGCGTCTTTACGCAAATTTGGCCTTAAATACCCATTTCTTGATTTTTCGGGAAGCCATTGAGACCAAAAAATATTTTTGGTCGCAGTGGTTACAGCCTTCTCCACGCTGACGAGCGCCAACAGCGCGAAACGCGTTCGTGGATGGCTTTTCTTGATTTATCAAGAAATTTGGGTTGGCCAAATATCACGGAGCAAGCTAAATAAACGTTTTTTTATTTTTGCTCCACTAGATGGCGCTCTGCCATCTAAAGAGCACATGTGCTCGTGGTCAGGAGATGCCTTCTTTGTTTTTAATATCAACACCTGACCCACTTATCTTTTATTTTTTTCTAATGTTTTTTCATATATATATATATTAGAGGGAGGGTTATTGTCTTACGTTCAATCCCTTATCAAAAGCTTCCTAAAAGAAAAGAATAAATAGGCGAACAAATTCATGAAAAAATATCATGTGAGTAAAGATGAAAATACCAATTATTTAATTTTATTTAAAGCGAAATGTGTCTTCATTGAATTATACGGTGATAGCGCCATTTCGGGACAAAGGGTCTTCCAACTAGCTATAAAACAGCACCTTACTAATGCACAAAGACTAATATTCTATATATAAATATATAGGTAAATTGGCAAACTATTTAGAGGTGAAAGATGGACGACTAAATATGAGATTTTCATGCATGGAAAGAATCGTAGATAAAAATACCTAACGAAACAACCCAGAGAAACTTATCGCTCTAAATAATATTGAATCGTGTCGATCCATTAAACTTTTCGCTGCCGACCACACGCCAGCGTGTGATTATAAGCCTTTTCTAAGGCGCATATAGTACGTTTGCGTGTAATCTAAAATTTTTCTTTTCGGTTCAATCAGCAATTGCATCCAACTATAGCTGATGGCACCAAGATAAATAAACCTGGCTATAACAACTAGTATGATCTTTGCGTATCACAACAGCGTTTCCATCTTTTTTTTTTATCTGTTCAAAACATAGAGCTGATTCGTTATTCATAATTATTCGTTATTATTTTTCTATATTTCTATAATTGTATTCTTACATCATCAAAAGGTTTACCTTTCAAGAATAATCTTATCTTTGAGAAGATAAAAGGTTAGGGGAAGAGAGTTATGGGAAAAGAGGGGGTGGTGAAGTTCAGAGGTTCACGTTTTCGCCAAATATCGAGCAAATAAAAGGGGCTTGTGAGGTAGAATATTATCGTGCAATAAGATTAAAAAAAAGACTTTCTCCCACGAATCAGGTCTTTTGAGTCTAATCGCTTCACGTAAACAACGAAAATTATTCGAATACACGTGTTATGATAGTGTTGAATATTCAATAAATCCAAAGTGAACAATGCCTTCAAAGTAAAAGAAAGTAATCAATGAATATTGGCTTTGATTTCGTTTTTCTTGAATTTTTGAGACTTGGTTGTCCTTGTTCAAGCCATTCGAATCACTTGTCTCCGGGTCATACGCGTAAATTCATGTCTCATTACCTATGTTTATTTGTGTCAGCGTGTCTGGGTTATTCTGGTAACTTTTTAAAAGGTTTCACAAATTCAGTCTAGATTCTCGTTGTTGCATTTTTAACAATTTAAAAAACGAGCTGCTACTCTAACCATATTCAAATTTTCGCTTATTAATAACTGCACAAATTCGTATAATATCTCTTAATTGTCTTCTCACCTCCCTGATTGTCATTATAGGGTTTTCTCGCAAAAGGTTTTCGATTTGTTGGATATATACCTGGTTTCTAAAGATGCATGGTCGACCAGGTCGAACTTCGTCAAAGGGATTTATTCCTCCATTTTAAAGGTGGCGTACTAGCTTGATATCTTTTGGCCCGCTAATATAATACACCTATTTAATTAAACCATTCGTTTCTAAAGCTGTTTTACAGATTTTCTATCAAAATTTCAATAGCGATTCGTTTCTCGATAAAACTATCCATTTTTTTAAAGAAAAAATTTCATAGAATATCTGGCGACGTTCTCTTCATAAAATAAATTCGAATCATATGCGCTCGAAAACCACGGTCAGATTATATATATTTAAAAGTTTATATTATGACGATTAATATTACACAGTTTATATTATTTTATTTTCATTATTTTTGAAACACTGTTTTGACTCCTTACTTAATGATGACACCTTGTATATACAAGTCTTTCATATATTGAGAAAAAAATGGGTTTAAAAAAGAGAAGACGGCATCTTGAGAGAGTTTATTCCTCAGGCTGCGGCCTTGGCTAGTAAACACGCTAGTGAGAGGTTATCTTCGTCCACTTGATGAGGAAGATTTGGGATTCGAATTTGGTAAAAAAAAGAGAGATTAAATTGAGCTTAATTATTTCTAGAAATCTCATTTGAAAATATCACAGAAAAACTGACCAATAATTAGAGAGAAAATGAATGAATTATCATACAGTTGAAAATCTTAATAATAAATAATGTAAATTAAAAACCTTCCAGAGAACAGTTTCTTTTCAAAATATATTCAATATATCTAGCTATCAGTACTTGGAGAAGGCCTTTCTAAAGGAGAAATATATTATAATTTATAATAAAAATAAAAATTTATAAAAATGTTTGTTATCTGTTATTATATATATGATTCATAGGTAGAATAATTTCCACTTTTATTTTAAGATAGGTCAAAACAGTTCTACATAATTCAATAATGAATTAGGAATATTTGCACTGCTCTTCCACAAACAATTAAGACAAGGTCAGTTAGGCATAAATTAGTTCTAAGGCAATAAAGATGAAAAATATTTATTAACGCCAAACTTTTCTTTTTCAAATAAAATTTATATAAATATAAATACATAATTTTTAAACACATCGCTGTATATTTTTATAAATAACAACTTTCTGTAAATAGAGATAGTAGAGATAGTGTTTTTATTTCAAAAAGGTTTTGGTTCTAAATTAAGCATACCTTTTGATAGTTTAAATAACAGGAAAATATCGTATATATATTCTCGATATTGATTAGGTCATTTTGATGTTTAGATATATAACCGTTTTAAAGGGGTGAACAAAGAAATACAACAAAGAAGTTTTAAAAATCGCACTATCAGCCAGAAAAATAATCAAATAATGTCATCACAAAATGAGAGAAAACACCCTCTTTCATAGCCCTATCACTCGAAAGGAAATAGCTCTCCGGGTCCTGATCTAATTCATGGTCACTTCTTGATCAATCTTAGCCCAAAAGGCAAAGACAGGCTCTTTGAAATCTTTAACTTATCCTGGAAAAAAAGGAAAACTTCCAGAGGAATGGAAGTCAACCACAGTTATCCCTCTTCTAAAACCCAACAAAGGCAGACGATCCCCTTCAAGCTACAGGCCAATCCCTCTTACTTCCACTGCAAGCAAATTACTAGGAAAAAATATTACACAAAAAACCTTTGTACTACCTACAACAGGAAGACCTAACACCTCAAGAGTAAAGCGGCTTCCGCCAAAGAAATTCAACAATCGATCTAATTTTCTACTTCACTCAAAACATTTTAGACAATCAAAATAAAACCCCAACTAATAGTACCATCGCTGCCTTCCTGGACATTTTACAGGCATTTGATCTTGTCTGGCACAATATATATATATATATATATATTAATTGAATAGCATATTTTGGATCGAAAATAAAATAAACATTTTATTTAATATAAATGCCAATATTTCAATAGGCTATACGCCTAACTTCGACAGGGCTTTTCTTGTTTTTGAACTGCTTTGGTTCATCACGTGATGCCTTCACGCGACGATATATAAATATTTGCAACTCTGTGGGGATAAAATTTAAATATATACACACAAAAAATATTAATAAGAATAGAATATATATGTACATTTATAAAAATTAAAAAATAATATATGATTTATAATAAGTATAATAAAATAATTTTAAATCGATTTGAACTGTAGATATAACGGAGGTATGTCAATTTTTCTATTAATACTGTTGGTATCTTTCATTGAGGACCAACTTTCTAAAAAGAGTCTTGAGTGTTTATCTTGAATGTTGTTATATATAATTTCTGTTTTTTCAGAATTTGGTGTATGGTCCTGTTTGAGTGCGTGATCTACTAAAAGTGATAATGGGCTATGGTTTTTAAAAGCTGTTTTGTGTTGATTTACTCTTTCTTCAAGAGTTTTACCTGTTTCTCCAGCAGAACTTGCGGAGCATATCTCGAAGCCTTAAAATTTACATACCAAACTATTATTCGACCAATCCTAGAATATGGCCTACAGGTATTCATCAATTCATCTACCACAAACCTTGCACGCCTTTATAGCATTCAGACGGCAGCAGCAAATATTATAACAAGCAACAAACACTCCTGCAATAACGACATAGTACAACGTGAAGCAGATCCCCTGCCGCTGAACCTTAGAAGATATATACACTGATGGAAAAATACTTAAATAGAATCTGCAGCTATGGATCTGATCACAGAACAGGAAATTATACAAACCGATGGAAAATTAACCAAAGATTAAAACATGAATCCCCCTTTTCTATGCTTTCAAAAATAATATGGTTTATCATAGTATAGAAAGATCCTATCTTAAAAACGAAAGCCAACCCAACCTCAATTTACCCAACATCACCTTTCAAACTTCTCTAGGTCAAATCAGTACAAACTTCGATAGGAAGTCCCACAGGGGTCAGTTCTCAGTCCCCTATTGTTTACACTCTACAAAGTTAGAATGGAAAAAGTCATCGATCAAATATTGGAATGTTTGCAGACGATCTAATAGTTTGGAACAGTCATCATGAAATCCAAAAAATTGAAGATCATCTGAACAGATCTATGAAACACTTAGCAAATTTCATTAAAAAACATTAACATGTTTTAAACACCCTTAAAACAGAAACCAGTCTCTTTACAACTAATAGAAATCTTCAAAACTACAAACCAAACATATACTTCAATGATAATCTTCTCCAAGTAAATAAAAACCCCAAATACTTAGGTATAACACTAGATCCAGAAATTGGATGTAACAAATATATAGAATTTATTATACAAAAAGCCCGTTAAGACTTAACATTAAAAAATATTTCGGCAGCAGAACTTGCGGAGCATATCTCGAAGCCTTAAAATTTACATACCAAACTATTATTCGACCAATCCTAGAATATGGCCTACAGGTATTCATCAATTCATCTACCACAAACCTTGCACGCCTTTATAGCATTCAGACGGCAGCAGCAAATATTATAACAAGCAACAAACACTCCTGCAATAACGACATAGTACAACGTGAAGCAGATCCCCTGCCGCTGAACCTTAGAAGATATATACACTGATGGAAAAATACTTAAATAGAATCTGCAGCTATGGATCTGATCACAGAACAGGAAATTATACAAACCGATGAAAAAGTAACCAAAGATTAAAACATGAATCCCCCCTTTTCTATGCTTTCAAAAATAATATGGTTTATCATAGTATAGAAAGATCCTATCTTAGAAACGAAAGCCAACCCAACCTCAATTTACCTAACATCACCTTTCAAACTTCTCTAGGTCAACCAATAACCGAAAATCACAAGAAAACCTACATATTCTCTTAAATCTTAGCCTCCAGATTATCGGCACAATCCCTTCTAACATTATCAAAATTTATACCGATGGAAGCAGATTTGATAATGGAACCTGCGCAGTCTTGGCGTGGCTCGTGGCCTGCTGCTGTTGGGAGGGATCCTCGGTGCCTGGGAACATCCCTTTTGGTTCCGAGTTGGCCTGGTCAGGGTCATGTGGCCTTTTCTTTAAGCCTCCCACTGTGGTGAAGATTCCATCTTTGCCATCGGGAAGCTCGTCGTCCAGTTCCGGGCAATCAGCCTAATTGCGGCGAGAATTTGCATGTCCGCCGTCCGCCGCCGGCTCAGAATTAGTATCTTTGTGGCTTTCAGCCATTTCTGAATCTTTTGCCGATATCTCGGCGGAGACTTGAGGATTTTCTGTGAGGTTCGTATGGGCTTGCAGCCCATTCTCTTGGCTTTCAGCCAATATCCCAAAGGGGTTAGTAATCTCCATGGCCTCCATCTCAGCCTCAAAAAACGCGGAGCTCGCGCGCTGCGTGGCCGCACGGCCGAGAGAGAGAGAGATTGAAAATACTTTTATTACCTCATTCATGAAAAATATAATGATAAATGAAAACTAAAAAGAAATAATAACAATAAGTAAAAAAGTCAAGGATGAATATACACAATGAAATTCACACAAGGCTTCACTGCTGTCGCCAGGTGTGCAGGTGCCGCCGGTGTTCAGGGTTGCAACCCGGAATCTCATTGCCGAACAGAGTTTCTGGCGCGTGACAGCTTCTTGTACAGGGTGTGGCTGGTGTTCCCTGTCAGAGCCATTGGCGCCGTGGCCATGGTGTCGATGGCCACTTTCTGTTCGGCGTTTGATTGGGCGAGAAGCCGGTCCATCTTCCCGTTGGGCGTTAAAGCCTGGAGGAGGTGATCTCTTTCCAGGCCAAGCTTTTGAACACTATCTATGATTGTAGACGCCTTGTCGTTCTTCAGGAGAACGTTCATTTGGATTTCAGCCATAGCGCGCCGTTCCTGTGAAGATTCGGACGCCTTAGGTTTGTCCTGATTTTTGGATGGAGGAGTACTCAGGCCGACCGCCTCTTCTGTTTTCTCTGTGTCGCTGGGAGGAGGATCTGCGATGACAGAAACAGCCGGTGGTAAGGCTGCAACAAAAGGAGGAGGGGCGTTCTATTTGGGGGGTGGCTTGCTAGGGACAGCCGTGGGCACAAGGGGAGCATCCACGGGGAGCAACAAGTGTCTCTTCTGCAGGCCGGTCTTTCGTGGACAGTCAGCGCGTTTGTGACCTTGGCTATTACACAGGGAGCACTTGATCGCGTAAGTCACGTAGACATGGGTGGCAATCCCCTTGGACTTGACGTCCAGCCGGGCAGGGATCTGGAACAGCTTGACTCCATCATTCAGAGTGATGAACGCTTCCCGACGGGCATCAGCCCAGCTGGAGTCGCCCATCTCCATCATCTTCTGGACAATGGATGTCACCTGTTCATAGGGCCGAAGGGCTGCGACAAGGTCGGCGTCCTCTACGAAAAAGAAAACATTGCCGATCACAATGCGTTCGGCTCTTTTCCGCAGGGGGAAGGCCCTTAAGGTAGCGTCCTCGAGGTCGAGGCCTTCTTCAATCAGCTTGTCGGCCAGTTGTACGCTGGAGAGGCCGACCAGGTTATGCGCCTCCATTTTTGTAAGCTGGTAGACGAACCCCTTGCCCAGCTTCGCCTCCAGCGCCAGAAAATACTGGGTCTGGCTGAAGTCTGGGCAGAATTCAAGATAGACTCATTGCTCTGCCTTGCCCATCGCCGACCTGGCTCTGAACGCAGCTTGTTTTTGCCGAGTCGTCGTACATTCTTGTACCTTGGACTTAGGCATTGGACGTTCGGTAAGGACTTGCTTCGCGGCCGCTGCCTGGACGCAGCCTCTCTTGGCTTTCCGGCCTGCCGCCTCGGAGTCCCTTGGCCTCTTCCTCCTGTGCTCCACTTTGGTAAAACTCACATCTTGTCTCTCGATAAGATGATCGTCCAGTTCCGGGCAATCAGCTCAATTGCAGCGAGAATTTGCATGTCCGCCGACCGCCGTCGGTTTAGAATTAGCATCTTTGCAGTTGTTTGAATCAGAATGGCTTTCAGCCATTTCTGAATCTTTTGCCGATATTTCGGCGGACTTGGCCGATTTTGGTAAGGTTAGCATGAGCTTGCAGCCTATTTTCTTGGCTTTCACCCAATACCTCAAAGGAGTTGCTCAACTCCATTTTCTCCATCTCAGCCTAAAAAACAAACAAACAAAAAAAAAACACGGAGCTCGCGCGCCGCGTGGCCGAGAGAGAAAAGAGAGTGCATATATACAGAGGAAAGCAGTACATTTTGAAATGCATTTATATATATATGTGAAATATCAATATAAAAATAAATAATAAAATTTTAATAGAAATGAAAAAATTGTGTGCATCACAATAGTAATTATAAATATATATACTGTATATATCACTAAGAAATTTCTGCTGATTTTGGGATTAAAGTTATAGAATTATTACTTTCTGGTTGATATAGAGAATTGTTGAGCATTTGCTTGATTTTGGCATGCACGAGTATCTAAATTGCAGTCGTGATAAAATAATAAAACATATTATAATCACAATTTGCTTTAATTGTACTAATAAAGTATAAAATACATACTTTGAGAAATTAGTACCTCACTTAAGGCATGAAGAATGAACAAACAAAAGACTTATTCACATATCTACAAAAGATTTGAACCGGCTAACGGGAAACAACAACAATAGATTTATATAGGGAAATCGCGACATCTCGTGGTAGACTTAACAGAGTAATTTGGTTTGGGAATTATAATTCAAAATTGAATACAATTTTTATATATAACATATATATATTTTCGTCTTAAAATTATATAAAAGTATATAAAGAAAAGCAAATTAAAAAAAATATTTGTTGTGTAAGAGTTTATTATAACATTTATGCGTATTTTTCCAATTAAATATTATCAATATAATTAGAGAAATATGTAGCAAATATTTAAAGAAAAGTAAAGTCAATATAGAAAATGCATTAAATAGAAAGAAAATATTTATTTTGATATATTAAAATATAAAATTAAAGCTCTCTCTAATTAAGAATTCTAATAAACTTGAAACAAAAAGCTCAACGTGTGTTTATTTCTTGGAACTATCCACATTAGTTTGATAGCTCTTGCTATTTGCCTTCCCGCAGCCTTGGCCATTCACTCCTGATTAAGCTAGAGCAAATATTTATAGAGGAGTGAAGGCTCCCAGTCCAATTCTGCTCTGATGAATGACGTTTGGTGAATGATTCGGATCAATGACGTTTTACCACCAACAACGTCTATTTACACAAATAGATGTGTTATTTCATTATATTTCACCCCACCCTGATCTATTTTTATACTCTTCTCGTCTTTCAAAGCACACGTATTTACAAACACAGATGCGAAATGTTAAAAGCTCTTGTCGGTGAATATCCTTTTCATGATTGAAATGGATATAACCAAGAAAATATCCATCTTCAACTACATTGATCACAGTATTCACATTGCAGGCATTAGCGCGCCATCTGATATAGAAAATTTAAACTATTTTTTGACGCGTATGTTTCTTTTTAAATTAAAACAATTTCTACCGCCCTTACGGCAATGACAAAATAATAGGAATGCCTGGCTCATCAGCTGTGAGCCCCCCCCCCCCCCTGCGGTTTCGCTAGCTTAATCTATCATTTAAACTGAAGTTAAATATTAGGAAAGGTATTCTAAATGAACTATGGACATAAATGGGAAGAGTTAACCACTGATGAGCTAGGCCTTCCCATTAATTTATCATTGAGTAAGGGAAGTAGCATTTGTTTCTATTTGAAAAAGTAGCAGACGCGTCAAATATAGTTTTAATTTCTTGTAACAGATGGCGCGCTTATGAATCATGTCAATATTATGTTTTAAAAATACTTTTATTGACTGTTTTCGTATGGGCAATATATATATATTTTCGAAGCATGTTAAATATTTGTTATTATGTACATTTCTAGTGTTCTCAGAGCTTATGTCCATAGTTCATATAAAATGCCTTTTCAAAGACTATACCATCAGTATCGTTATATAAAAGAAAATCAGTTTAATACATTATTACAGTGGTAGATTAAACTGGCAAAATCGATGTGAGGGTTCACAACTGATGTGCCAAGCCTTCCCTCTATTTCATCATTGTAGTAGAGGAAATTGTTTCAATTTAAAAAGAAAAATGTGTCTTAAAAATTGTTAGAATACCTTGTTTTAAACATATTTACTCATCTTTTGTGTGAGAGAAAAAATACTGAGTAAATCAATCGGTCTTAACTTACATTAAAGCTATAGCAATTTTTCCACTATAGTTATAAAATTTAATTAAATGTGTTAACCCTTAGAAACTGTTCCGGCAAGTCTGTCAAAAGAGAGAAATAAATGATAGAAAGAAGAGTTCAGTCGGAGTTGAGGGTGTAACCTCAGGGGAACAATACGTTTAGCCATATATATATTCAGCAAAAATAATAACAACAACAACAACAAAAAGCCTTTATTCAGGGTCACTGACCCTATACAGGATTCACCAGAGGTATGCATAAGAACAAAGCAGTGAGAAAAAGGAAATAACGATATATACAGTAGAAAAAGAAAAAAAAAACAAGAAAGAGAAAGAGGGAAGCAAGAAAAACAACACAAAAAGAGTAGCAGTAAGAAAGTGAGGAGTGAGTGTCACTTGGCCTTCTTCTGAGATACGGACTTGTGGAAACCATAAAACGCCGTAGCAATATACTTTTTCTGGGTCATATTGTCAATTATTGATGGAAGTGAAGCACAGAGTTGCCCAGTTTTGAGCATAAGGGTTCTTCTTTCTTCTTTCAGAGCATAGCAATCAAAAATATAGTGAGTGATTTCATTTTTTAGTTTTGAATTACAGAAGGTACAAATCGCGGGTCCTCACCGCAGAGCATCTTGGTGTGGTTTTCTCTAAAAAAAACTTGAAAGTATTCTAACTTGTGCGAGTAGTCTTACAACCGGGAAAGGAAAATCCCCTAAAAGGTATCCCTCCGCCATGAAAGATATGTGAATGTCTTTGTAGTGAGAGTATAGCTTAGATTTATCCATTCTTGTAAAGTCGTTTTGTATAGATTGGTCTGCCGCTGTTTTTAAGAGCCCTGTAATCGCGCTCCTCAGCGTTTCAGGATCATCACAGGAAACAAGTGCAGGGGGATCCATTATTGTTAAGCAGATTGGTGAGCTTTTTAATGAAACCGATGGGTGTGCCCGAAGCATTAGACAGTTCCCGTGTTCTATTAAAACATATACGCGGCAATCTGTCACTGCTCATATTCAACACCCGCAACCAATACTTCAGGGTTAATTTTAAAGCTGTTACACTCAATGAGATACGACCGGTTTCTAATCTAATTATGTAGCCTGGAGTGTATCTGGGCAGATTCAGGAACCTACGGATAAATATGTCTTGTATACTATCCAATAAGTCTTTATGCTCTGTTGCCCACAATGGAGCGGCATACATCAGGACAGCTCTCACTATTGTATCAAAGAGTTTGGTTGATAAATTTATTGACTTTGCTTTTGATTTTATTAATATTGGGTGTGTGGCATTAATTGCTGTAAGTGCTTTTCCTTTAAAGTAATTTACCGGGTGAGTAGTTGTTATTGTTGGTGTCAGAGGGAATCCCAAGTATGTATATCTTGAAGTTATTGTTATGGGTTTATCATTCCAGAACCATCTATCTTTATTTGAGGGTTTACCTCCATTACGGAACACCATAATCTCTGACTTGGACTCATTTAGTGTCATTAAGTTCTCATCGAGATATTCTTTCAGTATTTTGATCTTCTTTTGGAGGTTCATCCTGGACTCACCTATAATTGCTATGTCGTCGGCGTACAGCAATAAATGGATATCTCCAAATTCTGGAAAATTTACACTCGGCAGGTCTGAATTATTATAAATTTCGATTAAGTCCGTGATAAATAATATAAAGAGCAGTGGGGAAAGTGGTTCTCCCTGGAGGACTCCCGAGTTTATCTTAATACTTTCCGTGAATGATCCCTTCCATCTGATAGCTATAGTTGCTTGTTCGTAGTAACATCTGATCGTACTTATGAATTGGTAACTTATGCCTAGGTTGTAAAGTTTTTTCCAAAGTATTGAGTGAGGTACAGTATCAAATGCCTTCCTTAGATCGACAAAAAAGACATATAGTTTTCCCCTCTTTTTTCTTAATGATAGTTGGATTAAAGTAGTTAGTGTAAATATGTGGTCAATACATGATCTTCCTTTTCTAAATCCCGCTTGGTTTTCCGGTACAACCCTTCTTCCCTCGACCAATTCCTCCAGTCTTGATCTTAGGATTGAAGTGAAAAGCTTTGATACATTGCTAATCAGTGCAATACCTCGGTAGTTGGAGGGGCTGTTCTTATAACCATTTTTAAAGATTGGGTGTATAGTGGAATTAGTCCAAATTGCTGGGTATTTTCCAGTCTTCATAACACTATTGTAGAGTTGTTTCAACAGCAGTATGTACGAATCAGGGAGTATTTTTAATACTTCATTGGGGATGCCATCGGGCCCGCATGCCTTGTTATTCTTCAAACCAGCTATCTCCTTGTATATGTGTGCATTGGTTATCTCTGAGTCCAATATAGGATTGTTCTGAGAAATCACATTATGTAAATTAATAATTCTCAAATTTTTCTCTGTAGTCATTAGTTAGCGGTAAAAGTTCAGCCAGTCCTGCATAGCTATTTCTCCTTGTATTATAGATGTGCTTTTGTAGAGCGCAATAGTTTTCCAGAAGGTCTTTGAGTCTTTAGCATTTCTGAGTATTTCCTGTTTTTCATTATCAAAGAAATCAAAAAAATTCTTTTTAGATCCAATAAAGCAAGATATTTATTTCTGGAGGAAGCATAACATTCCCTGTTTTCTAATCTATTTGTTTTACGATATTTCTTCAGACTTTCTTTTGCCAGTTTTTTTCATATCATAGCAGTCCTTATCAAACCACGGCTTAGATTTCCTGGGGCCGCCCTTAAATGAGTACGTTATTTTTGCAGATGACATTGCTTCCAAAATTCGCTGATTGAAAGTGTATACAAGGTCATCGGAGGCTGGTATGTTTTTTTTCCCGCAATTTTTCCAGTTTCATTTTAAACATTGCGAGTCCCTCGGCTGACCATCTATATCTCGTAATATTTTAATCTTCCCTTTTGTTTTTTTTTCTCATTGAAGTTTTGGCCTTTTATCGTTAAAACCAAAGGGTAGTGGTCAGAGTACAGTTGGCCATCGACTTTGAAGTCCAGTAAAATTTGCAGTGAACCCTGTGAGAGTATGCAATAGTCAATAGTCGAAGAGCCTCTTTCATATATGTATGTAAAATCTCCAACTTTATCCCCTCTAGATCTTCCATTAACTATTGTCAAAGAATTATCTTCCAGGAAATCAAGAAGATTATCAGACAGAGATGATATTATATGATCTTTGGCCCTTCTTTCCGATGTTAGAGGGAGCTGGAAATTAAGTGGATTGTGTAGTCCTCCCAACTTCCCAGTTCTGATGTTTAAATCTCCAAGTAAAATTATTTCCTTTCCATCTGCTATTTGCTTTTGAATGTATGTAGACAGTTTATCTAGGTTAAGCAGCTGTATTTGGTTTGGAGGAAGGTATACAAATATCAAACAGATAACATGTTGGAGGGCTCTTGTGTTTGTTGATAAGAAAATAGATAACCAAGTGCCATCCTTTTCTGAACTGTCTAATCTATATTGCCCGCCTTCCCTAAAACCGACAATCATACCCCCTGACCCTCTTCCCCTTCCAGATTCTTTGGTGGCAGGTAATTCGATAATTTGATAATCTTTTGGTGTTATGTTAGTCCTGTTCAGGCACCATGTTTCTAGTAGAGCAAAAATTTCGTAGTTCTTTATGTGCTCGAGGAGTGGAAATATCGAAAGAATCCTATAGAAACCATTTATATTCCAACATATTATTTTTTCCGCGATGTCTCGCGAATTTTCAGATAATTTGCATAGTCAGGGTCTTGAAAATCAAATTTACATGTGTTTGTGTCGAAGTAACTTTCCGTTATTTGATTGTTGGGTGGAGAATTATTTTGTGATTTTGATGTCGTATTTCTTCTATTTACACAATTTTTTCTACGAGGTTGTTGCTATATAGTAGCTCCTGTGCTATCAACAACTTGGCCATTCATCACTTTACAGACTTTATCATTTACAAAAAGCTTGTTATCTCTCAACTTCGATTTCATTCCCCTTTCACCCAATTATTTCCTTTTTGCAATTAGGATGCGCCGTTGCTCTCTAACATTTTTATTATAATCTTTACTTATCGAAATTTTAGTATCTCTGAGTTTGTAGGCATTTTTAAATATTTTTGCTCTATCAGCATAATCAGGCACCACAACAAGAACTGGTGCATTGGATCCGCGTGAAAGTCGGTGACATTTTGTTATTTTTAAATCATCTCCGATTTCCATTTTATCTCTAATTATGTTTTGAATCTTTAAGTTACAATCTGCCTGATTTTCGTCACCCTCCCTCTCAATACCATAGAACTCTAGATTGGGCTCACGCAGTCTCGTCTCAAAAAATTCGACTCTAGCCTCCAGTTCTTTTACCTTTAACGAATTACATGAAGCCAATTTTTCGGTAGCCCGTTGAGACTCTATACATTTAGTTATCTTCTCCTCTATATTGCAGAATCGCATATCCCAATCGTCCATTCGAGTCTCTATTTTGGTAAGTCTGATGTCAATTCTCTCTCCTAGACTCTTTATTTCCGCCGCCATGTTTAAGATTAGCATTTTTAGCTCGCCATCTATTGATTCTCTCTCTCCTGAATGTACTGGCGCAGTCAATGTAGTTTGCTTTTTGGTTGGGGGGCCTGGGTTTTGTTCAATGCCTGAGATAAATAATAGAGCCAGAATGATACATAGCAGTCTTTTTTGGTTACCAGATATATTCCCAGATGGTAAGTTTATATTTAGACCACATTGTCCATCATTATCCCTTCGTACTGAGATTTTTGCATAGTGCGTTACCTTGAGTAAATTTACATATTTAGTGTTGCATACCACAAGTATTAAGAGTAACAGTATTATCCCTTTCATAGTATAAGGCTGAAATATTAGTAATATAAAGTATATTTACCGGAGCGGTGCTGCACGTGCTGTTTATTGTGCGGCCACCTAGCGGCGAAACCAAAAATAATAACAGAAAAAGGGATATTATAATGCATCCGTCTTTTGAGGCTCACCTTTTACACATCTGATTTATTTTATATATACAATTTCAAAAATGATTGTCGCAATACTATATCTCTAACAATGGTTGTAAAAGTTTGAGTACAATTTTGTAATTAATGAAACCCGCACTGTCAATAAAGGTTATTAGCACAGGTATTACACTTAGATCAATATATTCGTGAACATTTTTTGTGTAGAATTATTTTGACTTCTTCCTCCTCTTTGCTTTTGTCCATGGTTAATAGCGAACACACGTCTGTTAATCTCCTGTTATTATTCCTCAAACGTATTGTGGATATTTTCAAATTTAACTTTTTTTTTGTCTTAAAAAAGCTTAACAAACTATTCTTATCATAATTTTGAATGCCAGTTGTGTTTTCTATTGATAATATTAAGCATTTTAAGGATACTGTCTATATTGATTTATCATTTCCTGTAAGATTTTTCTTATGCATAATCTTCGAACAATATTTATATTTCAAAATTAAGAGATAAATAATTCCTGTTTTTGATTCCTAGAATATATTGTTATAAAGATAAAAATAAAGAAACCTAATTTTGGGACAGTTATTCAGATCAAATGGATTATAAAAGATGTTGATGATGAGAAAATGTGAAAGTAGAGGAAAGAGAGGAGGACATCCAATGATATGGCTGGAGGGGTCAAGAAAGCTACTGGATGAGCGGCGAGTGGACACCAACAGATCAAACTGGAGAATCTTTGTCCTTATAATCACCAAACTCGACTCGATGGGCACACACTAACAACAACAAACTTAGATCATTCATAATCATCCTTCTTAAAGAATTATGTTTATTACTCTTGTTGAATTACCTTTTGTTGTTTGCTGATATTGTCTTCGAAATTGTGAAAACCAACAAAAGACGCTTATTTTGGAAAAATGGCTTATAATAATAAAAACTTTTAAAATCATTATTTGCTAGTTTGTTTTAATTACGCGCATAAAACAAAAACACATAATTTGGGGAGGTATTGCTTGAATTAAGGTGTAAGAATAAAGAAAATGAAAGACCTATTTACATATGTACAAAAAATTGAGCCGGCCAACGGGACACAATAACAATAGGCTTATATAGGAAAAGCGGCGATATCTAGCGGTAGGATAGTATAAAACTACCGAGTAGTTTTATATTCTAGAACAATATAATTTTTAATTAAATAAATTTTATATAACATATACAAATGAAAGGGAGGTGAAATTTACATACGAATCAGAAACTTTTTATAAGAAACTAACTAAAGGATGTCCACAGGGTGGACCTTTATCTCCACTTCTATGAAATATTTTGCTAAATGATTTGTTGATAAATTTTGATTCAACGAATGCAGATATTATATGTTATGCAGACGACGTTACAATAATTTGCTGGAATAAGACTATTGAAGGACTAAAAACCGCAAGTGAATACACCTTAAATTATGTGATCCAATGGTGTAATAGAAATAAATTAACGATCAGTACAGAGAAGACTAATATGCTATACCTACATAACAGACAAAAAATACCTATTAAGGTTAATAACATTATAATAATGCCGGTCAAGCAAGTAAAAATTCTGGGAATGAAATTTTCTAATCACAAATGGAAAAACAAAGTTAACTTTACACCGCATGTTAATGATATTCTGTGTAAGGCAGGACGTATGAAAAATTTATTATGTTCACTAAGTGGCAATATGTGGGGTTTAGACACTCAAAAGAGGTTAACTTTATTCAAAACAATCATTAGGCCTGTACTTACATACGGTTCTGAAATTTGGTTCAAATATTTAAACAATCGTTGTAAACAAAAACTGAACTCCATGCAGTACCAGATCATTTTATGGGCAGTTAGAGCTTACAAAACCACTTCATCAAACTGTGTGCATAGCTTGGCAAAATTTCCACTCCTAACAGACTATATAGAATCCAGAATAATCAAATTTGATCTAGCTCAACTGTCCATTGAAGATCTAATTACTTACGAACCCCATGCTCCAAGTATAGTCAAATATTTCTTACACGCAAAAATGAATGAAATTTTTGAGAACACTAATGAAATTTTTAGAAGCTTTTTCGTATTAGGAATTCCAAGATTTTTCCGTCCAAATTTTTATAATATCCAATTCATTACAGATCATGGCAATTTTGGGAAATTTTTGGCAACTATCGGCGCCGTGAAGGAACCAGGATGCTTCTGCGGAGGTGAAATTCAAGACGCGAGACATCTACTTCTGGAGTGCCCAATTTTCCGGGATTTTAGGGAAAATAGATTTGGTCGTATTGGACAGCTTGATGAATTTGTAGACAAAAAAGAAAAGTATAAAAATTTTGATCAATTTTGTAAATACATATACAACTTTCTCTTGAATTGGAAGAAAGAGAAGGAATCTTAGAAAAAAAAAAAAAAGAACTGCGATGCTTGCTCTGTGTGTTTTGCTTTGTTGTTTGTTTTTCTCTTTGGACAATTTTCTTTGGTTGATTTATGTAAAATAATGATTTGAACAGGATTGTATATAGCCGAATTGCTGTAATGCAAATTAAATGTATTGACGCAAATATCCCTGAGTTTGGGATATCGCGTTTCATGATGTTAATAAAGTTGAATAATATACATATAAATATATTAATAATATTATTATTTATTATTCCCACACCTCATTTCATAAAAAAAATAGTTCGTAATTTTTTCTTTTAATATTATATGTCTCAAAATCCCCTCACTTTTTATATTTTTTTATAACTACATTTTTCCAACTGTAATTTAATGACGCTGTGGGGCGCTGAGGTTTTTTTTAATACAAAATAAATACGTTATTATATCTTGACAAAGGTTGGTATTCAGCCAACCGAAATATTGGAATATAAATCTTTCATGCCTCTTTATGATCTAGAATATATACACTGGCCCGCAGAATTAAAGGAACAGCATATTTTTTCCAAATATCTCAAATTTTATCGAACATTTATCAATGAAATTCTATATACAAATTTAGTATTTCATTATTGATTGAAATACCCGAAATCAAAGAAATCGAACACGTATTTTATGCAAATTAGCCGGTCAAACAATGATCTTCTTGCAGTCAGTGTATAAATATCTTTGTAATTGTTGCTAATATGGGGTGTGATCGCCTTTAAGTGATAGAAAGGCTCTACATAGGCGACCCATACTAATAATTAGGGAGTTCATAAGCTCCTGTGGAATCAACGCCCACTCTTTTTTTTAAAGTGTGTTTCTAGCTCATGAGTGTTTCTAGGAGGGAGTTGGGGAGGGATGAGATCCGTCGTCCTAGATTGTTCTATACATGCTCAATAGGATTTAGGTCTGGAGATCGAGCTGGCCAATTCATCCGAGCAATTGCATGGTTTTGGAGAAAAGTGTCGAACACATCAGCCCTATGTGGACGGGCATTATCTTCCATTAGAAGAAAATTTTCTCCTATTTCAACTGATACAATACGAAAAAGGCTTCACATGAAGGGCCCCTATGCTCGACGACCCATAATTTGTGTGCCGTTGACACCACCTCAAAAGAGAGCAAGGGAACTTTGGCGCAGACAACATGTCGCTTGGAATCCAGATGAATGGAGCCATGTAATGTTCACTGATGAGTCCAGATTCTCTCTAAACAGCTATTATCGTCGTGTCTTTGTCTGGAGAGAGGTAGGAACCAGAAATAATCCCCGAAATATGGTTGAAAGGTATCCCTACAGAAGCCAATGTTTTATGGTCTGGGCTGGAATCTTCTTGGGCGGTCACATAGCACTCCACATTTTTCGGCAAGAAACCCTGACTGGACAGAGGTATCGGGACGAGATCCTGGCAGCATATGTGATGCCCCAAGCATTGGAAATGGGAGAAAACTTTCTTCTAATGGATGATAATGCCCGTCCACATAGGGCTGATGTGGTCGACACTTTTCTCCAAAACCATGCAATTGCTCGGATGAATTGGCCAGCTCGATCTCCAGACCTAAATCCCATTGATAATGTATAGAACAATCTAGGACGACGGATCTCATCCCTCCAACCCCCTCCTAGAAACACTCATGAGCTAGAAACAGCCTTAACACAAGAGTGGGCGTTGATTCCACAGGAGCTGATAAACTCCCTAATTCTTAGTATGGGTCACCGATATAAAGCCTGTCTATCAGTTGAAGGCGATCACATCCCATATTAACAACAATATCCAAGATATTTATGCACTGACTGCAAGAACCTCGGGACCAAAATTGGTCTTAATTATCGTGAAGATAGAGGCTGCCTGGCCGGCATTCATATTTCTTGAAAAAAGACACCTCGGCCAGTATAAATCTTTTAAATATAATAAAAAGATTTATACTGGCCGAGGTGTCTTTTTTCAAGAAATATGAATGCCGGCCAGGCAGCCTCTATCTTCACGATGACTGCAAGAAGTTCATTGCGTGACCGGCTAATTTGCATAAAATACGTTTTAGAATTCTTTGATTTCGGGTATTCTAATCAATAATGGAATAATAAATTTGTGTATAAAATTCCATTGATAAATGTTCAATAAAATTTAAGATAAATGAAAAAAATATGTAGCTCCTCTAATTTTGCGGACCAGTGTATGATTAGCAAATCTTTTAAGTTTTAAAAATATTTTGTGAAAAAAAATATTTGTATAAATATATATATATATAATTAAAAGATCATTTAGCTAAAAAATATGTGAAATTATAATCTGTTCATTAATTTCAAGATACTTTGCCGTTACATAACTTATGCTCCTTTTTTGTCGAATAAGCGATTATAAAACGTAAACAAATTTATAAGCCGTTTTAATTAGCAAGTTTAAAATTTACTTCCTAATATATATATACGCATCATATATACACTGGCCCGCAAAATTAGAGGAGCGACATATTTTTTCATTTATCTTAAATATTATTGCGCATTTATCAATGCAATTTTATACACAAATTTATTATTCCATTATTGATTAAAATACCCGAAATCGAAGAATTCTATTACGTATTTTATGCAAATTAGCCGATCGAGCAACGATCTTCTTACAGTCAATGTATAAATATATATTTGGTTATTGTTGTTAATATGGGCTGTGGAGGCCTTTAACTGATAGACTGGCTCTACATTGGTGACCCATACTAAGAATTAAGGAGTTTATCAGCTCCTGTTGAATCAATGCCCACTCTTGTGTTAAGGCTGTTTCAAACTTATTAGTGTTTCTCGTAGAGGTTGAAGGGATGAGATCAACCGCCCTAGATTGTCCCAGTCCCATATATGCTCAATAGAATTCAAACCTGGAGATCGAGCTGGCCAATTCATCCGAACAATTGCGTGGTTTTGGAGAAAAGTGTCGACCACAACAGCTCTATGTGGACGTCATTATCATCCCTTAGAAGAAAGTTTTCTCCCATTTCCAATGCTTGAGGCATCACATATGCTGCCAAGATCTCGTCCCGATACCTCTGTCCAGTCAGGGTTCCTTGCCGAAAAATATGGAGTGCTGTGCGACCGCCCAAGCAGATTCCAGCCCAGACCATAAAACATTGGCTTCTGTAGGGATCCCTTTCAACCATATTACGGGGATTATTTCTGGTTCCTACCTCTCTCCAGACAAAGCCACGACGAGAATCGCTGTTTAGAAAGAATCTGTACTCATCAGTGAACTTTACACGTCGTTTCCAAAGTTTCCTTCCTCTTTTTTGATGTGGTGTCAATTTCACACAAATTATGAGTCGTCGAGCATAGAGGCCCTTCATGTGAAGCCTTCTGCGTATTGTATCAGTTGAAATGGGAGAAACCCTTCTTCTAATGGATGATAATGCCCGTCTACATAGGGCTGGTGTTCCAAAACCATATAATTATTCGGATCAATTGACCAGCTCGATCTCCAGACCTAAATCCCATTGAACATGTATGGGACAATCTAGGACGGCGTATCTCTTCCCTCAAACCCCCTCCTAGAAACATTCATCAGCTACAAACATCCTTAACACATGAATGGGCATTGATTCCAAAGGAGCTGGTAAACTACATAATTATTAGTATGGGTCACCGATGTAGAACCTGTCTATCAGTTAAAGGCGATCAGACCCCATATTAACAACAATATCCAATATATTTATGCACTGACTGCAAGAAGATCATTGCTTGATCGGCTAATTAGCATAAAATATGTGTTAGATTTCTTTGATTTCGGGTATTTTAATCTATAATGGAAAAATAAATTGTGTATAAAATTTAATTGATAAATGTTCAATAAAATTTGAGATAAATGAAAAAAAGTTGTTCCTTTAATTTTGCGGGCCAGTGTAATTCGAACTGTAGAAAATATTTTAATGGCTATTTTAATTTATTTGAATATATTCAAAATATAAAATAGTTTTAGAGAACATATGCGAATTTTAAATATAGGTTGTATATATTTTCTTGGGGGGGACGGCGTATTTCATTAATGCAAATTTAAAGCCTCGTGATTATTGTTAACATTCTATTTTAATATTCCAAGTCATAAATCATTATGAAGCACATTTATCGTACTGCCATCATATCTACAAATATTTATATAACCAATAGGTTTTGCGCGATATAAGACTGTTTTAATAATAATTTCAAACAAGGAAATCCGCATAACTTTGCTTCTTTGATTCAAATTAGGCCGCAGCGCTGCGAAAATAACTCAAAATATAATGGGCGCGTGGGGCAAGCGTGCATATCAGGGCGTAATACGCGTAGGTGGTTCGAAATATTACGCGTCCGTGGACGTCCATCGGTGTTTAACAATGACCACTCAATGCCACAATCGAGACTGACGAAAAACTACACGAGAAGTAGCTGAAAAGCTCATCGTTGACCACTCTACAGTTGTTCATCATTTAAACAAATAGGAAAGGTGAAAAGCTCGACAAATGGGTACCATACTAATTGAGTGAAAATCGTAAAAATCGCCGTTTTGAAGTGTCTTCAGCGCTACCTCTACGAAAAAATATGAGCCTTTTCTCGACCGTCTTGTCACCTAGGACGGAAAATGATTCTTTTTGACAGCCGGCGACGTTCAGCGTAATGGTTGGAGCGGGACACAGCTCCTAAACACTTCCCAAAGCCCCAATTCCATCAAAAAATATTATGTTTATTGTTTGGTGATCTATGTTACGTAGCAGTTGAGGTTTTCTATTAATTATATTTTATTAATTAATTACCACCTTTTAATTGTAATATATTTTATTTACTACAAGCATGGCTGCGCTTGTTCTACGCCATATTTCTATATATCACAACATTAATGAACATGGTCAAAAGTCAATAAAAATTACATAATAATCTTTTTATGTTACATGTCTTTTTTTGTCCTTTTTTTTCTTTTTCTCCTTTTCTTCCCTTTTTCCTTAAAGATTCAACCTCACTGGGGGTTTAACTAGTCTTCGGCATCTGGTTCTAGTTGTGGCTGAAGTCTCCTCGCTCTGGGAAGATGTAGATGGTTGAGGGTCAAGTTGTTCTTGCTTTTCTGGAGGACTTTCTTTTCGGTAGGTCCTGATAAGGTACCAGCTGGACGTAGATCTCGTCGATTTCTTCTAAGAACTGATCCTTTGGTGTCCTCTAGAAGATAAGATCGAGGGGTGAACTCCAGGGGCTATAACATTAGCTGGGGACCATTGCTTCTCTTGTCTAACCAACACAGACTGGCCGTTCTCCAATGAAGGGAGATCCCTTGCGTGTCGATTAAAATAAAACTTCATTCTGCTTTGGTTAGCCTCATGCTGTTTCCTGATGGAATCTTCGCAAATTCTGCTCTCGTTCATCAGTGTTGTCTTCATAGGCAAAAAGAGTCTGCTTTCTCCCATACAACATGATAGCTGGAGATGGCAATTAGTTATGCTCAGTGTTTCTTAGAAGTAGTAGTGCCTGATATATATCCTGTTTACTTTGTTGACATTTGATGATGGTACTCTTTAAAGTCTGGATAGTTCGTTCGATCATGCCATTGGACTGTGGGAATCTTGGGCTCGATGTGGTGTGAGTCACATTCCATTCTTTGGCGAACTCCATCATCTCTGTGGATTGGAAGGGCGGTCCATTGTCAGTCATCATGATCTCGGGGACTCCACATCTGGCGAAAACTTCTTTGAGCATCTCTATAACCATTTCTGCTTTTGTTGACCTGAGTTCAAACACTTCCGGGTACTTGGTGTAATAATCTACAATTCCTAAGTATTTCCTTCCCTCTATTTCAAATAAATCAACTCCGGATATGGATAATGGATAAATGCTGGTTTCATGAGGTATAAGAGGTTATTTGGTGTTATTCCGGGAATATTTTTGACATATTCGACATTTTTTTACAATTTATTCCACTTCTTGACACATTCCTGGCCAATAGAATGTATTTCTTGCCAAGGATAATGTCGAGTTAATTCCTCTATGAGCCTTGTGAAGTAGGGTCTATATGTGATTTCTCCTCTTTTTGGGGATTACTAACTTGACGCCTCTGCACAATAGACCTTCCCACTCGAATAGTTCTTCTTTTATATCCCAAAATGGCTTGACGAGGGGATTCATAGTTTTCTTATGGATTGGCCATCCATTTTCAATATAATTTTAACCTCTTGCAGTACAGGGTCGTTATTAGTTGCTTCAACAAGATCTTGGTGACGGTTATTAGAATAAGTAACCATAAGAACCTGGTTATTTTGAGAGATTTCTATCTCTGGGGTTGTGAAAAATCATTAGCTATGTAGTCCCTTAATAGCGCATCAGCTGTATATATTTTTTTCCAGGTATATATTTAAGATCAAAGTCATAATGCTGTAGTTGCAATACTAAGCGTTGTAGTCTTGGTGACAAATCTACTATTGTTTTTTTCATTATAGTAAGCAGTGGTTTGTGATCGGTAAAAGCCGTAAATTTTCTACCATAAAGGTACAAATGGTTTCTTTTACATCCAAAGTAGACTGCTAAGAGTTCTTTCTCTATTTGAGAGTATTTCTTTTGTGCGGCAGACAGGGCAATAGATGAATAAGATATAGGGACACCCTGTTGCTGTAAAACTGCACCTAACCCGTTTGAACTCGCATCTGTTGAAATTTCTATGTCTAGTTTGGGATCAAAGTGTCTTAAGCATGGTGCACTCGTTAATTGTAGTTTGAGATCTCTGTAATCCCTATCTCTTAGGTCATTCCATACCCAAGGTTCATTTTTACGCAGCAACAGTCTCATATTTGTTGTCTTATCCGAAAGGTTTGGCAAAAATTTAGCCAAATACGTGACCATGCCAAGGAATCTTTAAAGGGATTTCTTGTTTTGTGGTCTAGGCATATCCAGTATAGCTTTTACCTTTGACTCCAAGGGTCGTATTCCTTCCGTTGAAACTATGTGTCCCAGGTATCTCACAGATGGTTGTATTAGCTGCGTTTTGGTCTTATCAAATTTCAGTCCATTTTCTCTGGCAATCTCCAATACCTGTCCTAGTATTTTTAGATTCTCAGTCTCACTGTCACTATATATGAGTACATCGTCCATATAGGTAACAACATTTGGCACACCCAAATATAATTGATGTATTATTCTTTGAAAATTTTCAGGAGCGGAACTCAATCCATACGGCATCCTTGTGTAACAATATCTCCCATATGGTGTAGACATTGTGGTTGATAGTGATGCTTCATCAGTTAAGGGCATCTGCCAAAATGCATATTTTGCATCAAGGACGGTATATATGTTTGCCTTTTGAATCAAAGCTAGAACTTCCTCTGAGGAAGGCATCATGTATCTCTCTCTTTTGATCCAATAATTGAGTTTTCTTGAATCAATGCATATCCGTACATCTCCATTAGGTTTTTTTAACTACTACCATAGGATGACTCCATTCAGTAGGTTTATTTATTTTCTTTATGACACCTAATTTACTCATTTTTTCAAGTTCCTCTCTAACTGGCTCTCTCATGGCCAAGGGGAGTCTTCTTGCTGTATATACCTGGGGAATGGCATCCTCCTTAATAAGGATAGATTGTTTATTTTTAAGAAGTCCAACTCCTTCAAAAACATCTTTGTATTTATTTAAAATAACCTCAGACGAGATATTATTTATGCATTGATGGAGGGAATTAACTTTTTCGATTAATCCAAATCTAGAACAATCTTTTAATCTCAAAATTGGTACAGTCTGACATTTAACCACAAAAAATTTCGAGTTACTCTTTTTACTTTGGAATTGGCATTCAAGTTCTACCTCACCCACTATTGGTATTCTTTCTTTAGTGTAGGTAAATATATTTTTATTGGTTGGTGTGATCACATATTTTCCTTGCATAAATTTTAGTGATGCTAATGGTAATATATTAACATCCGCACCGGTATCAATTTTAAAGTTTATAGGGTGCCCTTGTATATAGATGGTTTCAAACCAGCCATCTTTTAATATATTATCAACCGAGAGTACATGCATATATATATCATTTTCAGCAAGGTCATATACTATTTTATTTTTACAGCATTTTGCATAATGATTAGGTTTTTTGCATTTATGGCATTGTTTACCGTATGCTGGGCAATTACCATACTCATGTTTTGAGGCACATTTTCCACAAGCCTTGAAAAATTTATGATTTTTCTTTACAAATTTATGCTCTGTATTTTTATTACTAGATGTTTCTTTATAACTAGATAGCTTATCCACAGTTACCTCTTCCTTTATTTCCTTTAATTGTGTCCTGGATGATTCTGCAGCTCGTCCTAGGGCTATTGCTTTTGATAAAGTTAAATCAGGATCTTGAAGATACCTTTCCGTTAATTTTTTGTCCAGTACTCCCAGAACTATTCTATCTCTAATTAATGATTCTGTAAGATCGCCAAAATCACAATCTACAGCTTTATTTTTTACTTTTGTGACAAAGTCATCAAAAGATTGATTTTTAATTGAACTTCCGAAAAAAGGTTATATCTTCTATAAATCACATTTTTAAATGGTTTAAAATGGTTATCAAATTTCTCCAGGATTTCAGTAATTGTATGGTTAGTTAATGTTTCTTGCAAGCCAAAAGTTTTATATATATTTAAAGCGTCATCACCTATGTTATGTAAAATAATGGCGCGTTGCTGTTTAACTGGCTTAGTTTCTAGTTGTATGGCGTCCGAATATAATAAAAATTTAAACTTCCATGTTTCCCATGCTTCTGAATTATTTGTAGTTAATTCAAATTGAGATGGAGTTTTAAAATGATCCATTGTTGCAAAATTTGTATAATCTATTTTTTCAAAATTGAAAAAATAAAAAAATTTACTTACTTTAGAGGTATAAACTTTTCTTTTACTTCGTTTGCTTGGAAATTTTTAAGCCTTTTCTTCGTTTTCCGCTGCCACCATGTTACGTAGCGGTTGAGGTTTTCTATTAATTATATTTTATTAATTAATTACCACCCTTTAATTGTAATATATTTTATTTACTACAAGCATGGCTGCGCTTGTTCTACGCAATATTTCTATATATCACAACATTAATGAACAGCATGATTCACAGCTTTCTGAATCATGATGGAACAATCAGAAGTATTGTCAGCAAATAATAAATGCACCAAAACCTCGTTTCATCTGCCCCGGATTGATAAACATAAATAGGCCTATCCGTTTCCACGACAACGCCAAACCCCACGTCTCAATGATCACGTGACAAAAGCTGAATGAGCTGGGCTATCACCCACCATACTCACCAGACCTCTCATATAACAACTGCCACTTTTCTCAGGAACCTCACCAACTTCCTCAGAGAGAAATGCTTTAGAAATCAAAGCTATCTCGAAACGGCCTTTAATGGTTTTATTGCCTCTAGAACTCCAGAAATTTATCAAAATGAAACACAAACCAGCTAATTTCCCGTTGGAAAAAAAAAAATCAAATGTTTTTTTTATTTTAAATAATAAAGTTTTGTGAGAAGCGAGTTATTGTGTATATTAAAGTTGCGGCCAAAACACGACAATTAAATTTGCAAAACCCAATATATAAATATGAGAGTATCTTAATATTACTTAATATGATAGAATAAATAATTTGATGATGAAATTAGAGTACCCCAAAAAGTACTTTCTTTATAATACAAATAAGGTCATTAATTGCAATAGGTTCGCATTGAACGATTTCATTCTAAACAAAGATAGCGAAAAGACATTTGAACTAGAACCTTTAGTGGATGAATACCATCCTCCCGCAAATTCATACTATATTTAATATATATTTATTACATCATATTTGCTCGCTATATGTATAATAATTTATCATTTATATACTAATTCCTAAAATTTATCAAATTATAATATATTTTAAAGTAAATTTGACTAAACATTTCAATTCCCATTAAAATATTTTTATCCTGGGGAAAATATTGCCACGTGGAAAATTAGGAAAACAAACTTCAGGATGACACAGCAATTTATTTAAGGCAAGAACAAACTATGATTGATAAAAAAAGATAAGAAATGAGGGAAGTTTACAGAGTATCAAAATATAAATAATAAAAATGATACTCTGTTAATAAAATAATAATAACTTTGCTACAAAATTAATACAAACAGACGAACAAATTAAATATTTGAACTCAGAATATTGAAACTAAAAGGTGCGAAACATACAAGTACTTGTAGAATAGCCTTCATTAAAAATGCTTCTCAACGCTGAAAATATTCTTCATCATCCATTTCTCGAGAAATAAAGGCCAATATTAGCTCTCTTCTATTTTTGGAAAAGTTTCTTCATCAAATATGTTTATTCTAGCCGATAATGTTGCGGTTATAAGTTTGTGCATTATGTAGAATACAGAGAGTGTGGAATTGCCTTCCATTCATCCATGTTTGACATGTTGAAATCAAGTATCAATTGTAAGAGTCTTTACTTAGGCAAATTAATTTACTTTTTGTATCAATTTATTAATTTTTGTTCTCAACAGGTTTTTAAATATTTAATTTTCACTTTCTAAGCGCGTATATTATTCAAACCAAAATTGAATATTGAAATATATTATATATATATATTATATATAATATATTTACAAATAACATTTACTACTACCCATCATGTAACACATACAACCCACTCATCAAACTGTGCAGCATTATATGCGATATCTACATTTGTCGTCTACCGAGAGTTCTAACCTTACTACACTGTGGCTCGACACTTGTTACCTCGGAAGAGACAGGGCATGCAGGGCCGGCCAAAAGGCTATGTCTGCCTCATGGATACCGAAGGAGCAGCGACGGATAGATAAATATGCTGTAAGAAAGCTCGTGTATTATGGGCGCTCAGCGCTGGAGATACCTTGAGAAGTAAGGACTTCCAGGCGTGAACGTTCCACCATGCGATGTCCAGTGCGTGTGCGTATGTGTAGAAACGGCCGGGAATGTCTTGCGAAGCACCACGGCTTACTACAGGATCTTCTTGGAAAACGGCATTGGGGAAGCAACTTTGATGGCAAAGGGCTACTACGCCTTGACCAAGCTTCCCGCGGCTGAAGGGATTGCGACAAATGTTAACACCATTTTATAGATGGGTTATAAGCACTGGACCATTTTGAGAGGTGGGGTACGGGGTGTATTGAACCTCCCTGTTCCTTCTGGGACAGCTGGCTCGCCGAAGTCCATGGCGGTAACACTTACTGCATTTATTGCCATACGAGATGTATGCCAACGCGAGTTCCTTTTAAACTAAATTTTCAATTTTCTAAGGAGCTGGTGAATATTCAAGTATTTTTCTACAAAATAAAAGCCTCCCTGTTCCCTCTCGTCCAGGAGAAACCTTCACAGGTCACTACCTCAAAGACTACTGAGACAACCCAGCTGTATGGTCGCAGGATTTCAACGATGTCCTCCTCCCTCACCGCGATGGGCAGGTTCCCGATTATAGTTTTCCACCTGTACGGGAATGCTCTGATGAAAGTGTTGCTGCTGGACCTTTTCTTCACCATGCACCTTCCAAATGTTAGTCAGTACGATCAGAACATTTCGGTCATCATCATTAACTGGTAGAAAGATTTCCCCCAGATTTTTTGTAGTGAACAGCATGGATGTCCGTCTACCACTCGACATAGCAGCATTGATTGAATAATGCTCCTGTTGGCCTAGCCTTTTTAAGCGTCTGTTGCTGCTTTGTCTTCTTAACGAAAGCCACAGAATCCTTGGTAGTCCTTCGTGGCTTTCCAGCTGAACTTAGGTTCTGGCGTCACACCCTGATCTTGGCTGTCTGTCATATGGGGTTTGATCTAATACTTTTATTACGCTTTACTCAGATGAAAGGTTCAATGTTTTCATCCCCTATTCCGCGGCCTCGACCTGATATGCTCAATTTGCATTGTAAAAATTTCAGCGGCCTGATTTAAGTATGGTTAAATATACTGAGTGGTAGAAACTAAAATTCCTAGTTCTAATGGCTTTACGCATATTGCTCTGAATTAGAAATTTTACATGAGAAAGACAGCATCATGCTCGAATGCTTGTCCAGCTAGATGTCATCAATCTCCATCCCGGAAAACGGGAATCTCTCTCGTTTATAAAAGTGAAAGGGTTCTAATTATCAAAAGGAAAAATAATTAATACGCTAAAAGGTTTTTGGACTAAGCCTGTTGAAAATTTCATCTTAATAAACGATCAAAACAAAATTCGATTGAAATTTCCAAATTGAGGAAGGGGGTCGATCTTATGTTACCTCCTCATGTTCACATTCGAAAATATTTCCACGAGATTCCTCAATTTGTCGATATGAAAAACAACATTTAACTAACTTCCTCAGAGACTATGCGGAACCAATGGGTTGCAAACACTGGAAATAATTAGGTAAAACAATCCAGAATTCCAAGATAAGTTCGGAAACGAAAAATTACGATTTAAGGATGAACTTAATGCAAGACGACCAATTGTATTTATTTTCTCTCCTCTTTTCACAGTAAAGACGGCTTGATATGACACCATGAGAATTATACGTAGATCCAGAGTCCTCGTGCCCATCATATCCTAGGTGATGATACGATATATGTCTAGACTATGATCATCGATGAATCTCATCTGAAGCGAATGTCTGACATCTTATTATACACAATTAATATAAGTAACCGCTTTCTGGGTGGTTAGGTCTCGGTCTGGAATTGTTGCATTTCGAAAAATGGTACACCTGAAGAGAAACATTGGCTGCCTAAAGATAGGGAATATATTTTCTTGAGCCCTTTTTGGGATATTTCAGAGATATATTCCGATCAGTTCATATAATAATTGTCCATATATTTCAGTGTTGAGTCGCATATTACCCTGAGAGTGAGGATATTCAAATGATGTGTTGGCCTGCAAGATCTAATAGAACACATGTCTGGAATGTCTTAGAGTCACCGATTGAAAATGATAATATCTTTCTCAAAATCCTCCTTGAACTAAAATCTTCTCTATTGGAGTAATGGTGTTTGTTGTCTTACAATTACTCAATTCACGGCAGCTTATATCAGAAATGGATTGGCAAATAGTCAAAATTAAAAATCACTCAATATGAACTCTGGTTCAACAAGAAATCTACCCTTCTTCATTTGCGTGCCTGTGGTTGTGGCATTTTTGTTCTAATTTCAAAACAGAGTAGGTGTTGAAAGTTATCATTTATAACTTTAAATGATAGATTTGTAAGTTCTCGAATTTCTAAAACTGGTGTTGTGGCTTTTAGCCGACACGAGTCTGCTAGTAGCTGCAGAAACCGTCAATAGGTGGCGCTTTATTTTAGCCTTTATTTTGATAGGAGAAACGACCTTTTTGTTTTTATATCAATATCCTCCTGAAAAAATGTCATTATTTTGGCCATAGATTTGGCCTAGTCATTTTACTAGATAAACACTTTTGGGAAAATTCTTAAGATAATTTTCGATCCATTGTGAATCTCGTGAGATTCTCAAAGCCTACTGCAGAGGGCCATTCATTCACCAAGAAAACATGACGTTAGGTATCTCGCAGAGATACATGTAGCGTTGCTTAAGAACACCAATGTTACATCTCAATTAGTTCCATACAAAGCAAGATTGGTTTATAAAAGGGTTTCACAGCGAAAAGGTTTTAACTACAGTGAAGTATATACACTAGAGTATCCAGATTTAGGATCACGAGACTGCTTACAGAAATCTGTGTTGAAGATAACTGGCTGATCAATCACTAAGATATGAATAGTGTCAATCTTCAAAGATAAATCGTCAAGTTATCTATATGAAGAAACCTAAACGACTTTTAAACCCAAGGAGGAGCATCTTTACTGTAATCTAGACAAAACAACTAATGGGATAAATCAAAGCAGAAATTTCTGGAATGAATGCATGAACGAATGGTTAAAAAATGCAGGGGTTCAAACAAAATCTTTAGATAACAAGCTGGAAAGGATGTGTCAATGCCCAAGGAATCATGATTCGATTTCGATGAGATGAAAGAATAATTGTGGTGTATATCCCTTATCGCGATTCAATACCAGAGCACTGAGAGAGCGGAATCTAAGAACTCGCCGACCATTACGATGCCAATCCCTCACACTCGTAACCGACAGGTCCGACTACAGTAGTTTTCAGGCACCTTGAAACTTTTTCAACGTGTGTATCCTGGGCTCACTTACGAAATAAACACAGGTCCACAACAGGGGGCGTTATGATCTTGAGTGCCATTTAATTTGACATCAGAACCCCAATGGTAGTAATTCCTGGCACCGTGACAGCACAACGGTACGTAGATACCATTCTATGGTTTATTTTGATGCCATTCCTCTCACATCACCTCTAATTACTTTTTAACAAGATAATGCCCAACCACACATTGTATTCAATCTCAGCGTACTCTTCCGTGGCAAGCAAGGTCACATGATCCCTCACCCATAAAGCACATCTGTGGCTTGATGGGATGGCGATTGCAGCCATCTAGGAAAGTTGACTATTAATTCCGACAGTTGGAGACTATTTGACACGCCGGGTTATAGCCTGCATTTAGGCCAGTGGGGATACAACGACAGATTTACTTTATTAATCTGTGCAATAAAATAATAAATCTGGAATAAAATAATTAATTGTTCTAAAATCAAATCTAATTTTCTCCTATAAATTGTCATTTCATATAAAATGTCTTCCCAATCGGACAACTCTTTCTTAGTGCGTCGATATTGTTTTTTAAGAGTGTTTGTCACTGTGCAGTGATTACAATGGAGACTAAATTCATTGACTTATCTGAATCTGTTATGAATTATTAATTTCCATAACTAACTAAACTTAACAAGTTATGTTCAAGAACTAACCTCAAGTGATATGTTAATAAATCAGTATATAGCCATGTTAAGAAATACACAAACAAGCGCAAAACTAGACATATCGACATGAAGTACACATTTATGAAGAAAATGCTGCAATTGAAACAGTAAACTTATCTATATTTTAAAAAGCAAATATATAGCTCATAAACTGACCAAACGAATAAACCGACCTATGCATGTAACAAAACTTTTGATGCTGCTAACTGAGAAAATGATTGATATTGGACTGCGAATGATTCACTTCGAAGAGGAGCCTGTTGACCCCACCATCAGAGATAAGTCGGGTGGGACGGGAGATAACCGGAGTATCATACCATCCTCCCCGCTAGCGACAGGAATGGCTCGGTACTCAAACTTCTCCTTTGTTTTATCGGAGGTGTTCCCTTTTTTATTAAAATATCAGTTCATTATTAATTGTTTCCAATTATTATCATATAAATAAATAAATATAAATATAAGGAGGTTCACACACAAAATCCAATCAATTTTAACGCCAAAAAAAAAAATAATAATAATAAATCAGCACATTTATAGATTAAATAATATATTTAGCATCCATATAGCAAGTATTTGAAAATAAAGATGCAATAATATAGAATACAGAGTAAGTAATTATTCTATCAATTGAACAACCAACTAGTGAGTGATCATTGCGAAGAAAATTTGAGAAGGGTAAGCAGAATCAAAGCAGGTATAGGTGACAATCGACTCAAGTAGAACAGAAAAAAAAAATGAATGTAGAGGACACTAGAAAATAGCAATAAATCAATATCTTAACTAGATAAAATATATATGGAAAATTGAGCCGGTAGGAAATTGATCCATAGAAGCATAGGGAGCCTCTCCCGTCAAAATAAACGTCAAAACCTGACGCCATCTATTGACCGTCGCCGCAACTAGCGGCCTCGGGTCGGTGACCAAGCCACAACACCAGCTTTGGCAAACTGAGAAGCGTCCACCTAGAGACTATGGTTTCGTCCTAAAGGCCCTCGTAAGTCTAGGGCGACTTTATTCCATGAGATCCACACGGGATCTAATGGAATCTTCACAATCTACCAAAGAGGTGTTTTGCTGGCAAGGTGGCTGGGCCAAATCTATGGCTAGAATATAAAAGAAAAATTTGCCGGGAGGAAATTGATCCATAGAAGCATAGGGCGCCTCTCCCGTCAACAATATATAAATTATAGATGGCGTCAGGTTTTGACGTTTATTTTGACGGGAGAGGCGCCCTATGCTTTTATGGATATATATATATGATTGTTTATTCACACGAAACAGAGATACTGATGTGATAAAACGTTAATAAAATAGAAGAATTCAAGTTAATATCTCATTTTTATATACTTCACTATAAATTATATGAAATTAAAAATCAACAACTATTTTAACACAAAGCAAATGCCTATAATGGTTTTAAATATTTGAACGTGAATATATATAACAAAATATAATTTAGTTTCCTATATATCTAAAACAACTTTAATAGGTAAGAGTTAATTAACAAATATCTATAAACCTCTATACTCAAATATTAGTGTTAAGTCTAGTAACGGGAATCGATTTTAGATATGCACAGATTTGTATAAAAAGATTATGATGATTTAATTATCAATATTTACGAGAGATCGAGAGATATACCCAATATAACAATAGAATCTCCTATATAACCTTTCGCATTTTGGATAATTCATATGAGATAATACTATCTGTGAAAAACCATCGGTTACACTATGGATGAAGTCACATATTAGCAAACATATTTAGCGATAAAATAGAATGAAACTATCCATCAGCCATCAGCAACTTTCAGTTGCACGATAAGGAGATGGCCTTTTTCATAATTATGCACTTTATCCCATTACAATATCAAATTTGTACTATTTTTTTCACATTTTTTCGCGGTCTCACGCAATTCTGGCCTTAACTACCCGTTTCAAGATTTTTCAGGATGCCTTGAATGACCAGTTTTTTGGTCGTTGAGGTACAGCTTGCACCACGCTGATGAGGGCCAACAGCCCGAAACGCGTCCGTGGTTAGCTTTTCTTGATTAATCAAGAATGGGTATTTGGCCAATTCTGGAATAATTAAAAATCAACGAGAATAGGTGATATTTATTCCGATAGATGGCGCAAGCCATCAGCAACTTTCAGTTGCACGATAAGGAGATGCCTTTTTTCATAATTATGCACCTTATCCCAGTACAATATCAAATTTGTACTATTTTTTCACATTTTGTCGCGGCCTCATGCAATTCTGGCCTTAACTACCCGTTTCATGATTTTTCAGGATGCCTTGAATGACCAGTTTTTTGGTCGTTGCGGTACAGCTTGCACCACGCTGATGAGGGGATACAACCAGTCAAGCTACATTAATAGCCAAGGACATTAACGTTGAAGCCACTTAAACCAAAGAGGAAGTGGGCTGGAATCCTGGACGGGTGGGAGAAAGTCCGGAAGGAGTGATAAGCATTTATTTTTCATAGCATATCAACCTATCCAATGTCGAAACAAATGTTCTAGTGGTCAGGCGAATGACATCTTACAGGCCAAACTTGGATATCAAGAAGGTTTCACTGAAATCAAATAAAATAAAAGGTTATCCGAAGTTTATATCAACATTCAGTACCAGTATACAGTTTATTTGAGGCAGAAACTCATGGAAACCATCAGAATGAGAAAGAAATGCCCTAGAAACTATATTTAGATGAATGCTTGTAGTGAATTGAAGCACATGATTTAGAAGATATTTTACTCCATCATTATTCACACGAAAATTGCTTAGTCAAATCTTCCGGCTATTAGCATTTTTAAAGGATGGAGACAATAGTAAAACAATAGCTCTTTTTTATCAGGCACATGAGGAATTCCTTCTAGAATATCTTTGATTGAGACACGTAATTGAGGGAAATGAGGGTGGGAATTCATTAAAGAATTTCCCATCTTCCTGTTAAAAATACAACAGTGCTAAGACCAAAGGTCGAGTTGTCTTCAATACCTTTTCGAGCTCAATATCAGTATATTACACGAGCGATATTATACGTAAAGGAATAGACCTAAAACAGGATATCTTCCTTTGCTGCTAAGATTTTGATTGCATATATCGGTCTTTCCGCTGGTATCGCAAAGATAAATCACATATTATTGTCTATCCAGAAGTTACCTCTTATCAAAAAATAAATTTGAAGAAGAGAGCCGAAGCAAGAGTTTGATCGTTAGTAGCTTAAAACAATTTGGATATGGAACCTCAAATGCGCCGTTTTGAAAAACTTCTTCGTGATGATATCAGGTTTCCAGAGGGCACAGCGATCATGAACGTTAACGTTGCTGGCATGCTGTGAAAGATGTGAAAAATGAATATATATCTACATTTTATAACCCTGGTAACGTTTAGTTCATATACAGGGTGATCCAAAAGTCCCGCACAACTTTAAAAATTAATAACTCCGCGAATATTTGCGCTAGAGCAATGCGGTAAACACCATTGTGTTCAGGATGCAATGGGATATTTTATGGCAAATATTGAAAAATTCGAAATTGATTTTAGTTACAACTTTATTCGCTAGATGGCGCTCTACCAGAATCAGAGATTCAGCGGCCAAAATGTTTGATAAATTGAAAAATATAACTGAACGACACGTATTTTCCTTTTTGAATACCAGGAAAGAACCCTAATAATATCAAATGATAAATTAATAAAACACCATTTCGCCAAAAGTTAGAAGAATTGGTTGACGATTTTTAAATACAATCTGAGATATGTAAAATAGGTATATGCAAATTAAAACATGTATCAAAAATATTTATATTTTAGATGGAGTTTTGTGAAATAAATTGAATGTTTGAAAATAACTACTGATATCAATACACGATTTTTGAAATGTTAATATAGTACCAAAAATTATGATGGCACTACTAATAGGAATTCGTGCTATAAGGAATGTATAGTTTCTTGAATAATTGTCGACACTTGACTATTTAACTGGATATTTGTCATGATCCAAAAATGAAATATAGAGGGGAGTGACAAAATATACGTATATTGAAGAAAAAATATAAAAAAATAAAATATAATGCAATTAAATGAAGTATATAACCCCATATTATATAACAATACAATTAAATGAAGTACAAACCCCATATTATATAAGTGGAGATATACTCCAGGTATATTTGAAAATAATATATCCACATCAACAAATATTTACATAATTCCCGACGTTTCAGTGACTCGCTGTCACTCTCCTCAGGAGAATGCTTATTTTGAATCCTTTTTCTACTAATGTATTAATACGATTTTCTAAAATAATGTAAAGCGTCACGCATCTTCACATATCGAGAAATAAATAAGAGCTTTTATAAAAATAAAAGACCTTTGCAAATTAAAATATAAAAAATATAAAAATTATAAACATAAACTTTGTTTAAATATTTGTCGTTAGTTACATATATATCCGGAGACTAAATCGCTAAAGTTTCGCAATCGACGTCAGAACCACAAAACAGGCTGTCAAAAATGTAATCATTCCCCTGGAGGAAGTCACAGCGAGTCACTGAAACGTCTGGACTTAAATAACTAATTGATTGATCTAGCAATATTCTTCCTTATCACTTCCAAACAACATATGAACCTTAAGATCAGTTATTTTTAATATCAATTTTCTGATTCAAAATGGCGAACGTTCTCATCCTATGACCTTATTACTGCCATATTACACGAATCATTGCGAGTTAATATTAAAATTTGACATCTGGTAAGTTTTACTCCGTTGGATATAGTTCGACAATCTTGCATCATATAGGATATGTGGAATATGAAGCGGCTCACAGAAAGCTTCCCTTGTTTACATAAATATCTTCAGGAATATATATCATTCACACACCACGCAGATAATATTTTTTGTATGAACCTTTGAGAGATACACTACAATTCCTTATTTGAAGTTGTGTTAGGCATTAATTATAGCCCAAATTATCAAATATTTTGCGAAAATAAAATGGCGACATTTAACAATTGAAATATAATGTGGCAAGAGACACTAAACTGGGAATAATCTAGTTAGCATCAGTTCCAAGTAGGTGAGGATAATCCTGTTTCACAAATACAATTGTTGAATATCAATCACAGATGTTGAACACCACTCATTAACGTATTTTTACATAATGAGTTTGATAATTTTATGTTTTTAGTTATTTGTCAGAGCTGTCAAAATGTTAGCTCAAATATTTTAAACATCTTATATTCCAATTTAAAAAATATTAGAAATATGTATTATTATTTATCGTTTTGAATTTTTTTTTTGTTTTGTTCACCTACCTTTATGGGCTTTATGTTTATGTAAGCCCCAGTGAAGTTCCATTTTTAAATTCCATCTTTTTTTTCTTTCTTGAGGTATCATCATTTATGTGATGAAATTGAAGATATATGTTTGTTTGTGTTTATTAACTCCAAAATGATATGTTAAGAATAGTTTGAAAATAGAGATTTTTGAGCTACAACTTTGAAAAGATAATTTTGCATGCAGTTAAATCTACAAATGTAAAATTCAGTAAATGTCACACTCAAAATGTAATATTTAAAATCTTCCATAATATGAAATTTAAAAATATACTGATTAACTAATAATGTGCTGGCCTATTTCCGAGTTAAAAGGCGTTAATTATTTTAATAAAATAAATTACCATATAGAGCGCATTCAGCTTCACTTTAAATGTGGTATATAGTCTTTAGAATGAATATTTAATAAAAAATGAAAAACATCCCGAAATGCTGCTACTTGTGTTTGCAACCTATTAAATAATACAAGTATAGGTTCAACAAGTTCAATCAAGCGATATGAGAACATATAGCAAAGCAAGGATCATGGCACAGTCTGAGAACACTTACCCACTGATAAATCTAAGCCATAGTGCACTGAGTCAACCTGGAACACGACCATTGGTTATCACAGTTATTGGAAACGTGTGATAATGATGTAACACAGCATGCACAAATTCATTATAAAATAGAAGCATAATTTACTTAATAATCACCTTAGTTGTATATCGGAAAACATAAGTGAGAAGGAAATAGTATTTTTTATCCTATTATGATTTCTGCTATAGTATCATCTAATTTACATCAAATAGTTTCCATAAATATATTTAATTTATATAAAATACAAATGAAGAATCTTCTCTACTAGGTGCAAGATATATGACAAAAGTGTGTCATTTTCTATTTCTCTAACTAAAGGTAAGATTATGCTGATCTATATTATATACAAAGGATTTTCTAATATAATAAAAATAAGTAATAAATATTGATAATATCTGGATAATATAGGGGACTTAATCTCCATCAAAATCAAAAATAAAAAAAACCTTGAATAGTCATATTTGTAATTCTTGAACCACATTTCATATCAATATAAAACAAATAATTATCAAAATCAAGCCAATCCTATATCCAAAAAAAAGATTATTTTCACTACACCTTTTAGGATAACGTAAATACAGAGTGTATTGGAGAATATCTATAATCACATAATGTGAATTTTATGAATTAATATTTTTATATTTCACTGCTGAGAACGCAATACATACGAGCACACACTATTTTCACTATAAAAACACCACCATTGTATAACCTAGTTATAAGCAGCCATCAGCTTGGAGACCAATATTTGAAGAATTTAATCATCCAGTTTAGCAATCGAGATTCCAATAAAACAATAGAAATATCGGTCTCCTGGTGATGTCCTATCACTTGTTATTAAGTTGAAATTTCTAACTATGAGACAATAGCAGACTTTTGTCATTATTTTGTTTGACATTTATAACTTCAGAAATCCTTTAAGATAATTTTTAATTTTAAAAACATATTCAAATATTGTGTCAAATACCTTTCTTGATATTGCAATTGGCCATTGCCATTTAGCTGAAATAAACATATAGTAAACGGGTCTTATATAAAGAAAATAAGAAGCAGTATCAGTAAATTCCCATATATATATGAAAAAATACTACAAATGTGATATTGTAATGGGATAAGGTGTATAATTATCAAAAAGGCATCTCCTTATCGTGCAACTGAAAGTTTAACTACCCGTGTCATGATTTTTCAAGATTCCTTGAATGACCAGTTTTTTGGTCGTTGAGGTACAGGTTGCACCATGCTGATGAGGGCCAAAAGCCCGAAACGCGTCCGTGGTTAGCTTTTCTTTATCAATCAGAATGGGTATTTGGCCAATTCTGGAATAATTAAATATCAACGAGAATAGTTGACATTTATTCCGATAGATGGCAACTTTCAGTTGCACGATAAGGAGATGCCTTTTTTCATAATAAATATATATATATATGGGAATTTTGCCAGGAGGATATTGATATAAAGAGACAAAGGTCGCTTCTCCCGTCAAAATAGACGTCAAAACTAGACCCCATCTATTGACCGTCGCCGCAAACTAACCTCCTCGGGTCGGTGACAAAGCCACAACACAAGCTTTGGCAAACTGAAAAGCGTTCACCTAGAGACCATGTTTTCGGGCTAATGGCCCTCGTCACTCTAGGACGGGATCTAATGGAAACTTGACAATCTGCCAAAGAGGTGTTTAGCTGGCAAAGTGGGGCCATTAGCCCGAAACCATGGTCTCTAGGTGAACGCTTTTCAGTTTGCCAAAGCTGGTGTTGTTGCTTTGTCCCCGACCCGAGGCCGTAGTTTATGGCGACGGTCAATAAATGGCGTCTAGTTTTGACGTCTATTTTGACGGGAGAGGCGACCTTTGTCTCTTTATATATATAATAAAAAAGGCATATCCTGACCAGGAGCACATATGCTTTTTAGATAGCAGAGTGCCATCTAGCGCCATCTCAGGATATGCCTTTTTTATTTTTTTCTATTTTTTTCATATATATATACATATAAATAAAATATAGTTAATTGACACATGAAGTGTACGACATTTCAACATTTATAACTATTGATTTGCTGAATGTATATAGAACGATTCCATAGAGAATCTATTCTCATATGTTTACTTACATTTGGTGTGATTGAGCACAGTATTGCCAATGGTGGTTGGACATTTTGTCATATCAGAATTTCTACACTACTTGCATTTGATGATTGACGAATTAACATATTTTGTTTTGCTCAACCAAAGCGAATTCTTTATAAGGCGTATGGCTCAAATAAAAGACTTGTGTGTGTGCCATTACATTGGATGACGCTATTTACATTTACCTTTATTCACAGAAATAAAATATTGATGTCGTTATAACTTTTATATTTTGAGATCAATCATCCAATTTATACTTCTATATAATACAGGTGAAAATATGTATGAACCAATTCAATGTAAAGCACATTTTGCACATTTTCATTGTAGCCAGAGAAAAACATGTATATATAACATAAAGTTTCGCAAAGATTAATGTATCAAAAAAGAGAAAGGCAATTTTTACTACAAATATGCATTAGAACAATACATTGTGTTTATTACATTAATAAAAAATACTAGTGGCATAGCGATTGAGCTTCAATACCAGTTTGGCAAATTGATACAAAAGAAACCTGTATATTATGGTTTCGGACTATAGCCATTATCAGCACAGGGTTAGCTTTTAGATTCCATAACATCCTACAATAGAATTAAGAAATCGGTCGAATTTACCAAATATTATTTAAGCTGGCTAGGTGGCAGAGGCCGAATTTAAGGCTAGAGTATAATATAGAAGTTGTGGGAGGATTCATGCACCAAAGAAAATAGAGCTAAGGAGAGGCATCTCTCCATTTAATTATGCATTAGAACAAGGCTTTATCACTCTAGTAAAAGGTTTACTAGTGGTGATACGGACTGAGCCACCACACCAGTTTTGGCAAATTCAAGCACCGTTTCGTGAGGCCCGCGTATTACTTAACGTGCCAACAAAACCTCTTTAAAATCTTAAATATATAATGTCTATAAAACACGTTTAAAAATATATACAATATAATAATAAAAATTAATAAATATTTAAATTTAGAATCTAATAATTTAAATAAAACACAAAATAGTATAATAATGGAAAAATGTTTATAAATATATATTACAAAAGCTCATATAAATATATATAATTATAAATTGGTTTGATATATGAATATGTTTGTGATATTGTTATGCAGTCGTGGAAAAGATATTAATAAAATAAAGGTTGAATTACAATTTACTCTTTAATTGTGCTAATGAAACATAATTAAGGAAGAGATACCTGATCTGAGGCTTTAAGGAGAAAATAAAAGATTATATATTTACATATGTACAGAAAGATTTAAACCGGAATTTTTCCGTTCGCCATTACTCTTCATATTTTCACCCTCTCATACTTCATTCAAAATAGTTAGAAATAGTAAATATTTCTCTTTGAAATAAATATTGATTTTTCTCAAAAAAAGAAACTTATGCGGTGTAACTTTAAGTATTGTTTATAATCACTCGCCGCAGTCCTTTATAATGTATTATAAGTTACTTTAAATATTATTTACGAACGGAAGAATACGTCCAGGGTAGCCTAGTGGACATGGCACCTGCCCGGTAAGCAGAAGGTTGTGGGTTCGATTCCCGCCCCTGGACACTTTTATTTTTCCGTTCGCCATTACTCTTCATATTTTCACCCTCTCATACTTCATTCAAAAAAGTTAGAAATAATAAATATTTCTCTTTGAAATAAATATTGATTTTTCACAAAAAGGAAACTTATGCGGTGTAACTTTAAGTATTGTTTATAATATATATTTATATACGATAAAAACGGTCTTTATTTAGTCAAAGGCAATTACAGTCGAGAGGTAGTTACTTTCCGGGGTAAATTCCTGCCCTAATATTCGCGTAAAATTCTTTTGAGATATCTTCTTGTTCGTCCCATTTCTTCATGATCCACTCGGCTTCTTCTATTTTCTTGTCGTAGATCATCTTCATGTCACTGTCAGGGTCTTCGAGATTCTTTCTTCTTTCCCGGAGTGTCTCGGCTAAGACTTGTATTTGGTGGTCCAGGGAATGATTTTTTTCCTTCATCTCTCTTATAGTTTTGATTTGGTCGTGTGAGCAGATGATAAATTCGATGATATTTTTGTAAGTATCATTTTCAGTGTCGAGAGATATAATCGATGTCGTGGATTTATCTGTGGTATTTTCTGCCTCTGTCTCCATGTCAGTGGACAGCGGTAGGGTTGTCTTCACTCCTGGGGGGGTAGATTTCTTCCTTTTGTCTTGTCTTTTTCTCTCTCGTTGGTCAAGATTGTCGTCTTGAGACGCCTTAAAGGGTCTCTTTTTCGACGACGGTGTTTCCTCATTTCCGGTAGACAATTTTGTAATCTCGTTTAGAATTTGCTTCATTTTTCCAATTTTGATGTTAAGGGCTCTCCTCTGGTCACTTTTAAGGTCGCTGTAGTTTTTGGATTTAAAACTTTCCTGTTTCTCGAGGTAGCAGGAAATCTCTGTCTCAAGGTCAGGATGTTGTTCCAACTGCCGTAGGACCTTAGTTGTTCTAGAGATACCAGCCCTCTGGTAGATCGCGGCAATTATTCTCTCTACTTCTGGATTTTCACATTTTTCGCATTCAATCATTCTCTTTGGAGCTGGGTGGAGTCCATCGAGCCTATAGAGCATATGCTAGATGTTTCATCATCTTGGTATTCATTCTTTGCGGTGATGTTCAATGCGACAGTTTCTCTTGATGGGCCTGGTATAACGGGCAGGACTGTGGGGTTTATTGCTTCTGGGTAAGTTCTTGAGATATTATTTCTGATTTCAGGGTTGAAAGGACATTTGGATTTAATATGTCCATGTCTCTTACATCCCAGGCAGGTGATATCTTGGCCCACAAAGATCTTAAAAGTCCTTTGCGTGTAGACGATTGGGATGATAGCTGGCATGTCAGTGGATTCCTTTCTTTTCAACACGACCTCTCTTCTAAGCGATGAAAGGTGTTTGAAAAGGGGGTTCTCGGTGGGGAAAGGCAGGGGTCTGACGCTAAGGATCTCTCCAAAAGGCGCTAGGGCTTTGGTGACCTCTTCATCTGGGATGAAGGCAAGGATTCCTGAAAGAATATATTTCTTTGGGGGGTTGAATAGGGGCGTTGGGTAGATGGTGTTGCCTCTTACAGCAAAGCCGTTGTTAATGAGTAGTAGGGCCTGTTCACCATTGGCAACCGACACAACGGCCTGGCCATTCATAGGTGCTCCTCAGCACTGCAATCCGAGAGGGCGGTGAACTGGATGGTGGAGTTTATGTTTTTGCTTCTTTTTTCGTATGTTTCTTTCCGTGATTCTTCAAATTTCTTCCATTCTTGAGGCGTAAATTGTTTTCTTTGGGTATGCAAATTGCCTTGCTGTTTGTTTTTCTCTAGAGATGGTAATTCAGCGATTAATGGTTTAGATGTAAATGATTTTTCTTCATGAGGGCGAGCGACCAATGAGACTTCAGCATCAGATGACGTGTTTGATGACGCAACGACCAACTTGGCCGTTGCCATGGTAATGAGGCAAAGCTACAACTTGTAGCTTTGCGAATTTATGAAAATTGTGAAATAAGAAATATTTTAAACTTGATGAAATTCGATGAATGATGGTTTTAAATGAAGCCTGAGTAGAGATGAGAAGAATGATACAATTTTGAATTAGCAAAACAGACTTTAAGCTGGCGAAAAAGCGAAAGACTCAGGAGCTCGCGCGACGCGTGGCCGCACGGCCGAGTATGTATATTATGTATATATATATTAAAAAACGAAAGAAAAAATAAAAGATAAAAAGATCAGGTGTTGAAATCAATATTAAAAATAGCATATCCTGACCAGGAGCATATGTGCTTTACAGAAGGTAGAGCGCCATCTGGTGGAACAGAAATCAACTAAACATTGATTTAGCCTGTTCCCTGATATTTGGCCAACCCAATTTCTTGATAAATCAAGAAAAGCCATCCACGAACGCGTTTCGCGCTTTTGGCGCTCGTCAGCGTGGAGTAGGCTGAACCACTTGCGACCAAAAAATATTTTTTGGTTCCAATGCGCTTAGCACATTAAAAAACGAAAGAAAAAATAATTGCGTAATTACGCAAGTTTGGCCTTAAATACCCATTTCTTGGTTTTTCAGGAAGCCATTGGGACCAAAAAAATATCTGCATTCTTGATAGTCGTCCGATCATTTTTTTTAAAGTTCGAAGAAAATTGGGAGCTGAAAAGGGTGATTAGGTTTCCCAAAGGAAAATACCTTGTCGACGTTCTGACAGTATCAGGACACCAGACTTTATAAGCCGTGTTCAAGCTGCCAACGATATGGGCACTCGCCTGAGAGCTGCAGGTTGGTGAGGCTACCATCGGACGTACGGTTCATGAGGACCTCCGTTACAAATCGTACGTTATGCGCAAAGGACAGTTCATGTCCGAAAAAAAAAACAAGGGAAACCGCTTGACCAGAGATAAGTGACTTCTTTAAAAGCTCCACAACCCCGATGAGCCAGGAATGATCTGGTTTTTTTTCCAGACAAGAAGAATTATTTTCAGGACCAGAAGATAAACTGCAAAAATGATCGGTGGTGGGTAAAAGCCCTGATAAGATACCTACAGTCATGCGTACCAAAATTACAGTATCATTGATGGTTTTTGGTGTTGTTAGTAGTGAAGGTGATGTAATGCCTTCACATTATTTTACTCCAGGTGCCAGAGTCAATGCCGTTGCTTACACCGAGGTTTCAGCCACAGTTGCCAAGTCTTGGATCACCACTGTAGCACGTTGGAGGCCGCATGCTTTTCAACAAGACTCAGCAACATCTCATACAGCCAGAACAACGCAAGAATGGATGGCCGAGAATATTCACGACCATGTTACACCTAACGTTTGGGCCCCTAGCTCACTAGATGTCAATCCGCGGGACTATTAAGTGTGGGAGGTAGTTGAGAAGGACTTCAATAATCATTCCCACACAATCTTTCAGCTATCAGAGCTGCTATGGTGGATACAATGGTAAAATTTCCCAAAAAGACCCATCTCATTAATGCCTGCAGTCTGTTTCGATAACGTATATGTAGAAGCTGTTATTGCCGCTGATAGCGGGTTCATTGAATGAAGTCGTCCTTCAGATTTATGTGTGTTCACATCTATATAAAACTTTAATGTGTAATAATTGCTTATTTTGCTTTGTATATTCATTATTCTCATGGACGCCCTTTTTTCTTAATTAACTGCCGCATTATATATGGAGTTAATTATTAAAATTAAAATTAATATTCTAATACATACTCACATAATTGAACTTTTATACTCAATATTGGGTGTCGGTTGATAAATCTAGCGGCTTATTTCGCGATCATATTTAAAATTGGCGTTTTGTTTAATTATTTTGAGAAAATAATCGCCTCCTTTTAGATATTTAAAATGCGTACAGAATAATATATTTTTATTCTCCATATTTTATGTTCTAAAGCTACCAGAAAGGTTGCAATGCAATCACTCGCCTTCCCACTAATAATTTATCTCAGCCAAACTGACTGTAAAAGATGGTTCAAGAAGTTTAAATCGGGCTATATAAACTTTGAAAATGAAGAAGGAAGAGGTCACCCCTTGGATTTATACTTTTGGATTTGCGGAATTGGATAAGTGTTTGACAAAGAGAATATTGGCAGAAGATATTAAACCATCGTCTGTTGTTTCAAAAGGCTCTGGAGCCGTAGTCATTTAACTTGTAATTTCTCTTTAATTTGTTTTTAAAAGCTACACTTATTATACACCTAGGTAATATAAAGTCTAACCTTAATATATAGATTATATAAAAGGGCGTACCTGGATCTGTAAAGAAAAAAAAAACATTTTTTTTTTCAAAATATTTCGAAAGATTGCTCCCTCTTCATCAATTTATTGCACAGTGCACATTTAATATATAGGTCCTTTCTATATTATGTTATATTACACTATACAATATGGTTATTGGTGGAAAACACACTACCCCAGTTACAAAATTGAATAGATTTATCACAAAAAAAAACCGACCTTAAGAGTTGGTACTCCTCCAAACCGAAGGAATGTCTGAAGGACTTCTGGAACACAGGTGTTCATATGTGAGAAATATATAATACCTTTGGTTGTGTAATGGCGCGTAAATATATCGACAGATTTAGAATAAAATATTGTTATCAATAAGATTTTAATAGACCAAGGCTATCGAAATTAGAGAACCAAAACACAAAATTTATATTGAAATTTGAATTAATCTCATTCACATATGTAGACCTGTAACACTATGTACTAGATTCAAGCGCAAATTTTAAAAGGCGTTTAAAAACTACAAATTTTCATAAGGAGCCTCATTTTCAAAATTTTGAAACGCTATATTTTAAGCGATAATTGTTCTTCAACGAACTTAATTGAAAAATATCGACATTTAATAGCATAAGTGTTTACAAATTTTGAATGATAAAAATTGATTTTTAGTTTTAAATATCCACGCTGCATACATATATTTGTAAATACTTCTTTTAATAAATAGTCGATGTTTTAAATTAAGCCCGTTGAAGAACGATTGTCATTTGAAAGCTAGCATTTTAAAAAAGATTACTCATTATAGGTGGTTGGTGGTTGGTAGTTTTTAAACTAAATATTACAGATTAAAAAAGAGAAACAGAAGGCTGAAATTTTATTTTGTAGTTTACTGCCATTTCATTGCTCGACAGAATTTATTATTATTCATTTAAAAAGTATGTAAATTATTCGAGCATGTGTTTGTAAGTTTTTCAGAGCAAAAATAGGGATTTATAGAGATTGCAAATATTTACAGGGGTTTAAAATAGAATGGGAATTGCAGGGCAGGGTTTTCTGAATGAAGCCATTGCACTAGCCTCGTCATATCAGTAAACGATAATACAGGCATGTTGAGAAGGAATAGCAATGGTGAAGCTTACTGATATAAAATGATTATAAAGCAGAAATACTGGGTCAGCACTTACCATTCGACATCATTTGCATTAAAATGAAAACTTACTATGGGATGTAATCTGGGTCAATCGTTGAGCAACCATGGACCACATGTTTTCTATCGGCGAAAGATCCGGAGAGCGAGCCGGCCAGTGAAGCGATTCAATCTGGCGATTGACGAAGAACCTTTGGACAATGGGCGCCACGTGTGGTCTCGCATTATCCTTTTGAAATATGGCTGTGGGCAAGCCCTGAAGGAGAGGAAGGACAACTGGCTCCAACACCTCTTAGATGTAGGGTTGGCTGTTTAAAGTGGCGGTGCATAACGCAGCTGTTCAGCATCCTCTCTCCACGGTGTTTCCAGACTCGAATCCGACTATCGTGGTGTTGCAGGCAGGAGCGTGACTCTTCAGTAAAGAAAATTTTATTCCATTCTGCTGTCCAAATCCTTCTTTCATCGCACCATTGGCGGTGGAGACGTCTGTGGTTTTGCGTCAAGGGTAGACAAAACAATGGACGTCTTGCGGACAGACCACTCTGCTGTAAACGGCGTCGAATGGTACGCGCAGACACTGGATGATACGTTAAAGACTGAATGTGCTGTGCTACGGTTTGTGATGTAACTGAGCGATCTGTCACTGCCATGCGCATAATTTGCCTGTCAGCACGTAAAGTGGTGCACTGAGGTAGATGCGATCGAACACGTCGGTCCGTCGTACCTTCCTGCATCCAACGATCACATATCCGCATTACAGTTGTTTTGTTTCGTCCAATACAACTACCGATTTCCCTGAAAGATAATCCACAATCTCGGTAGGCCACTATCCTTCCTCTGTCGAACTCGGATACTTGATCAAAAGATGATCGCTGTTTTCTACGAGTCATAATTTATCGTTTTTTTTTTAACACAAGAAAAACACAATTGCCGAACTTGAAATCGTCTAAATCTTCAAGCCTTACATAGTGCTTTGAAGTGGAGCTACAAGCGCGCTTGATGTGCGTGCTCGCTGGAATTCTAATCATTCGCATATCTCACCTCTTCTAATGCATGTTGTAAATTTCATGTTATTCGCATGCTTATTTCAGGGTGTTGCATTTACGGTGGTCAGCAGTTTATTTTTTTCAATTTTATTTTTTTCAGAGAAATTCGATATATTTTAATATTTTTATCATATTTCCATATTACACCAATATATCCAACAAAAATATGTCACTTTAATGTTTTACATTTGTATACATACTTTTGGCTCTTATATATAAATACATATCCCTTCCACGTTTAAAAAAGAGCATCTAGAACAACTCTGGCAGATCGTTGAGGTACAAGGCTGCACAACACTGATGAGGGATACAAAATGTGTACGTGGGTGGATTTGCTCTCCTTCTCTTGTTAAGACAAATATTGGATCAATTTCTGGAAATAAGAAAAACCGACGTTCAGTTGATATTGGCGTTAATAAATGGCGATCTAAGCTATCAGCAATGGTTAGTTGCGTGATCAGCATCGTCATTATGTCTCTCAGCCTGAGCCTCTCTACTATTGTTTAATATATATATGTGATACTTTGGAAGGTATAAGAATATTTATAAAATATACTTCTTCACTTTATCATGAGGCTTGCGATTTTAATAATTACCGCTACTTTATCGAGAACAAAATGATACATTTATATATATTTTGATAAAATTTTAAATACTTAAATAACATTCTGACTAAGAATTAATAAACCATCAATATTACTCTAAGGTTTAAAGGTTCCTGTGTCACAACACAGTCTTACCAACTTTCAAACTTTATATCGTTTGTAATCAGGTGCTCACTGTCATTTTTATGAATAAATATTTAACAAATTTATAATAATTTATTATATGTGAACTATTTGATTATATTCAGATAGATGCTTTAAGGAGGGATACATAGGGAAGATCTTCATATTTTGGATGGTTATGTTTAAATTCACACACATACACATACAGCTTTATTAAGACTACCAGTCTTATACAGATTCACCGCAGGAAGAAGGCATAGATGGAGCTCCTATACTCCAGGCAGCGCAGAATTCAACAACAGCCTCCAGGTCCGACGCATGTCCAGTTGCCATGGGTTATCGTAAATTGAATGTTAATCGTACAATAATAAGGAGGGTATATCTCTAAATACCTGATGGTAGGAGAGAAGGACAGAACGCGAGGGTTTCGACTATAGGATCTCTGTCAACGGCGCGGGAGCAAGATTACCCTCCGCTCTGCTTATTGGATATGGCTGGTCCCTTATTGAATTACTGCTCTGGGTGGACATTTCTTGCTATCCGCATCTTTTTATTAATTAGTAGATTTCTCTAACGATTTTATTCTATTATTGGTATTTTGGTATATACAGAGTAGCCACAATATTGGAAATTATAATTTAATTCACTGTTTAAAATGTTGAGAATTCTTAGAATATGAATGGAGAAAAATTGAATAAGATTTTATTTTTGCCACTAATTATATGAGGTAATCACCTTTCCCAAATACAATGTAAATATCTCTAGTCTATTTTTTAAACATTTCTAAAATGTATTCCTTATATAAACACATATTAAATGGATATTAAGAATAATACTTACTCTATTAATGACAATGTGAAAAAATCATGTATAATATTTTAACATGTGTGTATGAATAAAAAATAAATATACAATTAAAATAACCTAAAGCATTGAGCAATTTTATCAATTCAATCAGAACCATATATGGAAATGAGCTTTCATGCAATAACAGAAAAATAAATATTCTGTATACAATGGTTCAGGGTCTTTACATTTTCAGTAGAGGAAAACCTTAGTATGGATTCAAGATATTTCTACGAGGGTAAGATGAAAGGTTCTCGGTCCGACCCAGAGATAGCATTTCAATCGGGAAAAAAATTTCCTACCTGCGCGTATGTCATTTGTTCGTAGGAAAAGTGTCCACCTTTTCACTTAAGTAGTGTGTGTGTAAACGCATCTTTGCAGTACACGTCTTACGCGTATTTCACTAAAATGAAAAAAAAATCTGCAGTCATTGATTAGTTCGTTTGGGGTGGATTAACCTTAATAAAATTCACCCTCAGTAGACAAAAGTTTAAGGGAACCTTTCTCAAACCTTAAAAAGTCGGTAGCTAAATTTAAACGTGGTCGCCCTTGGCTCTAAGATGACCCACGTGAAGAACCGTGAAAAACTGACTCAACACCGGAAACTATCGAAAAGGTGCCCAATATTGTGTTGGAGGAGTAAAGGTGTGTAAGATAGCTGAAGCCATTGAATACGAGAAGAAAGGTTGCGGAATATTTTGACCAAGGAATTAAGGTTGCGAGAGCTTTGGGCAAGGTGGGTCCCACATTTGCTGAATACAGATCGAGATAAATGCGGAAACCAAATTCTCAGCAATGTTTGAACTTATTCAAGAGGGATCTGACTGATTTTGTACGGCGATTTGTACCATAGATGAGGCATGAGTCCACTACTATACGCCAGAAACCAAACAGCAAATGAAGCAGTGGGTGGAAGCCGGTGATTCAGCGCCAAAGAGAGCAAGGTCGATCGCATCTGACGGAAAGGTCATGGCCAGTGTGATTTGGCTGGTCAAAAGGATCCTGATAATTGATTAACTTGAAAAATTCAGAAATATCACTCTAACCTTCTTGACCATATGGATATCAAAATTCGCGAGAAGAGGACTTGAAGTTTGTAGGTAATGGAAAAAAACTGCAGGATTTTATGTATTATTTACTCGGTCATTCTACTTATTCTCCTCATTTGGCACCTTCAGACATCCAACTCTTCCCAAACTCAGAGAGATTTGTTTCTGGAAAGCGCTTCAAGTCCAATTAAAAAGTTAAGAGGCCTGTAGATGAATACGTTAACAGCCTTCCAGACTTTCATATCCAGAAAAAAATAGTGATATTGAAGAAACGCTGGAAAATATAAGTTGAATTCAAGGGAGATTATGTAGAAAAATGAAATATTTTCTAGCGAGTTATTTATTGTCAAGCCAAGAACCTTTAATCTGACCCTCGTCATCTGACAATGAGGTTTTTAGGATGAAAGTTAGCTTTGCCTATTTTATATCACAATAGTAGTCATATAAAGACTCTTAGTAAATATATCAAGTAATAGGATGACAAATGTGTGTCTATTGTAATTAGGGAAACTTTGTGCGACGTAGAGTTGTTTTACATCTCCACGATGCACCCAACCATCCTCGATACTATATAGACATGGCATAATGGCGATGAGCTTACCCCGCACTACAAGCTACACCACGGCGTAGATACCTGGAACATCCATCCACACTAGAGTTAGATTAAGGAAGACTTTCAGAAACGACACAAGGTTCGGGTCAGTAGATAGCCGGAGTTCTGAGGTTATTAGGAACATGGGGGTGGAGGTATTTAAAAAGTAAACCTCTGGAGAACCATTTTGTTGGGTCATGGAGGCACACTGAACTGATGAGGACTTCCAGTCCGGAACATGGAGGTTGTTGGATATTATGACTTAAAATGTCAAGAATTATCGTTTTGATCAATTTAAAAATAAAACAACGACGTTAATTTATATATTTCCGAGAGATGGTGCTTTGTTATCAATAACATTTTGTATCACGAACATGAAATGTTTTTTCGGAATATTAGATTAAAATTGTTGTCTATTTCTATAGTTACCAGCATGTCTCCCTCTAAATAAATATATATTTTTCAATATATTTATTCTAATATATTTCTCGGGAGTTAATTTCTTTCATGAAGGTGTATCTCGTTAATAAATGGGAAATCTAATAATAATTTTTTAAAGAAATCCGAAAGTTTTTGATTTGATTTTAATCAACTTGACAAGTACCGGGCGGAGGAAGGTACTTGAGTGGTTGGTTCCCTAACTTGTGAGTTCTAAAATAAAAAAAATAAAAACTATTTTAAAATTTATTAAAATTTTTTAATAGATTTCTGTGAATATTTCTAACAAGGCGCATTCCCACTATGAAAGAGATTTAATTAATATATTTGAGAGGTACTACCTCCAAATATTTACTGAATAATAAATTAGTTTTTGGGTAAAAATCTTTGAATGTGTAAGCACCCGGATTTTATCATAAAACCCGTGTAAAAGTGTAAATCAGTTCTCTATTATTGGGTCTCCATGGATGTGTAATATAGGATGTCCAGTGAGGCTCTATTGGAAGTAAAACTATTTAGAGGTGCTTTTCACATATTACTTAAACTTATACTTTCTTATAGGTTTTATTTGTAAAGGGTTTTCGGAAACCCCCGATAAAAACATAACAATGAATTCCTTTATATTTCCAACCAAAGTTACTCTTCTATAGCGTACAATCGGAGACACATCATATTGATTATTTATAGCGAACACTATATAATATTTGCCTGATATAATATATTTATATAGATTTTGTCTATAGTGTCTATTGCCCACCCGCTCCTGTACACGCAAAATTATATTTTTATAAAGAGTCGATATATAACACTGGTCAACAAGATTTTTACACAAGAGAACCTGATTATGTTTCTAGTGTAACTTTTCATGCTGAACTCAAAAATCTAATCAGAAATTTCCCATTACCCATGGTTTTTGCGTGACGGTCTTTTTTTTTAGTATTGGGATAAATACAGTAAAAAATGCAAACAATGTTACGTAAGCAGTTTTGCATAACCCTTATTACATTACACTGGTTTATCAAAAAATATTTTTCTTTGTCCACAAAGAAATAGCATCTTATCTACATGTCCTGAATCCAAATATACCATTAGTTTTTTTCTATTACGCAATATTTCTGAGATACACCTACTTGAAATTTGGAAATATTGTTAATATATAGGCATATATGAACGAAACATATTTATTTATTGAAAAGCAGTGACAGTGGATTTTCTTCTATACTTTGCTTGTGGTAGATCCCTCTTGAGTGTCCAGCAGTAGTCGGCAAGCATAGCGGGACTCCATTTACCTCGGTACCGCTTCTCCATGCTTGATATATCTTGATGAAACCTCTCATCACATGCTCATCGCTAACTGCGCCAAGATTGTCTGGAAAGAAATCTAGATGTGAATGCAGGAAATGGATATTGAGGGACATGTTACATCCCAGTGCCTTGTAGGAAAGCAACAGATCATTAACTATGTCTCGGTAATTTTCAACCTTGACACTTCCTAAGAAGTTTTTGCAAACGTTTCTAAAGGAATTCCATGCTGCTGCTTCAACTTCATTCAAACTATTTTGAAAATTTCCATCCTGCTGCAATTCTCGAATCTGAGGTCCAACGAAAATGCCTTCTTTAATCTTCGCTTCACTTATACTAGAAAAATTTTGTTTTAGGTAGGCAAATCCACTGGCATTTCGATCCATTGCCTTGACAAAGTTCTTCATTAATCCCAGTTTAATATGTAATGGTGGTAAGTAAATATTTTCTGAATCGATCAGGGGTAGATTTGCAATATTTTTATATCCTGGAGTAAAGATTTTACGGTTTGGCCAGATATTTTTAATGTAATGCCTTTCCCTATCTCTGCTATCCCACTCACACAGAAAACAACAAAATTTTGTATATCCAAGCTGTAATCCACGCAAGAGAGCAACGACTTTCAAATCGCTGCATATTTTCCAACCGTATCTTTCATATTCTATCTTTTTCAAAAGCAGTTTCATGTTTTCGTAAGTCTCTTTCATGTTGGATGCATGTGCTATTGGCACTGATCGGAACTTATTTCCATTGTGAAGGAGAACAGCTTTCATACTAATTTTTGAAGAATCAGTGAATAAACGCCACTCTTCTGTATCATGGTCATGACCAAGCGCTTCCATTAGACTAAAAACATCATTGCAATATACTAAATCATTCCCTTGTTAAAAGAAGTTCATCTTGACGCTTGCGAAAAAAGCATACTTTTGTGCCTTTATGCAGCAGATTCCAGCCTTTTTAACCTAGAGCCTAAAATTCACTCTGTTTTTTTTTTGGATAAATCTAAATCACGTACGAGGTCGTTCAAATCTTCTTGGGTTAATAAATGAGGTTCAGTTAAAGCACCTGCTTCAAAATTTGTGTCATTCCACTGTTGCTCTCATCTATCTGAATCATCGTCACTAAATATTACATTTTCAGGAGGCTGTGGAACAGGTAAAATATCACTATGAGGAACCGGTCTCATAGCAGAAGGCAAATCTGGATATTCAAGTGTATGTCTTGATTTGGATGTAATACCTGTAGTCTTTGTCAAACAAAAGTAACAGTCTGAAGAATGGTCTTTAGGTTCCCTCCATATCATTGGAACCGCAAAAGTCATATGACGTTCACCTTTAATCCACCCTGTAAGATGTCGAACACAAATTACACAACAATGGTGAGGAGCCCAAGTCTTATCTTGGTCACCGACTTTAAAGTCAAAATAAAGTTCATAGCACTTTTTGATGAGCGGTGTAAAGTTTCGCCTTTGAACTTTGAAAATTAATTCTCCACAGATATAACAGAAAATATCAGGAATATTAATGCAACGCCTCGGCATATTGACACAGTCTAGTGCACACGATTTATAAAAGCAAATCGATAGAGAAGAATAAACTAATCACTTCAAATTTACCTGTCACTTCTGCTGCAAATCTATTAAACACAAATCGTTAGGTTCAATTTAAATATATATATTAAAACTGTTAATGAGCAAATAGCATTACAGAGCTTGTCGTTATTTTTTAGTTGAAAGCGCAAAACAGATTATAATATGTATTATATAATAATAAATTATATATATTCAATTAAAATTTCAATAATTTGTTATTTAAATTAATATTTATGATTCTTAAAGAGCAAAAATTAATTAATACCAAATAAAATAAAGCTTTTGGCTCCACATACCAACTCTTCTTGTCAAAAATAAAGCGCTAGCTTAGTTAATGATGTAACTTAAAAAATGCTTACTTAACATTGGTTGCATTTATTACTGTATTTATCCCAATACTAAAAAAAGACCATCAGGCAAAAACCATGGGTGATGGGAAATTTCTGATTAGATTTTTGAGTTCATCATGAAAAGTTACACTAGAAACACCATCAGGTTCTCTTGTGCAAAAAAAAAAAGTATTTTTTGTAGACCTGTGTAATTAGATTTGTTATATATTTGTAATAGAATGTGTTGATTGTTTTTATCATACGAGTTTTTCAATGTGTATACTTCTATTCATTTTGAAGTATTTTTTTTTTAATTCTCCACCAGAAAATTGACATCTTCTCTAAAAGAAGCGCTCCAAGTGTCTGTTTTCCTCTTTAGAAGTTACCACCTCTTTCCCATAATGCCCGTCGCTACCCTGATATGCATCCTGATCATCTAATCAAAGGTGGAGATAGCAAATCTCTTTGAGATTTTACATTTGAATTTATTTGGAGGGTTATGTTGCATGAAATTTCTTTAAAATTATCGTCATAAGCCCATTAAATTAGTTAATCTTTCCACAAAATCATTCGGTGAAGTTTCACATAACACTTAGAAAGGATGCAGAACCGTGAGCCACGCACGTACATTTCTCACAGTGACCCGGACAGGCTGATGTTGCTCCAGTGTGCCCAAGTACCTTTGTGGAGTCGAATCTGTGATCTAAGCGCTTTTGGCCTGTCATTAACAATCCAATTCCGATTAGAGTATTGCCATATCCGATCACTTCGAAATGTCACTGGTTAGTGAATAAAATAACGAATGTCTTTGTGCTGGGGCCAAGTGAATACAATCTCTCTTAAAGCCCCCCATGTAATCGGCACAAATTCCAACTTCGCTGTCAAGCGCCACACTTAACGTTATGCATACATCACTGTTTCATGACTACAATAACCAGAGCGTCCTTGTGGCTTTATGTGTCATATTAGCGGATCAGCACTATATGGATGACTTCCTAAAGTGTTACTTTCTTCTTCCTGTCTGATATTCCTTGAGAGAGTTCACAGCAAGATCTTTCCCAGCCGCTTACTGCCTAGATTTTCTAGGACGTCCTACGTTTATTCCCTTTCTAAGCATGTTAGCAGCATTCTGAAACTCTAGCATATGACGATATTATGGATTTGAGAGACTTCATCCAGGAAATGTATTCAAGGCCAGAAGTACTTGAGCACGATAAACTATATAAAAATAGAATAAATGGCAAATTATTCGGGACATTTCCTCTTTTTATTAATTATTCTTTGTTATAAAATATGTTTATAAGATCAATTTTATTTTTTAGATTTAAAAATTATACAAATATTGATTTCCATCATTGTTGTGATTGATATGGAATATATAAAAGAGAGAAAGGAAATAAAAAAAGAGAGAAGTGAATTAACGACCAAATTATTATAGTTATTACTGGCAACAACCTCTCCTCTCTTCCTGCAGAACCTGAGTCTTATCTAAAAATATTTTTGGACTGATCATATTCTAGCGATTGTCCACGAGCAATAAGAGTTCGAAATCGTTAAGTACGTTTTCGACGAATTCTGGCACGCGTCAAGAGTTAGTGTGTAATTCCCCAAGGGTAATTGTCTGTGATGCAGCGCCTGGAAGGACCGCGTCAACTTTCCGCTGTGAATCTATTAGGATGCATCTATCACAACATTGGGCTAGGAAATTCAATCAGGCTATAGGTTCAATAGAATCATCTGCTAGCCATTTTTGATATGGTGATCTCCAGATGATCTCTATACGCATGCAGCTTCTCTCTCATCAGGCGATCTATAGCGGCGAACTTAGCTGGCGTTGGCTTCTCTACTCCACTATCTTTTTGGCTACCTGCCCGGTGATGCTGACATCGTCAAAATGCAGACTAGACAAACACGGTGCTCACTCTACTGAGCTTACCCCTTGTAGGCGCATGCAGGTTCCTAGAAACGCCATCGCTTCAGACTTCCTAAAGAAAACTGGAAAAACTTGCTTGCGATCTTGCGAGTTCTGCTCTGTGGCTCATCACCAAGACCACGCTGAGTGTGCACGATGACGTAGCTGCCCTGCTGACGTAGCTTGCAACTCCAGTAACTTGTCCCTCTCCCACCACTAATGGTCCTGCAGCTTTGTCCGCTCTCTCATACGAAAAGCCTCTTACATCATTAATGGCCGCCCTGAGCTACAACCTTGGTTTTTCGGGATATTCCTTAAGCCATAACTTATCCCCATCACGTCGATGGTCTACGTCTAGTCTGTTGACCATTGAAATGAACGGTGTCGCTGGAGACCCGCTGGTGATTTTCCAACGAGTTCTGCAACAATGGCAAAGAGTCGTCGTGTGCATAATCATTATACATTGCATTTATTTATGTATCCTTTCAAAATACCAGGAATATCTTTGTAGATTTATCATAATCAACAATTAAATTTGAAAATTATGCTCCAATATAAAATGGCAAAATATTTATTGTCTTCAGCATGTGTCAGGACTACGACCCGGAACCTATCTCTTCAGGCCGTTTCCAGATTCTAATCGTAAGCCAGCTCCAGGATTTCGTGACAATATAGACTCCTCCAGTCTTCGACCCTAGAGTTTATTCAGCCGCTTTTATCAAATTTAATTTCAGTCCAAAATATCCTTAGAAATATATAAAAAGGTCCGGGGTTGATATTAAAACAAAAGAGACATTTCATGACCAGGCGAACATGAGCATCTCTAGATGGCAAAGCGCCATCAAGTGGAGCAAAATAAACTTAACGTTTACTTAATTTGCTCCCTGATATTTAAATAAACCTTTAGTTTATTTTTGCTCCACTAGAAGGCGCTCTGCCATCTGGAGATGCTCATGTGAGCCTGGTCAGGATATGCCTCTTTTATTTTCAATATATATATATATATATATCCGTGATATTTGGCCAACCCATATGTTGTTCCTTTAATTTTGCGGGCAAATCCTTATATCTATAAAAATGAAATCCAAAATCGATGTTTGTTATCGCGTTGCGCAAAATCTACAGAATAAATCTTTACGAAATTTCGCATGTAGGTAGCTGAAGATTTCGTTTAACATATAGGCTATTCAAAAAACTAAAAAAGTTAATGTGCTTTTTTAAAAAAATAAAAAACCAAAAAGCGTTAGTTCCAGCCTTTTACCGCTTGGGCGCAGCACTGGTCGCGACGATAAATTAATTTGATTGGTTAATAATCAACACGTGGTTTGTTTACACGATGAATGTTAGTTTGTTCACACGATGAATGCTTTTAAAAGGTAAGATTATCCAATCGCCGTGAAATTTTAGGAAGTTATTTACTATACTACTGGGAAGATTTCTGGTTTGAATTTGAATTGAAATAAATATTCTTTGCACTTTTTTATTTGCAAATTTTCTACTTTCACTCGCAAGCAGCGCCTCTAGCGGCGTCTGGTAAAATTATATTTATAAATTGTAACAATGCTAAAAATGTTTTCCAAGCATAATAATTTTAATTTGAGAATTTAGTAATATAATATTCCAATGACGTAAAAAATACTTGGCATTTCAATATTAATATATATTTAAAGAAATAATTGTAACGTTTTGTGTTAAATGTTAAAATGTAATGTTAAAATATATTTTTACATTGTTAATTTAATTTGCTGTTGTTTTATAAAAATGATGATGCAACTTTAATTGTTGTTGTGAAAATATCTTTATTTACGGAACTGCTAACCATAATAAATGATTTTTGAGCCCCTAATTGTTGTTGTTTATTATCGTTTGTTTATATAAAAAAATACATTGTATGTGATGATGATAACAAAAATGAATTTTTGAATTAATATAAATAATTCATTGAGAAAAAATAAATAATTAATTATCAAATTCACAAAAGTGACAATATCTTATTTAAAATATAATAAATGTTTTCAAAAAATTATGTGTTTCAAAAATATATTTAAACGCATATAACAATATTTATATTTATATACGTTTATAAATCAATATATAGGTGGATTGGATGTTTTCTAGAATCGTTTTAACAAATGTTCGTTAGGCAAACTTTTACTCGGATAAAAACTGTGCGAAGCCGGGTACATTCGCTAAATACAGTTATTTACAAATCTTCGTTTGTGGCAAGATACTATTCCTTCAACTTCAAATTACCGAGTGGAACAATTAATACAGCTTTTTTTCAACTTATCGAGTATTTTTCAAGGGACCGGGAAAGAATTATCGAGAGTGTAGACAAGTATAGATTCAGTAGGGATTGGATGTTTGCTAGAATCGTTTTAACAAATGTTTGTTAAGCAAACTTTTACTCGGGTAAAAATCGGGCGAAGCCGGGAACATATATATATATATGAAAAAATAGTACAAATGTAACATTGAACTGGGATAAGGTGCATAAATTAAGAAAAAGGCATCTCCTTATCGTGCAACTGAAAGTTGCTGATGGCTGGCGCCATCTATCGGAATAAATATCAACTATTCTCGTTGATTTTTAATTATTGCAGAATTGGCCAAATACCCATTCTTGATTAATCAAGAAAAGCTAACCACGGACGCGTTTCGGGCTGTTGGCCCTCATCAGCGTGGTGCAAGCTGTACCTCAACGACCAAAAAATTGGTCCTTAAGGCATCCTGAAAAATCATGAAACGGGTAGTTTCTTGCCTTAACTACCCGTTTCATGATTTTTCAGGATGCCTTAAGGACCAATTTTTGGTCGTTGAGGTACAGTTTGCACCACGCTGATGAGGGCCAACAGCCCGAAACGCGTCCGTGGTTAGCTTTTCTTGATTAATCAAGAATGGGTATTTGGCCAATTCTGGAATAATTAAAAATCAACGAGAATAGTTGATATTTATTCCGATAGATGGCGCCAGCAATCAGCAACTTTCAGTTGCACGATAAGGAGATGCCTTTTTCTTAATATATATATATGTTTGTCGGCTATGCAAGCCCTCAATATGTAACTGATCCCGCTGAAATATTAACATGACAGAGAGTTAAATCTGGAAGAGTTCTTTTGTCGCACTTTAACCAAGAAAAATTATATTTAACCAAGTACTGAGCAACAATATTTTTTTAGTCAGAAATGATGATGACAATAATGCCGTATCATGCTTGATTGCATTAAAAAAAATCTTTTGGAGAATATTCACTAAAGCAGACTACGGGCGAAGCCAGATAATGATTAATAGTAGGCAGGAACAACATTCTACCAGCGAAACATTCACTCGAGCAGAAGACACACGAAGCCAGGTCATCTCTATATATAAAATATCGTTTCTCGGCCTTTTGGCTAAGATCATGTAATATATCTCTAGATTTTTTTATTTATATATATCTTTTTAAAAATCTATTCAGTGGATATGTTTGCTCGAAAAATAAATTTCATATATTATATAAATATATGACGTAACGAATATAATTATCATTATTATCATAATATTTTGTGTGTTCTCGAATATTATTATCAATAATATTCGTTAGGCAAACTTTCTCTCGGATAAAACCCGGGCGAAGCCGGGTACACATCCGCTAGTGTATATATATATATATATGTATGCATACTTGTAATTTATTTATTAGATGTACCAAAAGAAGGTACAGATGTGAACATGGTGGGGCAATGAGCATGCGAATGAACCTATGTCCAAAAATAGGAAGGTTCTCAATATTCAATATCCTACAATAAGTGTAAGATCACCGTTGTTTGGTTAGAACACTAAGACCTCTATGCGAATATTTGTTTGGAATGCCACAGACAATCAGCTAATCCAGAATCGATCTCTAAACCAACTACCCGGAACAGAAATCGATTTGAACCAAGAAAAATCACAACTTGGTAACACTTGTTTGTTTGCAAATGTGACAAGGATCGATGCCATCGGCTCACAAAGTGAGGAATGGAGCAAACTGCCATATAAAATTCTCATATGATATGCCATTCCTTTTTTTTAATATCAACACCTCACCGTTCATATATATATATATATATACTAGCGGATGTACCCGGCTTCGCCCAGGTTTTTCTCGAAGGAGAATGTTTGTAGTCTAGTAATAAGAAAATATACTACACCTAAAAACTATCAGAGAAAAGAGAAACCACGGAAGGTGAACAGAAAAATGCTTACAATGGATGTTATGTTTACGATATCAAGTTAAATAAAAACAAAGATAAAATTTGCATATGTTGGTCACTATAAATTTGTATATTTGTTAGGCGAAATTAGAAACATGATAAAACAATTGGGTATTTAAAAACAAATGTAGAAATAAAAGTTGAAGTATATTAAACAATGTTAAAGATTAGTTTTAATTATTAATCAAGATTGTGTGTGATTATGTGAGAAAGAGGTAATATCGTTGTTGTTTTCTTGGCCGACTGTTTTACATGTGGTGTTATCTTAAAATTGCTTGTATTGAATATTTTTTAGATTGAGATTATTAGCTAGTATGTAAAAAAATTAACTCTGTTGAAATTTAATTTTGTATTTATATATAAATAAAATTAACTCTGTTTATTTTTTTTGTATTTAATCGATAACAGCGAAGTTACGCATGTTAATGTTAGGAAATATATTTTGATGTTAAGCAAAACCTGCTCCATCTCGTTTTACATAAATGTTGAAAATTTGGTTGAAATTGATGCATTGTAACGAAAGTTTTTAGTGATGTCCACTTATGAAATTTCCATTTTATTAATATAGATATATAAATATTTGAAAAATAATCAAACTATAATAAAAATCTATAAATATTATTCCACTCATTCTCTCCCTGTTTCTCCTACATAGTCTATAATATTATCGAGAGATTATTTATATATATATAGTATATATATTATATAATCTAAAATACAAATATTTTATTTTTTTTAAAAACATATATTTTATTTTTTCATTCATTGACTGTTCTGCATTTTTGACCATATATTCAAAACATACCATTTTTTAAAAATTATTATTATTGTTGTAAATATGTATATTTAACCCTACTTATCATTTATTCACGATTATAGAATTCATTATATAAATTCTATATTCCTGTGATATAAATAATTTTATGTATATTTTTACTTCAAGAGATTCAAAATAAAAATCTGCTTGAAAGGTAAATAATTATCTTCACTTTTCCACGACTGCACCTCTTTTCAACAATCAAACACACAAAAAATTTCTAATCTATAACATAAGTCGACAGGATTTACCTAATTTTTATTAAATTTTCTATCAATTTATTTGAAATTTGTGTGGACAAAATGGCAAAAACAAAAAAAGAAAAAGATGCTGAATTTGCATACCAAGCGATGCCATCATTTGTAAAATATAATAATAGTCTAAATATTAAAACGTGGATTACAAATTTTGAAAGAAAGAGTGACTCCTACGGGTTTGATAACGGTTGGAAGGTGCTTCATCTATCAGACTACCTACAGGATGAGGTTTTGACCTATTATTTCGAAAGCCTCTGCAACATTGAGGACTGGAGTAAACTAAAAGAAAGCCTAATAATCAGGTTCCAGAAAGTCAAACTGACACCCTTGGTGGAAATGATGAAGATCACCCAAGAGGAACATGAAACAGTCACTCAATACTTTCACAGAAAAATGCAGCTGATAAACAGTGTTGAGTTGAACCTCACCTCCATAGTGGAGCTATTAAATGAGGGAATAAAAACAAAATACAAGCCCTACCTGGCTACAATAGACGCAGTGCAGCCCTCGGAGTGGCTAACCATGGCCATAAAAGTTGAAAATAGCTTAACGGGATCTGGAACGCCGGTGGAAAAGGGCCGTCTCCAGACTTTGAATCCAGCGCTTCACCCATCGCCTAGACCTGCCGGATATTATGGTAACTCGCAAGTGCAGAGGCCACCAATGCCTTGCCGAATTTGCGAACGTCTGGGATTGGAGCTTCAATGGCACTACCACTCAGTGTGCCCATACCGCAGCCCAACAGCTTCCAGATCTCCGGCCACTCCCCGTGTCCAGCGCCCAACAGCTTCCAGATCCTTCTCTTCAGCCAGTCCCCACTCCTACCAAGCCGCAGCTTCTAGTTCCTTCCCTCCACCCACTCCCCATGACTACCAACCGACAGTTCCTAGTGCCTCTTCACCCGATTCTCCCAGGTACTGCCCACTGAAGAATACTACCCCAAAGCCCATAAACCCAGGTAGAACATTATTATTATTTTCTGTTCTTATAAATCAGGTATCCTTGCCCAGTGTACTTGATACTGCATCATCAATATCTATTATCCCATTAAAATACTTAAATTATATTCATTATAAAATGTTAGATAATTCCCCAAAAGACAAAATAGGGTCAGGTAGAAGGATTTAGTTATCCATTATACAAAATATTAGTTAGGCTTAGCTTAGGTAAAATTACAAAATATCAAGAAATGTTTGTTTGTGATACTCCAATAGAATATATTATTTTAGGTTTACCAATATTTTATAAATTTAGATTACAAATAGATTTCTCAAAAAACCTTTTTCAAAATTATAAATTCTTGTATTCCTTTAATCCAAAAACTGATGACCAAAAGTCATATGCTACCACCCTATGTATTCCAGACCCATTGAATCGAATTAGCTTTGGCCTCCTGGCACTAAGGAGGAATCACCGCCAAGTTCTTATTTTAACGCTGGTTTTAATTATAAGCTTCTTAACTCAGCGAGCTAACTCTAACTCATTTAAACTTGAATAACTACTATTGTCTCGTCTTACTAACTCTCATGACTCAACCTCGTATACCTTTTATAACTCTTGTCTCACCAACTCTAATGACTCAACCTCGTCTCACCAACACTAATGACTCAACCACGTATACTTTTATAACTCAATAACTATCTTTATTTTCTAAAATCAAGATTATATACATTTCTAAAATTTACATAATTTAACAATAATTAACAAAAGTAAATTTTGCATATTTAAGGCTGGAACATACTCCCCCCGGCCGCTGAACCCTGGTTCAGATTTGAAGGGAAGCGGAGCCAACTTTGTAATAGGTCGTAGGTAGACTCCGGTAGCAGCCCGAACTTGGGCAACTCGCACCTTCTGGTCTTGAAGAACGACAAATACTTCTCTGCAGTCTCGTGTTCTTTATCAGCTGGTCCCAATATGAACACCATGTCCAAAGCTACAGCAGTGTATTGACTATCTCTGTATTTGACATAGGTTGGTAGTTCAGTCCATTGTTTAGACTTCAGGTTCAACTTCCATAAATATTTCGACTCCTTCCCGGCGTGAACAAATACAGCTCTTACCCAATCCTGCACAATAGTAAAGTGATTGATATTTTTTGGATAGTCCTCTTTCTCACCAAGAATCGGAATAGTTGTATAACACCCCCAGGAATCTGTTTGAAGTCGGTAGTTATACAGATTACAGAAGTGTTGTTCCCACTGCATTCGAGGGAATAGTAAAAGTTTCTTGTTGGTATAGCAAATCTGAAGAGAGAGAAATTTCTCTTTCCAAAATATTTTGTCTGATCCAATCAGATGCCAATCTTTGTTTAGGAGATGATAGGAGAAAACCTTGTAAGTAGAGTGGTCGCGGGTCTCTGCAAGCATAAACAAGAACGCCGATGGTGCAAATGTCATTGCCAGGACCAAGAGGTCAGTTAGGGGCGACTTCCTGCTTTTCACTAGAACAGAAGCCCGACCCTCTTTAAGTTTCACTCGGACAATATTGTCGGTGCAAGTTACCTTATTCCCTCTAGAGTGCATTCTCCCTCCTACAAAGTACACCCTTTTATCGTGAGAGGCATAAACGATAGACTTGGAAATAACTATTGGAGCGAAACCATTCACTTTTCTCCAGATCCATTTTTTGTGAGGGATGTGGTATTGGTACAATACCGAGCGGACATTCGGGCCATCTAGAGATTCCACATCTTCTATGAGGAGGTAAAGATGAGTTCCGTCGCCGACAAAGACCTTCGGGTAGCTACATTGGATGGCTTTGGTAACTTCTGGCCACTCTCCATTTTCCTTCAATATGGCGCGGTGGTAGACTGGTAGCCCTTCTAAATCCTCGACTTCTTTGACCGCGGTCTGCCTCTGGAGATTCGCCATTGCCACTGTAGTAGGTGAGAGGAAACCAAGTGGATCGAAAATCCTCGCAATATTGGAGAGAAGATCTCTTTTGGTAACAACTTCTTCAGGAAGAGTTATATTAACTCTAAACGTATCTTGTACATGATCCCATACAATTCCTAAAATCTTGGATATGGCTCCTTTCTCCAAGTTAATTTTCCTCTCTTCGTTCATTTCCTCGACATGAGACACTATCTCGTGGCAATTTGAATTCCACTTTCTTAAGTGAAACCCTCCCTTTTTCATTAAGTCCTTTAATTGGTCTATTAGTTCTTTGGTTTCAGCAATCGTTTGAGCTCCTGTTAGCAGATCATCGACATAGAAATCATTCAAGGTCACCCTAGAAGCCTCAGGATAATTTTGGCCTTCATCTTCTGCTAACTGTTGTAATGTTCTCATTGCCAAAAATGGAGACAAAGTTGTACCATAGGTAACAGTCAGTAGTCGATAGTCCACCACAGGCTCTTCTGGCGATGGTTTCCACAATATCCTCTGATAGTCCGCATCTTCTGGATGATGAGGCATGTAATAGCACCTGCACAATTCTCGCTTCACTTCTGCAATTGGGACCCTTTCCATGTGGTTTAAGTGTTCATATTCCTTCATGAATCCCCGGTATTGGTCATATAATTTCACATTCTTACACAATTTTCCTTCCAACGAAAGGAACCTTCTTAAAGCTTTTTCTCTTGATTCACCCAGAAGCGGTCGATGTTGTCTGAATGGCAATTTTACCCAATACCTTCCATGGCTATCTCTGCCATGGTTATTCGAAAATAACTTTTCACAATCTTCGTCCTGTGTACAAAGATCTGGTGACGGCACAGATTCAGTTTCCCAGAATCTTTTCATTACGAATTCTAGTTCTGGTTCAGATTGTAAACTCAGGTTACAGACTTCTGTATTACTCTCTGATGTTCCCATGAGTTTTCCTAGAAGTACCCAACCTAGTCTTGTATTAATAGCCATTGGCAATCCTTCTCCGAGAGATATAGAGCCATTCAACATAAGTTCAGTGTATATATCTGCTCCCAATATCATATCTATTGGGGCTTGTATGTAGAACTCTGGGTCTGCCAATTTGAGGTTCTTCAAAGTTGGCCAATTAGGGTCTTTTAACCTGAAGTTCGGAATTTCTGAAGTGAGCACTCCCGTGACTACTGCCTCTACCGAGAATTCCTCAGAATTATTCAGTGGACAAAATGTCACACTTACTGTCGATGAAGAATGCTGCACTGGTGTGTTTCCAACCCCTATAATCATCCGATCTGATTTCCTTTGGACAAGTCCCAATCTTTCGCAGCATCCTTTTGTTATCATGGTGACTTGGGAACCGCTGTCCAGTAGGGCTCTGCAGGTGCATAACTTTCCGAGTCCATTTTTTATCTTGATTCTAGCCGTTGCGAGTAGTACGTGGCTATCATTGCAGTTTGCCTGTTGAGTATTCGTTAAATTTATAGCACTTTCATGTTCCTTCGGAGTTGTGTTCTCAACTTGGGCCGAAGCGCCTTCCGTGCTCGGTTTATCATAATGAATCATTGTGTGGTGCTTCCCCTTGCATACTTTGCATCGTTGGTTCAGCCTACAATTCCATGAGAAATGGCCTTTCCTCAAGCAATTGAAGCACAATTTATGACCTTTTACTACATTTAATTTTTCTTTTAAAGGCATTTTGCAAAATAAGTTGCACATGTATAGTGGATGATGCTTAGATTTGCATAATATGCAAGTGTCCGATTTCTCAATTAGCATCCCGTAGCTTTGGCATTTGGGAAATCTCGATCCGGTGGTTTCTTCCCTTTTTGAACATTCCCTGACAGCACAAGACATGCTTCTTGCATGTCTGGAAATGAACGCTATGAACTTGTCATAAGATGGAAGAGTATTGTCCATTGACAGTTCCCAATCCAACCTTAGATTTTCACTCAACTTCTGCTGGAGGAAGTGCACCAGGATCACATCCACTAATTGATTTCTCTTCAATTCCAGCGTTTCTAAGTTTCTTATGGCTTCATTACAAACATCCATGAATTCATGGAGACACTTAGCCGATGGATTCTTAATTGCCCGGAGAGAAAAGATTTTTGACACCTGGGCATAAGCTAGCTCTCTCGGGTTATCATATCTTGATAACAGTGTACTCCATGCTTGGCCATAATTTTCACTTAGTAAAGGGAAACCCCTTATTAATCTGGCCGCTTCGCCTTTTACTGCTGAATTCAAATATTGTAACTTCTGTATATTAGTTAACCCTGGATGTGCATCGATGGTGGTGAGGAATAGCTCTTTGAAGTTGATCCAATTGCCCAAATCTCCATCATATATCGGTAAGTCAAATTGAGGCAATTTTATATTTGCCTGAGAGCCATTTGGCTTTATGTCCGCCAGTTTGTCTTTGAGTTTTCTCTCATTTTCTATTTTTACCCTCAAGCTTCCAATCTTGTTCATTGAACCATCATATGCCTCACTTTCTTTATCTATATCAACTTCATCCAAAGAAAACAGCTCGTCGTAGAGTTTCTCAATTTTCTCTTTGATCTCCTTTAATTCTTCACCCATTATTTCTAAGCGTATTGTTTCATCTGCTTGAATAATTGAATCCACACTTTCAATAAATCCATCAATTCTCCTTATTTGGCAACTTAACTTTCTTTGGAGGATCCTTTCGTCTCGAGACATTTGCATTGTATTCTCACTGAGTTTCTGCTTAAATTTCTTCTGTTTCAAATCCTAATCAGGCTCTCGAGGGACCATGAATTGAACTGGCTTTGGCCTCCTGGCACTAAGGAGGAATCACCGCCAAGTTCTTATTTTAACGCTGGTTTTAATTATAAGCTTCTTAACTCAGCGAGCTAACTCTAACTCATTTAAACTTGAATAACTACTATTGTCTCGTCTTACTAACTCTCATGACTCAACCTCGTATACCTTTTATAACTCTTGTCTCACCAACTCTAATGACTCAACCTCGTCTCACCAACACTAATGACTCAACCACGTATACTTTTATAACTCAATAACTATCTTTATTTTCTAAAATCAAGATTATATACATTTCTAAAATTTACATAATTTAACAATAATTAACAAAAGTAAATTTTGCATATTTAAGGCTGGAACACCCATACTATGTTAAAAATTCATCTCTTCTAAATATTAACCCATTTTATAATTTTAATTCTTTTGATATACCAAATTCATATGTTAAACATATAGATCATAATTCAAATCCCATTATTGATTCTAACTCATATCACAGTATGCAAATTCCATGCCCTATTGTCAATTATAACTCATATCTAGACCTTAGTAACTTAGATATTAACCCAAATTTCTCAATTCAAACAATTTCAGATATTTTGCACAAATATAAGAATGTTTTCTCTAAACACAATTTTGATATAGGATGCATAAGAACTAACCCAATTTGCATATCTCTTTCAGATAATATTCCCATAGCACAAAAGCCATATAGGACATCTTTTTACAATAATACTGAAATACAAAAACAAATAACTGAATTATTAAAGTATGGTATTATTAGGCCTTCATCTAGCCCTTATAGTTCTCCAGCATTATTAGTGAATAAGAAATCTGATGCCCCAAATCACCCCACAAGACTCTGTATAGATTATAGGAAACTTAATCAAAAAACAGTTCCAGAACATACCCCAATTCCACTTATAGAACAAATTATAGATAGGTTATCACAGTCAAAAATATATACTATTCTAGATGTTAAAAATGCATATTGGCATATACCCATAGATGAAAAAGATAAATATAAAACTTCATTTGTAACACAATTAGGTTGTTATGAATGGAATAGACTTCCATATGGTTTAAAAAATGGACCCTCACAATTTGAAAGAATTATGAAATCAATTTTCACTAAACATAACATACAGTATGCTTTAAATTATTTTGATGATATTATTATACACTCCAAAACTTATGAAGAACATATTACACATTTAGAAGACATATTAAACATATTTGAACAAGAAAATATAAAACTCAATCTCAATAAATGTAAATTTTTACAAAAATAAATAAAATATTTAGGATACACAATTAACTCAGGAAAATATACACCCAATAACACAAATATTGAAGCAATTTTAAAATTAAATAGACCATACAATATTAAAACATTACAAAGATTTTTAGGTACAATTAATATATATAATAAATTTATTCCCCACTATGCACAAATTAGGGCACCATTAAATGAACTTTTGTTAAAAAATGCTGCTTGGTTATGGAGTACAAAACATGAACAAGCATTCCAAACTCTTAAAAATGCACTAATTTCAAAACCTGTACTTTATATTTATGACCCATCAAAACCATGCCATTTAATCACAGATGCCTCAGGTCTAGGAGTAGCAGGAGTCCTGAAACAACCTGATGAACAAGGCATTTTACACCCCATAGCTTATTATTCAAGAAAACTTCACCCATATGAGCAGAATTATACTGCTTCAGAAATAGAAACATTAGCAATAATTAATTCAGTACAAAGATTTCATACATATTTACATAATGTACACTTTACATTGCACACAGATCACTTGCCTTTAAAATGGATCAAAAATGTAAAAAACCCACATGGTAGATTATTTAGATGGTCCTTAATCCTATCTCAATATAACTTTGACATAAAACATATTAAAGGCTTAAATAATATAGAAGCAGACATGCTGTCAAGAGCACCAGTATCATTTTACCTAACATATAATGAGTTAAAAGAACATCAAACAACAGAACAAATTAGCAATAGTAAATTTAAAATACAAAATGATATCTTTATAATTAATAGAAAGGGTTTTAAAAGAGCTTATGTACCACAAACACTAAGACACAAATTATTAAACAAAGTACATACAAAACATGGACATATTGGAACAACTCAAATGACAAAAATAATTTCTCCATACTATTATTGGCCACATATGACTAGGGATATTGCTATAATTACACAAAGCATTGTGAAACTTGCCAGTTAAATAAATCTAGGGATAACAGAATTGTTTATGGACCACTACAACAGATGCCAATAGCTACACACCCAAATCATATTTTTTCTTTAGACACAATGGGAGGCTTACATAATTATGGGACAACCAAACACAGTATCCATATGATAGTAGATCACCACAGTAGATTCCTTTGGACCTTTCCAACAAAATCTGTATCCACTGATTCATACATAACTTGTTTAAAAAATTTATTCCAAATTAACAAACCTGAAATATTAATAACTGACAGAAATGGAGCTTTTCTTAGCAATAAATTTAAACAATTTTTAGGAAAAAATAATGTTAAGCATCTACTCACCAGTGCCCATCACCCAGAAACAAATGCAAAAGTAGAAAGATTAAATTCCACTATCATAAATAGGTTAAGATGTGAATATAATCATAATTTAAAGATCCCTTGGACAAAATATATTCCTAATATTACTGAAAGTTATAATGATACAGTACATACCATAACAGGCTTTACACTTAGGTTCTTATACTATGGAATACAACCACAGTATATAGAACATGACACAGAAACACATACACCAATAGAAAAAGCAAGAAAATTAACCATTGAAAGAACCATAAAATCCCATGAACACAGCAAACAGCTTTATGATATTAAACACCCAGAACCCATTTTTAAAGAAGGAGATCAGGTATTAGTGAAAACCTTTATTTATCCAAACACTGGTAAATTAACACAAAGATATATAGGCCCATTTAAAATTTTAAAACAACTTTCTCCAGTCACATATGAAATAAATAAACCCAATTTACCTCAAAGAAAACAAACAGAAATTATACACTCAAATAAACTTAAATTATTTTACCCAGAATCAGATTTTTTACTTCAAAATAGCACTAATTTAGAAAATGACTTAATAGTAAACCAAATTTCTAACACAAAGTTAATAGATATTGATGATAAACCATGTTTTTTACAGAAAGGCCATATTTTGGATATGGACAATGGAGAACAAATATCAACCCCAATTCTTTTGCCTACACACATAACTTAATGTCACTTCAAATATCTCTTTATAATCATTTAATTACTCATCCATTTTATTGAAAAATACTTTTATATATTATTTACATGCATTTAAATGTTTATATTTTAGGAAAAACTCATTTTAAATTATATTTGTGTAAAAATAAACATTTCTACTGCCATTTAATATTTCGAAATACTGCAGGCATAACGACATAATTATTCATATTTTAAATACCTTTTTTGGCTTCATATAATTTTTTATATTAATCTCTATCATTATTATTTCTTATATATAGTTTTATTTTAATTTCATATTTATATAAATTATTTATAAACAAATTTTCTTTTGTTTATTTTGAAAAAATATAGACATTGATTTTTATTGTTTAATTTGTAATTATTTTATAGACATTTTGATTTCGTTTAATTAATTATTTTTGTAATAGCCATTTTTATTTTCAAATTTTAACTTTTTAAAAATCTTTTTCACAGGGGGGAAATATTATATAATCTAAAATACAAATATTTTATTTTTTTTAAAAACATATATTTTATTTTTTCATTCATTGACTGTTCTGCATTTTTGACCATATATTCAAAACATACCATTTTTTAAAAATTATTATTATTGTTGTAAATATGTATATTTAACCCTACCTATCTTTTATTCACGATTATAGAATTCATTATATAAATTCTATATTCCTGTGATATAAATAATTTTATGTATATTTTTACTTCAAGAGATTCAAAATAAAAATCTGCTTGAAAGGTAAATAATTATCTTCACTTTTCCACGACTGCACCTCTTTTCAACAATCAAACACACAAAAAATTTCTAATCTATAACATATATATACATAAAAAAGGCATATCCTGACCAGGAGCACATGTGCATTTTAGATGGCAGAGCGCCATCTATAAATATTTATTTTAAAAAAGCATGTTGCATCAGTGGTCCATCTGTTTTAAAAAAAAATAAATTGCTGGGATAGAGTTAACCACTGATGAGCCAGGTGTTCCCAATAATATATCATTGCAGTGAGGGCAGTAGAAAATTCTGTTATCTTGAATATAATCATACGATTCAATATTAGTTTACATTCATTTAAAAAGGCATGTATATTTCCGTTGACTGAATTTTTAATATTTATTATTTATATAGAAAATCAATATGTTCTTCATTAACACTAGAGATGGCATCATTACTATCATTCTACATTGGGCGAGAATATGTGCAATTCTGCATTTCATCCCCACCAATAAGAAGTGATTGTGAGGGCAGAGAGAGTTGGACTGACTTAAATAATTTACTCTGCAAAGGATATTAGCCAATTATAGGGTTTCTCTCTGAATTTTGCATAATGTATGAAGCTATTAGGCTGATTGGTCTTGTGTGCGTAGTTCCTTGTACCACACTGGGAAATGTGACGAAGTGATGGGTTTATGTGTAGCTTAAATTCAAGTCATATACCTATTAATCATTTGTATTTTTTTACCCGTTTTTTTCCAAAACGTCTTATCTAGTAATTATGCGATTAGTAAATATATAAATTAAAATAGAAATATTTTATTTATCACTCTATATACAATATATAAAAAATAATGTTTGCAATATACAGCAAATAGAAGAAATATTTAACTTTTAGAATATTCTTAGTGATAGGATATTTCTATAATACATATTTAAAATATTCTCTATACCCCCAATATTCTCATATAACCCATTTCATTGTTATTTTTCTATGCTAAAAATGTTCGTTGATGAAATCAAAATTTGATTTACCAAAACTACGCTCAAAATATACAATCCTTCGGCAATGGAGATTTCTAACAGGTCTTTATTCGATTAGTGCCTCTTATAATTTCTATTTGAATATAAAAATATTATGCTAGATTGAAAAAAAGCGACATAGCCCAAAGCTTTCATATCATTAGACTTTTTATGCGGAAAAAAACTTATTTTTATAAATATTTACATTATTAATTATATGAGATGTCGTGACATATATATATGCTTAATTGAATATTGGTAGGCCTATCTTGTGCGGTGATAGTTGTTTCCGTCAAGGTAGGTAGGAGAACAAATATAATAATTAAACCCTATCTACTTATATAATTGCCTTATTCTGTCTGTGTGAAGTTCACGGATAGATTTTGGTCAGAATGGATAAAATAAAAAAGTGTCAAGGGATGGGAATCGAACCCACGACCTTCCGCTTACCGGGCAGATGCCATGACCACTAGGCTACCCTGGACATATTTTTCCGTTCATAAAGTTAATATAAAGTTAATTTATTACTATGCAGTTTTCTATTTAGTCAATATACCTAAGTTCATGTTGCAAATGTAATTATCTCTATCGATTTAGTAGGTGAAATGCAAAAAAAAAAATCGACATGATGAAATCTTCATGAAAATTCACATTTTTATTTTTATATTTTCAAGACACACACAGTTTGGGGCGGGACGTTTCACAAGAGAGACATCCACGGCGCCAATTTATAATTGTAACGAATAGTATTTTAATTAAAACATTTTAAAAACACACATTTTGGAACGGGACGTTTCACAAGAGTGACATCCATGGCGCCAAATTATAATTGTAACGAATAGTATTTGAATTAAAACGTTTTTAAAATATATACGCACTCGGGTAAAACCCGGGCGTTGCCCAGGCCATTCGTCTAGTATCTACATAATTACCCTGCATATTACTATATTTATGCATATATATATATTCTGAAAATAGAGCAATCCATATTGTTATATCTCTATATATATAAAAGTCAATTCCTGTCTGTCTGTCTGTTTCGCGATAAACTCAAAAACTACTGAACCAATTGGTTCCAAATTTTGCATGTCGCTTTTTATAAACCCGAGGAAATTTTTGGCTACATTTTGCTTATAATATTTGGCTATTTCTTTTTTTAATTTGAAGAACTATTTTTTTACGCGGAGTAATCCGGAATGGAATGAATACCCAAATAAGGCCATTTTGTATACGCATCGGTGGCTCAGTGGTAGAATGCTCGCCTGCCACGCGGGCGGCCCGGGTTCGATTCCCGGCAGATGCATTTTTTTTTAACAATTTTTAAAACTCACTTATATTATATCTTCTATATATATAAAAATAAATGTTTGTATGTTTGTTTGTTTGTTGGTTGGTTTGTATGTCCGGTATACATTTTCGCAGTAGTTCACTAATTCAAACCAAAATTTCCATACATAGGTAAAAAAATATAACACATATAATATAAATATTTATATAATAACTGCTCTAATTTGAAATATTTGTTAGGTTTTATTTATTTATATATTTTCATTTTTAGATATAACTGATCTAATTCGTTGTTTAAAATAACTGCTCTTGAAATATTTGGTATGTTTTATTTATTTATATATATTTTCATTTTTAGATATAACTGATCTAATTCGCCGTTTAAAATAACTGCTCTAATTCGAAATATTTGGTATGTTTTATTTGTGTTCACTCTATTTCTATTTATTTGAAGTATTATAATTTCCATGTTTCAAAAACCTATTTCAAAAAGGTTGTTAGAAATATGTAAGGCCTGAAATAGTTTTACATGCGAACATTTATGATGCCAAGCGTAGCTTAATAACTGCTCTTGAAATATTTGGTATGTTTTATTTATTTATATATATTTTCATTTTTAGATATAACCTGCACATTACTATATTTATGCATATATATATAAAGCTGGACAACACGTGAAGTAAGATGAGTTTCTTTTAATAAACGAAAACGCGAGCTTTCGGGACGTACGCCCTTCAACAGGCAATTATACACGCAAAGATCTTTGCGTGTATAATTGCCTGTTGAAGGGCGTACGTCCCGAAAGCTCGCGTTTTCGTTTATTAAAAGAAACTCATCTTACTTCACCTGTTGTCCAGCTTTATAAATTACCAGTAAGAGTCCTTGAATTTTTCTAAGCATATATATATATTCTGAAAATAGAGCAATCCATATTGTTATATTTGTTCATAAAGGGCACATCTTGGATTCAATAAATAATCTTATAATAAAAGATTATTTATTGAATCCAAGATGTGCACTTTATGAACATATATATATATATATTGTATACATATATACTCTAGTTGGCCTATCACAAGGTATCAGCCAATATATACACGTCTATTAATCCAGAATATGTTTTCAATCTTATCATTTGAGCACCGAAATAACTGTTCTTTTTTTTTTAATAAATAAACTAGGCTAGCTTCAATTAATTATCATCTTGATGCAGCCTGTAATTGGGCTTTCTCGATACCTATTTCATTGTGGGAATTCATGGTAATTTAACCAAGGCGTCTCTCGATAATGGTATCGAATAAATTAACTGAAGATTAGATATCTTAATTGACTTTGATTTGTAACACTATATTGATCTCTCATTTGAGAGCATGTCTTGTGAATATTTGTCTATAAGTAAACAGGTCACCAAAATTTGAACTCGGACTTGATGGACGCTAACAAAATATGGCTCTTACATTTGCAATATGAATACCATTTTTTAATCCCCATAAAACATGCTACAGAACATGGTAATCATGATGGATAGAATCAGAAGACTACTTTTGATATAATGCAACGCATTTCTAAACATGTGAAAAGGATCAGTTCAACCTATGCATTTACATGTGTGCCAGAGCGCAGTTTGGTTACTTGCACCTACTGGTGGAGTTGGAATTTTAAAAAAAATCGAGGCCATTGGAACATTTTTATTAAATAGAAATGCCCAAAGAAAGCTCTCTTGCCCGGTCGAGTCTGTCGAGAAAACCAAGAGTTTAGACGTCCATCGACAGTGAGAATCATATAACTGAGGCTATAACTTGTGTCTCTCTATAGCGGTAAATCCATTGAGCGTCTCTCCTCCACGGCCTGAAGAAAATGTTGTGGAGATTTACGAGAGAAGGAAAGCTGTTATTCTAATTAATGACCGGCCACGCAGAAACTAAACTGAGGAGATTTACATACGATTTGCGTCCCCTGGCCTTCTCCCAGCAGGGGGCTTTCGTGAAGATGAGAATGGCATCTTTCATATGTAAATACGTTGTTAAAATTATTCGTATTATGGACGCAATTTTAGAAGTGGGAACCTTTATAAAAGAGTATAGATGAGTGAGACTTGAATATATTTTTTTGAGATAATTGCGCACGATCAATATATGTTTTTATTCGTGTTACCACCAATAACCGGTTCAATTTTACTTGATTCAAAAATATCTCACATTAAAGCGCTTTTACAAATTTCGGTTTATAATATCTTTTGAATGAGTTATCAAAGAGAGACACATTTATGAAGAGATGGGTTTGCCATCGACGTAAACAGTGTACAATTCCAATAAAGTAACACATTATAAAGGTAATTTTACTATAATAAGAAATAAAAATTAGAACGCATAGTGGATATTTATTCCGATCGCTGGCGCAATCAATCAGAAGCCTTCAGAGCTATACGATGTCGTTTATCTCTCTCTGTATAAGTATGTGCAGTAAAGGCTTTTGAATAAATGAATTAATACAATTCACATATTGACGAATAAGTTATAAATCAACGTCAGGAGGAGGTCAGAACATTCTTCAACCAGACCTATTACTTTTATCATCTTAGAGTCTATTATTATTATTACTATCACTAGAGTCACCCATTTTATTGGCTCGTACTTTTTCAAGCTATTTAATGATGACATACCTTTCTCTCTTCACATATAGAATCTAATTTATTCAGACAAAATACCACAGTATTACTCAAATTAAAGAACATAAATATCTTACTGGAAAATACTACAGAAGAAATAGGATATAAAGGATTTGTGCCACAATTGGAGGGGGGGTCAATGAATCAAGTGAAAAGACAAGCATTTTGTTTTAAAGAAAAGAAGGGATTTAAAGGTTTAATTCCCAATGACCAGTATATTGAAAATATCAAACAGAAGGTTACATGGAAATCAATTATATAAAGTAAAACCAGTAGCTATTCTTTATAAACATTTTGCCTTTAGGGATCATAGCAAAGTACAAATAAAGAAATCAACAATTTTCAAGATTTGATTAACAGATTTTATTGGCAGAAGAATCCCACTGACATTCATACCCGGCAAAATTGAACACCTCTATAACTATAATAAGATCTATACTCATCTGCAATTGTCCCAGCTAAATCACGGCAGCCGACATCTATATAAAGTCTTGTAATAGGGTCACCCGAGCCCCTTCCTTTTGCCGTAACTCTTTTATCAAGTAGTACATTGACATTTAAACAATGAGACGCTATATAAGAACTTCACAAACTATTTTAAAATAATCACAAAGGGATAAACATTTGATAGAGTCACGAATCAATATTTTGGATTGATAGATTCAAGAAAACCACCGATACTTGAGCAATCAGAAAGCGACTAGTTCTAATGTAAATATTGGCTCAGAATTTATACAGAAAATTTCACATGTGCTAAATATTCTGTTAAACCACGTTTATCATGACGCGAAGCTATTAATACTATTAATTTTTGACGCGATAATATTTGTTAAAGTAAACAATTTATACTTCTTTTATTAAAATGGGAAATATAGGAAGGGCCTGACTCATCAGTGGCGAACCTTCCTAGTGGTTTCGCCAGTTTACTCTACCATAACGCTCTGATATTGTAACAACCTATTTTTGTTTTAAATCAAGTACTTTAGAAGAACTCCTCATAAAGGTATTTCAAACCAAATAAATACAAAACCTCGATTTTTGCGTTATATTTTAAATTTTATATTTTAAAAAGCCAGATGTAAATAACACAACCGTAACACTGTTCCATCAAGATAATTTATGATTCAACAAATACGTTATGTAAATATATAACACATAAGTGGATTTGTACTAGGCCACCATACAGCCACCTATACTCAAATCTATCTATCTACGGATTCTTCAACTACAGCCAACGCCATTTATCTACGTAAATTCCAATTACAGCCAACGCCGGTCATCTACAAAAATCTCCAACTACGGCCATCTACAGCAAAGTTCATCTACAGAACTCTCCAAATACAGCCATCTATAGCCAAATCTAGCTATCTACGGAAATCATCAACTACAGCCAATGCCATTTATCTACGTAAATTTCAACTACAGTCAACGCCAGTCATCTTCGGAAATCTACAACTGCAGCCAACGTCATTTATCTACGTTAATCTACAACTGCAGCCAACGTCATTTATCTACGGAAAATCTCCAACTACAGTCAACGCCAGTCTTCTACGGAGATCTTCAACTACAGCTATCTACAACTAACGCCAGTTATCTACGGAATTCTCCAAATACACTAATTAACAGCTAACTCCGACCATCTACGGAAATCAACTACAGACAACATCAGTCATCTATAGAAATCTCCATATACAGCCAGTATTCAAGGTAAATTCCTCCTTATGTTAACTATGTTATGTTAATTGTCTTCCTATAGAACACAATTGAACCAGTTTCAACTTTGCGAATTTTAACTAATGTTTACAATGGTTAAACCCCTATTATTGATATTCCTTGTTTGTCAGATCATTTTCAACAGCATTTAATCACCTTAATTATTCTGTCATTTTAGTAGTACCTTTTAATTCTTTTAAACCTTATTTTACTCTTTATATAATTAAATGTAATATGCTTCATTCGCGATATTTTACCCTTAAATACATACATTTTAAAAATAAGTTCAAATATTTACACCTAATTTCTTTTTCGAAAACAGCACATATGCAAAACAGTAGGCCAGCACACAAAACACCATGTGGATATGTAAATACATTTCTTCACGCCTCAAGTATTTCATTCTCAATTTATTTTATCAGCTCAATGGAATCAAATAGTGATTCCAAGTTTTTATTATATTTTCCAAATTTTCACGACTGTGCATAACATTAGCATAATACTCTTGTATTCTGAAACCAACAGATAATAAATCTCTCAGCGATATTATTACAATATATATTTTTAAACCTCGAGATGTATATGGTTTTTTGTTCAGCGGTTTCCATTGTACCGTAGAATAAACCAGAACGAGTTCGCATTAAAAAGCTAACGCTTCATTTTGGTCAGGTTACAAAAAGAATGAAGAGGGCCGGCGCGAGCGCACGTGACGACGCGAGCGCGCTGGCTGCACAATGTTAACAAAGAATAAACAAATCAACCTTGATTTGTTTAATAAGTTAAATTATTAATGAAAATATTCACATGAGTCTATGTCGGCTGTGACAATATACTCTCCTACCAACGGGAAGCAAAGGATAAAGACCGAATATAGAAATTAAGCACTAGACCAACGTGTTCATATGGAAATAGCTGAATCACAGGTTGAAACAGCAAATATATAATGGTAGTAATATCGATTGTGGCAATAACGTCTCTAAAAATATTTGTGGGAAGTTGAATAAATTTGTTCTAGGTGTTTAACTCATATTTGTAAAATCAATTATCCTATTATTAAATATCTAAAATACATTTACAATTATTCTACTGGCTATATTCTGCTCTTTACCAAGATGCATTAGCGCCCCACCAGTTAGAAGATTTTAAACTATTTTTGACTATTTCTCTCTCCAAGAGTTCAGCCTCAGTATCGGTATAGAAGTAAAACAGCCCAATGTGATACCACATCGGTATGGTAGATTAAACTAGCTAAACCTCTGGAAGGGTTCACTAATTAGCCGGGCCCTCCCATTATTTTATTGATACACTAGACGAATGGCCGGGCAACGCCCGGGTTTTACCCGAGTGCGCATATATTTTAAAAACGTTTTAATTCAAATATTATTCGTTACAATTATAAATTGGCGCCATGGATGTCACTCTTGTGAAACGTCACGTTCCAAACTGTGTGTTTTTTAAAATGTTTTAATTAAAATACTATTCGTTACAATTATAAATTGGCGCCGTGGATGTCTCTCTTGTGAAACGTCCCGCCCCAAACTGTGTGTGTCTTGAAAATATAAAAATAAAAATGTGAATTATCATAAAGATTTCATCATATCGATTTTTTCTTTTTGCATTTCACCTACTAAATCGATAGAGATAATTACATTTGCAACATGAACTTAGGTATATTGACTAAATAGAAAACTGCATAGTAATAAAGATCATTTTTTAAAGGCACCATATCGTTTTTTTTTTCAATAAAATCGAAACAAAAATTAACGATAAATAACGATAATTGCCTTAAAAAGAAATTGCCTTAAAAAAAAGAAACATTCGCGGTGATTTTGTCTTGCATTCGTTTATACAATTATTATATACGAATGACCCGGGCGCGCAACGCCCGGGTTTTACCCGATTAAATGCTTTTATTCAAATACTATTCGTTACAATTATAAATTGGCGCCGTGGATGTCATTCTTGTATAATATATAAATGAGTTTTAAAAATTGTAAAAAAAAAAAAAAAAATGCATCGGCCGGGAATCGAACTCGGGCCGCCCGCGTGGCAGGCGAGCATTCTACCACTGAACCACCGATGGTTATGAAAAATCCCATCCGTGAGCTTCAAACAGACAAACAGACAGAATAAGGCAAATATATAAGTAGATGTAAGGGCAGTGTAAAATAGGTTTTAGAAAATAAACATAGGCGTCAAATAAAGTTTCATTTTCTTTCTCATATCTTTATTGAGAAATTCATATAACAGCAATTCACGGGCTGTATGTGGACTTAAATCGTATCACATGTTGGAAGATATTTTGTTAAACAATGAAATTTATATGAAATAACAATATGATATAATTGTCATATATATACAGCGTCACGCTGACCATGGCCAACAGCCCGAAATGGGTTCGTGGTTGTCTTTTGATTTATCAATAAAATGTGTTGATCAAAGAAAATATTATATCAACGTTCAGTTGATTTCTATTCCACTAGATGGCGCTCTGCCATCTGAAAACAAAGCTCGTATTAGTGGTAAAAATATGCCCATAATTTGTTTTTAATATTAACACCTGACCTTTTTTAATATTTTATTTTAAATTATTTTTTTACCCATTTAAAAATTTTAATTAAAAAGGCATATATTTGATAAAAAATATCAAATATATATATATATATATATTTATATATAAATATTAATTTATAGGCTTGCAATACAATAGCATCACGTTAAAGTACGCTATTTCTAAACATTTTCATGATGAGGATCGGAGGATAGCCTAACGAGATTAATATTCATGATTGACGGCGAGGTAAATTGCCGAAATTCTATTGAAAAGTTGGTTATTAATAAATTATGTAGAATTGTGAAAAATATCTAATATTAAATAACTAATATTAATAGAAAGAGCGAGAAAAAAAACAAAAATAAAAAGGGATGCACACGAGTCCAATCACGTACAAAGGTGTTTCAAAATGTATATAGATTTACAGATATAAAACGTCACTAGATTAGAACTCGGAAAACTTGGAATTTATAAAATTACTGAAAAAACCTATTAGGATCCACGTAAATAATTATTTCCTATATTTATATTGTTGATATAAGAAAGAAAAATAGATAAGTAAATTAAAACAACAGTAAAACGACAAATATAATTTATTACAGTATCTCGGGTCTTATTTGTTTCCTAAGCCTAATTTGTCACGTGACCGTGAATTCTTTCTAGAAATTTATCAATTTCCAGTTAGTTGTTCGGATAGTTAATGTTTCCAGAGCGAGCAATTTATGTAGAACTTCCCGAGGCCAAATTATTTCCCAATTACATTCTTGGAAAATCAAAGATTTCAACTGGGTAAAGCCGTTTCTGCTAATGACCTTAATGAATATAATTGTAATAGGGGATTCTGATTACAGATTCGGTATAAATTTACCGAATTTCTTGGAAAATCAAAGATTTCAACTTTGTAAAGCCGTTTCTGCTAATGACCTTAATGATTAGAATTGTACTAGGGGATTCTGATAACAGATTCGGTATATATTTATAATGCGTTATATATTTATGTTGTTTCAGACAATTTAATTCAATGGCCCCATTGAATCAGTTTTTGATTTTATCAATCATCTATTATTTGGTCCTTATGTTTTATATACAGCGATATAAACGATTATATAAAAATATACGATAAATTTCTGTGGATGTGTTTCTTTTTTAAATATATCATAAAAATTAATGAAAAATCTTTGTTTATAATAAACACGTTGTCAAATTTTATTGTTACAAATTTTATCGATAGATAGCATTTAAAATTTATATTATATTTATAATATACTCGTATATCCTTATATCTATAAAAATGAAATGCGAAATCGATGTTTGTTATCGCTTCACGCAAAACCTACTGACTCAATCATTATGGGATTTCGCATGTAGGTAGCTGAAGATATTGTTTAACATATAGGCTATTAAAAAAACTACAAAGGTTAATGTACTTTTAAAAAAAAATGTTTAACTGAAATGGATTAGTTCCCGCCATTGCCGCTTGGCGCCGCACTGGTCGCGACGAATTTGATTGGTTAATAATTTTACACTTATTTTGTTAGTTTACACGCTGCATTTTTCAAAAGGTAAGATTATATATATTTATTTAAACTCTTTGGAAATATTATTGTTTAGAAATATTTTTCTAATTTAATTGATACTACGTTTTTTTAGATAAGGTATACTGTTTGATTCTCATAAGGAATTCCCTATATCTATAAAAATGAAATACGAAATCGATGTTTGTTATCGCTTCACGCAAACCCTACTGACTCAATTATTATGGAATTTCGCATGTAGGTAGCTGAAGATATCGTTTAACATATAGGCTATTCAAAAAACTACAAAGGTTAATGTACTTTTTTTTTAAATGTTTAACTGAAATGGATTAGTTCCCGCCTTTTGCCGCTTGGCGCCGCACTGGTCGCGACGAATTTGATTGGTTAATAATTTTACACTTATTTTGTTAGTTTACACGCTGCATTTTTCAAAAGGTAAGATTATATATATTTATTTAAACTCTTTGGAAATATTATTGTTTAGAATATTTTTCTAATTTAATTGATACTACGTTTTTTTAGATAAGGTATACTGTTTGATTTTCATAAGGAATATTCATATTATATTATCCTTATCCTTCCTTATTCCTTATATCTATACAAATGAAATGCGAAATCGATGTTTGTTATCGCTTCACGCAAAATCTACTGACTCAATCATTATGGAATTTCGCATGTAGGTAGCTGAAGATTTCGTTTAACATATAGGCTATTAAAAAAACTACAAAGGTTAATGTACCTTTCTTTAAATGTTTAACTGAAGTGGATTAGTTCCCGCCTTTTGCCGCTTGGCGCCGCACTGGTCGCGACGAATTTGATTGGTTAATAATTTTACACTTATTTTGTTAGTTTACACGCTGCATTTTTCAAAAGGTAAGATTATATATATTTATTTAAACTCTTTGGAAATATTATTGTTTAGAAATATTTTTCTAATTTAATTGATACTACGTTTTTTTAGATAAGGTATACTGTTTGATTCTCATAAGGAATATTCATATTATATTATATATTCATATAATCATTTACGATTTAGATTATTGTTTAGAAATATTTTTCTAATTTAATTGATACTACATAAATTACTCTATGTAGCATGCTCACGTGTTTCCAGCCCAAAACATTTATTTGTCTTTAGTTCTACTTTTAGCAAGACGCGCATTATTGTTTATCAGGGGGCTTTGATCTAGATTTTGGCAATTTTTAAAGAGATTTCTTCGAATAATGCTTTTGGGAAGCTTGACTTTTGTAAATACATAATTTGTCAATAATTTGTTCATCATTATTGCTCTACTGTAGTTTCATCAATAAAGCTTTTTTTACTTTTTTTTTTTCACATTTAATTCATTTACATAACTCTATTCTTGAAAATTGTTTTTTATGGTGTCAACATTTCTGGTTCAATTAAGGTTTTTGTTAGCCTGCAACACACCTTATCATAGCTCATTGCATATATCAGGATAACTTTGTTGTTTTGAATTTTACACCATTAGTATTTCCATGACTCTATAATATTATATTTGTTTGCAGAATTTATAAACAATTTGATTTGGGTTATGTACATTAAGAATTTGTAAAAATATAAAGGTCAAAGTTTTACAACAACAAAAAAAAAATTTGGAACACCATTTCTCTCCCATTTAATTTAATGATGCTTCATTTATGATTTTTAGAATTGCATTATTTTTATGCATATTATTTTAAAAAATTGTGTTAGCAAGACATGGAATATTGTTAAGTTAATGTAATATTAACAAAAACTTTACCAACCCATGAAGCGTTAGCTCCAGTCTTTTACCGCTGGGGGCAGCACTGTTAGAGCTAATAAATGCTTTCGATTGGTGCTTACTTTTACATGCTGTTTGTTTTTAGACTAAATTGATACAAATCAAGTTAGTATTTTTTCATGCTTCAAAAGTTAAGATTATATTTTTAACGTTTCATAATACTTTTCAAATTAAAGCAGGAAATAATATTGCTTTTTTCCCATCCTGCAGGTCTACATTACACTGCAACATGCTATCATAACTCTGGCTTTTGGCATTGATATTTATGTATTGTGAAAGTACTGTTTGCTACCTTAAGCTCTGGAGATATTATAATGTGTCTACAGATCCATCATGTGGAAATCACACCATAGTAAAAATGCATTTAGCTGGTAGCAATGTATCGCATGTGTAGACATGTGGTGCGCTTACAGTAAAAGCAGTCGCTACCTACCCACCATGATTATCATGGCCTGTACCACGTGTACTAGGGATAAATTAAAAAAAAGGAAGCAAGACCGAATACAAATAAATACATTATGTGTGGTTTCAGTTACATTTTGGCTATCTTCAGACAAAGGTACTGAATACATTCAGTAATTTTGTGTTTATATGGCAACAATGCTGTTACTGAAACATCACACATAATTTTTTTATTTTTTATTTGGTCTTGCTCTTTTTGTATTTTTAAAATTGCCTTTGACTATTAGAAAATTATGAAAATTTCCTTTTTATTTTATATACCATTTAAAAAGTACATTCTTTTGTTAAAATATCCAATTTCCCACACTTTTATAAAACTGCAACAATAACTAATAAAAAATTCTTCCAAGTCCAGGTATTTCAATATTGCAGAAATATATTACATTTATAAAAGTTGCTTAACTATTTAGATATGTAAATGCCGGATTAGGTGCCCTTTAAAATGTTTGCTCTGGCTGTTTCTTCTTGGACAGCCGAGAGTGAAGTGGACAAAGTGAAATTTTCAGGTTGTGCCGACCATTTTCCTTTATTCACACTAATCATTAGATTTTTTTTATTTTTAAGAATAAAAGCCCAGTTTGGTTACTTGCACTCACTGGAGGGGTTGGACTTTTTCAAGAATCAGGAGCCATTGGGGCAATTTTTTCTTTCAGAACAAAGTGTCTGAATCTGCATTCGATGATCCCGGGTCATGGTTTTTAAAAATTAACAGTTTAGACCACTCCTCCAAACAGCACTCTATTCATTAGATGTGTTTGTGAAATAGATCCTATATTTCAGATTTTTTTACAAGCATTTCCAATATTGCTGTTTGCAGTTTATCTCAATTTTGCTGAAAGAAAATTCATTACATTGAGTTTACAAACAGTTGGGGCCTCTATTCATTCATGAGTAAACCCCACTCGAACAATACCCGTGCGAAGCCGGGTCCAGTCGGCTAGTATATATATATGTCATAATATATACTCTTCCAGGAATAATAAAGCAAACCTACAGTTGACCCAGAGAGAGACGGGAGGGTAAGGACCGGTACTTTAGACATCAACGACATTCCAAGGGGCTCCTGGGGGCCGTCACTTAACACCTCGGGACTTTGAAGACAGTTGGGGGATTGTGGGCGACAAGAACGAACGGCCGGCCGCTCAGCGGTGGCAGGCCCGGCTGTTCCCCCCCCCTCTCTCTCTCTGGTTGCCTGGGTTCCTTCTCTTCCAACTTGTGGTGTGATTATTTATCTTTCCTCACCTTATTATTATACCATATATATATCTATATAATATATATATATATATATGAATACCTTTATAATTTACCTAATAGAATTTGTGAAAATATTTTTTGGCAATGTGTTTCTTTTAAAAATATCATCGAATTGGCGAAACCTCTGAAAGGTTTCACCACTGATGAGCCAAGCCCTCTCATTCAATAACTTTTACCATTACAGTAAGGTATGTAGAAGCAATATTTGATGATGATTATTAAAAAAAAACGCATTGCTGAATAAAATAATTGCTACAAATTTTAACGATAGAAGGAATAAGTTTATATATAAATATCAAATATATATATTTATATATTGAATATTTTGCCAATAAAACTAATTTCTATTAACTTTATGCGATATATAATAGGAGAAGCCTGTCTCACATCAATGATGAAACCTCCCATATATTTCACCATTATAATCTACTAAAACCGCCCTTAAACATCTAAAATAGAACCCTATTATAGAATATAGTACATTTAAAGCTGAGTAAGGAAAGGCTTTAATTAATTATGCACTCAAAATGGATAATTCTTCTGGCTTCCAGCCATTAAATAAGTTTATGCATTTAGGTGTGGAAATTATAAACTTATATCTGTAATTTTGTTAAATAAAATGGCTGGATGTATTGTATTTTTAATTTATATATATATATATATAAAGATACAATACATCCAGCCATTTTCTTAACAAAATTACAGATATATATATATATATGGAAATTTTGCCGGGAAGAAATTGATCTAAATAGACGTCTGACGTCTAAAAACAGACGCCATCTATTGACCGTCGCGGCAACTAGCGGCCTCGGGTCGGTGACAAAGCCACAAAACCAGCTTTGGCAAACTGAAAAGCGTCCACCTAGAGACCATGGTTTCGGGTTAATGACCCTCGCCAGTCTAGGGCGGAATTTATTCCATGAGATCCACACGGTATCTAATGGAATCTTGACAATCTGCCAAATAGGTGTTTAGCTGGCAAAGTGGCTGGGCCATATCTATGGCTAAAATATAGATGGACATTTTGCCGGGAGGAAATTGATCTATTTTGACGGGAGAGGCGACCCTTGTCTCTTTAGATCAATTTCCTCCCTGCAAAATTTTCATCTATATTTTAGCCATAGATATGGCCCAGCCACTTTGCCAACTAAACACCTCTTTGGCAGATTGTCAAGATTCCATTAGATCCCGTGTGGATCTCATGGAATAAAGTCCGCCCTAGACTGACGTGGGCCATTAGCCCGAAACCATGTTTTCTAGGTGGACGCTTTTCAGTTTGCCAAAGCTGGTGTTGTGGCTTTGTCACCGACCCGAGGCCGCTATTTGCGGCGACGGTCAATAGTTGGCATCTGTTTTTAGACGTCTATTTTGACGGGAGAGGTGACCCGTGTCTCTATATATATATATATATAGTAGAATTAAATATAATATATATGAAAAATAGGCCTAAGTAATAAGCGTGAACTTGTTATAGCCCTATATTATTGTTACATAAATAATTAAAACCTTTTTGATACCTAAATAATAATATTTAATAATTTGTTTTAATCATCATTAATTTACAACTATTTTTCATATAAATTATATTTAATTCTACTTATTCGTTCAGTAATAGCTTGCTATACTGACATTATACTCTCAATTCGACATTATACTCTTAAATCAACATCGAAATTTTCTTTACCTTTCCTTGAAAAAAATATTATAAAACCTTTTATATATATATATATTAAAAATATAAAAGGCATCTCCTGACCACGAACTCGATGCCTTCTTTATTTTTAATATCAACACCTGACCCACTTATCTTTTATTTTTTTCTTTTGTTTTTTCATATATATACGTTTCACAGTCCTATATATATGTCCATAGTTCTTTTAGAACATCAGTTTACTGTATGCAATTGGGCATACAAATAATGCAGTCCAATTCAATAGTGAAGCGGTCTGGAGATTAAAATGGCGAAACCTATGTGAGGGTTCGCCACTGATGAGCCATATCCTCCTTTTTTTACTTATTTTTAATTTCAGGATTAGAGATATATAAATAAATGCTATTTAAATATTTTAAAAGGAAAAGGAGTGTTATAAAAATATCTGTTTATAAATTTCAGCGATAGATGGCGATAATTGATGATATGTGTACATGACTAATAATTTTAAAGGCACTATAAATAAGAAAATTACTTTTGACCTGACTCTAACAAAATAATAGATTTATTTGACCAACTATTCAATTAGTAAGAAGAGAGAGCAGTTTTATTTTCCACTATTAAAAAAAAAAAAAAACATTTTCACTCATTATATGATGAAATTTCCACGCGCGCTATTTTTAAAATTCTCATAATATATTATTTAATGGCGATAACTAAAGACATATTTTCTCCTTGTTCTCTATTTTGGGAGAATTATTTTCGCCTTTGTATCATACATTTCAATATATTCGTTTGTAAGTGAGTTATTTTTTAAATATTCTTATAAATTTAATTATTTTTATTTTTTCTAAATATCTATTTATATACTTGATTGCGATGACATTATGCTCCTAACTTTAATATCTCTAATTGGAAAGCATATATAAGCAATTCGTCGAATATATCTTTGATTGGACTAAGGTGGTCACTCATAAAGGCTCATCACAAATATCTTCCATGGGAGAAGATTATGTATATACGGCAGGATATAAGATGGAAAAATGGATGTCCCCACATTTCAGTTGAAAATATCTCTATAAAAGCTACATGGAGTGGGTGGTCTGTACCTCTTTACAACTTTCACAAAGCAGTAAGTAGAACCAATAACTTAAGATTGAGCGTTTTCTTCTCCACTACCTGATGGTGATTGATCATTTTGAGGATATCTTGGCAAGCCGGCATTAAGAGAACGGACAATCTGCAAAGACTGTTGTCTTAATAAAGGCATTATATGTGTGGTAAAATAACAGCTACTTAATTATTAATCTTATAGAATAAATAGAGCTTCCAGGGTTAAGTTTCTTGTACAACCTTTTAATTTCAAGCTTTCGGACTTGTTAGTCCTTTAACTGGATTATCACTTTAACAATTTAATATTAAATACATTTTTATACACGTTATTATGTACATATTATTATTAATCTGCTATTGAATTAGAATTTTATCGTTAAATTCTCTTTCATTAAAATAAAACAATTGCCAACTATTCATTTTCAATGGAATAATTATGAGGAGAGCTTGGCTCATCAGTAGAGAACCCTCCTAGCGGTTTCGTTAGTTTAACTCAATAATAATTAAAATGGTGAAACCACTGGTATGGTTCACCACTGAATAGCGAGTCCCCTCCCAATATAATTTTACAATCCAAAAAACAATTCGTTTATTTGTTAAAATAAATTTCCGCTAATAGAGTTTCAATAACTCTCCATATCAGCGCAGAAGAGTAATGCCAATAACGAGACAGAGAGCGAGTTTCGATTTTTCAGAAGTAAATATTCTTCTCAATTAATTACAAGATATACGCGCGCCATCTGTATTCAAATTTATAAATTATTTTCGCACATGTGAAACTCGAAGCAATTAATATTTTATTCCTTCACATATATATATTATAATCTTTAAAATTTTCAATTCAATATTTTACATAAAATCGGGGTACAATGGTTTCAAAGATGGACAATATTTGCACACATTCATGTAAACTTCAGAGGACCAGAGTGAAAGTTGACTCAACAGAAAACTATATAAATTCATATTTACTGAAATGATTGATATATTTGAAAAGAAATGGTATATTATATATGATCATTTGTTACAGCATTACACTATTTCATTTGCCATGTTAAAAATGTAGATTTTACAATATTTAGCCCGAGTCACTTGACAATGCATATGCGCAAAATCCAATAAAATATACTGGGAACCTCATTATTTATATTAATTATAAATGTGCATTATATACGTGCTTATTGTTTTACAAATTTATGAATGAATATCAGTTATATATATATTAGAATTAAATATAATTTATATGAAAAGTAGTTGTAAATTAATGATGATTAAAAATAATTATTAAATATTTTTATTTGGGTATCAAAAAGGTTTTAATTCTTTAAGTAACAATATAGGGCTATAACAAGTTCACGCTTATTACATCGGTCGTTACACGTCATTGAAGCAGAACATAGAAAAAAAGGAAGAATTGAAGATATTAGAGTAGGAAAAAGAGCAAAGACAGAACCATGTAATCTTTTTATCAAACAATTCAAATTTATTAAGAAAGAAAATTTTTAAATATTTTTTAAAGTAATATTTTGTGTAATTTTATATATATTTTTTTTTTGTGTGGAAAACACTTATAATAATATAAAAATGTTATTGTAAGATGGAGTCAAAAATATTTGTGTTGTTTTGTTGGAAACCATAATGGTTCGACCAGGATGGAAATAGATTGGTACCGGGCCGGGACTTGTCAAAATTAAACGCGGCGGGAGTTTCATCCCTGCTAATTGACTCACCTACCAATCTCTTCGATCAATGAATATTTGGATTAAAATAGAAGAAAGAGTTAAAACATATTTTAAAATTTATAAAATTTGCTTTTGTTGTGTGTGGTTGGAATTATGGTTTAATTATGGTTTCCAACAAAACAACACACAATATTTGACTCCATATTACAATAATTTTTTATATTATTATAAGTGTTTTCCACACAAAAAAAAAATAAAATTACACAAAATAAAAAGATTACATGGTTCTGTCTTTGCTCTTTTTACTACTCTAATATCTTCAATTCTTCCTTTTTTTTTTCTATGTTCTGCTTCAATGATGTGCAACGACCGAAGTAATAAGCGTGAACTTGTTATAGCCCTATATTGTTACTTAAAGAATAATAATATTTAATAATTATTTTTAATCATCATTAATTTACAACTACTTTTTATATAAATTATATTTAATTCTAATTATTCGTTCAGTAATAGCTTGCTATACTGACATTATACTCTCAATTCGACATTATACTCTTGAATCAACATCGAAATATTCTATAACTTTCCTTGAAAAAATATTATAAAACCTTATATGTATATATATATATATATTATTTAAAAATGCTTATTTTGGATCATAAAGTTTTATTTCCGATATTTCGTGTGGCAACTCGCCAAACTTCTTCGGGGAACAAGATTGTTTTGAATAGCTCACGTATCAATTCACGAGTATGTACAACTGCTATAAAATTTTATAATATCTAAAATCTACAATATGCATGTTTATAAATATAATTATTAATAATAAAATGATAAAAAGCACATGTGCTCGTGGTCAGGAGATGCCTTCTTTATTTATATATATATATATAGTTAATTTGGTGTTATGAATAATTATATTCATAATATATTTTCCATGTTAGGTATTCTCACTCTATGCTAATTTAAAAATATATTCAACTTTATAAATATTTATTTATATGAAAGGGGAGGCGCATATATAGGATTACAAAATACCAATATTTTTTTATTATTGATCCAATATATGCCTTTTTATATAAAAAAATATTTTCTCTAATTTCACTGTATATATATATTAATTAATAGTCATATTTTGTATCAAAAAAATAAAATAAAACATTTTATTTTTTACAAAAATTCAATATATCGCCATATATATATATATATATATTGTGTGTGTGTGCAATATTCGACGAAAAATTCATTATAATTAATTTTACATGTTTTCCGTTAAAATAACACTTATGTATCATTTCCGAGTTAATATTGTTTAAAAAACTTGGGATAGGATACAAAATGAGCTAAAGAAAAAAATTCTAATGAAAACACTTAATATCCAATATGAAGGTGTAATAAGAGATTGAACTCTTAAAAAAATTAAGGTACAAAAAATGAAAATTCACGGGAAGTTTTGATCGATAAAATTCTTGAAACTTGCGCTAAAAATAGAGAAGAGGACACTTGACATTAAATTAAGAAGGTGACACCCAGCGTCGTAAACACCATAAAGCAATCGCCAGTTCCCTTCTTCACGCCCCTATATTATGTTATAATTTTCGTTAATATACGTTCAGAAGATGGTAACGATGATTTCATCACATTCACATTCTCAAGATATATTTACCACCTATTTCTTCTGTAGTCCTATTGTTTTTTTTACTTTTTGATCTTGGTGTTCATTAAGGAAATATAATACAGACCATTAAAATTGCTATACCTGGAAGAAATGTAAAAACAAAAAAAATGTATTGTGCAAATACACACACCTTATATACGGAATAAAGAAAGATATTAAATTATCAAGGAATTTCGAAGTATGAATACTGAGATATCGGCACCGACCTCTGGTAGTAATGGCAGCACTTATACGCCTGGACATTGAGTCAAAGAGAGATTGGATAGCATGTACAGGTATAGATCACCAAGCTTGTCCAATACTATACCAAATCCTTCGACGGTAGTGTCTGGCCTGTAATGACGAGCAGCTATTCACTCAGCAATCATTGAAGAGACGTTTTCTATTGGTGACACATCAGTAGAACGTGCTGGACAGGGCAGCAGCCGAGCAATTTCTGTATCAATGATTGTCCGTACGATACCGGTAACCTGCGGTCGTTCATTATCCTACTGAAATATAGCATTTTCCAGACCTCGAAAATAAAGTGTACTGTCAAGAGCCTTGAAACCTCAAAATGTAACAACGACTGTTTAATGTGCCAGGAATGTGAACAATAGATGCCCGAAACGTGTAGATCCAATGGCACCCCAAACCATCACGTCATGGGCTATTATGACAATGCCCATGATCCATGGTAATGTGACTTCTTCAAAATTGCGCCAAACATTGAAGCGGACATTATGGTGACGTTCCCGTGGTGGTTTACACGATTTCTGTTCCATGTGGTTCCCAGGATTAGTTTATTCTAGTAGTAAAGTGAAGCACTATTTTCCGGGTTATAAGTATACTATATATGTGTGTTGAACAAAGGTTCAATATTTCGATGTATAAGTAACGTCAACTACATCCATGTTAAAAATATGCCCACACTTTTTAAAAAATAAATAAAGTACTTTGGTTCGACTAAGTAGAGATGATAATAAACCTTGTGTAGGGCTCATCAATGATGAGTTTACTCTAATTAATTGGCTTTGAATTAAGAAGTGATTGAAAAATATTGGTTTAAAGTAGCATCAAAATAGCGCCGTCTTTCGTTGAAAATGCGACAAATTTCAAACCTACTTATTTAATGATAAAGATATTTCTACAGACTGCAATGCCAAAAATTATATTGGAATAGCATTACTCATTAGCGGTGACCCCCTACAGAGATTTCGCATG
>CP092886.1:114205332-114215348 GCA_030710605.1 Cordylochernes scorpioides | reverse complement strand
AATGTGTCCCTCTTTGATAACTCATTCAAAATATATTATAAACCGAAATTTGTAAAAGCGGTTTAATGTGAGATATTTTTTAATCAAGTAAAATTGAACCGGTTATTGGTGGTAACATGAATAAAAACATAAAATTGATCGTGCGCAATTATCTCGAAAAAATATATTCAAGTCTCACTCATCTATACTCGTTTATAAAGGTTCCCACTTCTAAAATTGCGTCCATAATACGAATAATTTTAACAACGTATTTACATATGAAAGATGCCATTCTCATCTTCACGAAAGCCCCCTGCTGGGAGAAGGCCAGGGGACGCAAATCGTATGTAAATATCCTCAGTTTAGTTTCTGCGTGGCCGGTCATTAATTATAATAACAGCTTTCCTTCTCTCGTAAATCTCCACAACATTTTCTTCAGGCCGTGGAGGGGAGACGCTCAATGGATTTACCGCTATAGAGAGACACAAGTTATAGCCTCAGTTACACGATTCTCACTGTCGATGGACGTCTAAACTCTTGGTTTTCTCGACAGACTCGACCGGGCAAGAGAGCTTTCTTTGGGCATTTCTATTTAATAAAAATGTTCCAATGGCCTCGATATTTTTAGATTCTAACTCCACCGGTAGGTGCAAGTAACCAAACTACGCTCTGGCACACATGTAAATGCAACGGTTGAACTGCTCCTTTTCACATGTTTAGAAATGCGTTGCACTTATATCAAAAGTAGTCTTCTGATTCTATCCATCATGATTACCATGTTCTGTAGCATGTTTTCTGGGGATTAAAAAATGGTATTCATATTGCAAATGTAAGAGCCATATGTTGTTAGCGTCCATCAAGTTCGAGTTCAAATTTTGGTGACTTGTTTACTTATAGACAAATATTCAAGACATGCTCTCAAATGAGAGATCAATATCGATATAGTGTTACAAATCAAAGTCAATTAAGATATCTAATCTTCAGTTAATTTATTCGATACCATTATCGAGAGACGCCTTGGTTAAATTACCATAAATTCCCACAATGAAATAGGTATCGAGAAAGCCCAATTACAGGCTGCATCAAGATGATAATTAATTGAAGCTAGCCTAGTTTATTTATATATAAAAAAAGAACAGTTATTTCGGTTCTCAAATGATAAGATTCAAAACATATATTCTGAATTAATAGACGTGTATAAATTGGCTGATACCTTGTGATAGGCCAACTAGAGTATATATGTATACAATATATATATGCATAAATATAGTAATGCACGGTAATTATGTAGATATAGGGTTTAATTATTATATTTGTTCTCCTACCTACCATGACGGAAACAACTATCACCGCACAAGATAGGCCTACCAATATTCAATTAAGCATATATATATATGTCACGACTTCTCATATAATTAATAATGTAAATATTTATAAAAGGAAGTTTTTTTCCGCATAAAAAGTCTAATGATATGAAAGCTTGGGGCTCTGTCGCTTTTTTCAATCTAGAATAATATTTTTATATTCAAATATAAATTATAAGAGGCGCTAATCGAATAAAGACCTGTTAGAAATCTCCATTGCCGAAGGATTGTATATTTTGAGCGTAGTTTTGGTAAATCAAATTTTGATTTCATATAAAATATATGGAGAGAACGAACATTTTTAGCATAGAAAAATAACAATGAAATGGGTTATATGAGAATATTGGGGGTATAGAGAATATTTTAAATATATATTATAGAAATATCCTATCACAAAGAATATTCTAAAAGTTAAATATTTCTTCTATTTGCTGTATATTGCAAACAATATTTTTTATATATTATATATAGAGTGATAAATAAAATATTTATATTTTAATTTATATATTTACTAATCGCATAATTACCAGATCAGACGTTTTGGAAAAAAAAAACGGGTAAAAAATACAAATAATTAATAGGCATATGACTTGAATTTAAGCTACACATAAACCCATCACTTCGTCACATTTCCCAGTGTGGTACAAGGAACTACGCACACAAGACCAATCAGCCTAATAGCTTCATACATTATGCAAAATTCAGAGAGAAACCCTATAATTGGCTAATATCCTTTGCAGAGTAAATTATTTAAGTCAGTCCAACTCTCTCTGCCCTCACAATCCCTTCTTATTGGTGGGGATGAAATGCAGAATTGCACATATTCTCGCCCAATGTAAAATGATAGTAATGATGCCATCTCTAGTGTTAATGAAGAACATATTGATTTTTTTCTATATAAATAACGAATATTAAAAATTCAGTCAACGGAAATATACACGCCTTTTTAAATGAATGTAAACTAATATTGAATCGTATGATTATATTCAAGATAACATAATTTTCTACTGCCCTCACTGCAATGATATATTATTGGGAACACCTGGCTCATCAGTGGTTAACTCTATCCCAGCAATTAAAAATTTTTAAAAACAGATGGACCACTGATGCAACATGCTTTTTTAAAATAAATATTTATAGATGGCGCTCTGCCATCTAAAATGCACATGTGCTCCTGGTCAGGATATGCCTTATTTATATATATATATATATATATATATATATATATATATATACTATATATATATATATATATAAATAATCTCTCGATAATATTATAGACTATGTAGGAGAAACAGGGAGAGAATGAGTGGAATAATATTTATAGATTTTTATTATAGTTTGATTATTTTTCAATATATATATATATAAACGGTGAGGTGTTGATATTAAAAAAGGAATGGCATATCACATGGGATTTTATATGGCAGTTTGCTCCATTCCTCACTATGTGAGCCGATGGCATCAATCCTTGTCACATTTGCAAACAAACAAGTGTTACCAAGTTGTGATTTTTCTTGGTTCAAATCGATTTCTGTTCCGGGTAGTTGGTTTAGAGATCGATTCTGGATTAGCTGATTGTCTGTGGCATTCCAAACAAATATTCGCATAGAGGTCTTAGTGTTCTAACTAAACAACGGTGATCTTACACTTATTGTAGGATATTGAATCGAGAACCTTCCTATTTTTGGACATAGGTTCAATCGCATGCTCTTTGCCCCACCATGTTCACATCTGTACCTTCTTTTGGTACATCTAATAAATAAATTACAGGTATGCATACATATATATACATTTGCCCGCAAAATTAAAGGAACAACATATTTTTTTCATTTATCACAAATTTTATCGAACATTTATCAATGACATTTTAAACACGAATATATTTTTCCATTATTTATTAAAATACCCGAAATCAAAGAATTATAACACGTATTTTATACAAATTAGCCGGACAAACAATGATCTTCTTGCAGTTAGTGCATAAATATCTTAGATTTTGTTGTTGATATGGGGTGTGATCGCCTTTAACTGATAGACAGGCTCTACATCGGTGACCCATACTAAGAATTAGGGAGTTTATCAGCTCCTGTGGAACCAACGCCCATTCTTGTGTTAAAGCTGTTTCTAACTCATGAGTGGTTCTTATAGGGGGTTGGAGGGGGAAGAGATCCGCCGTCCTAGATTGTACCATACATGCTTAATGGGATTTAGGTCTGGAAATCGAGCTGAACAATTCATCCGAGCAATTGCATGATTTTGGATAAAAGTGCCGACCACACCAGCTCTATGTGGACGGGCATTATCATCCATTAGAAGAAACCTTTCTCCCATTTCAACTGAAACAATACGCAGAAGGCTTCACACGAAGGGCCTCTATGTTCGACGACCCGTAATTTGTGTGCCATTCACACAACCTGGAAAGAGAGACGGGGGACTTTGGTACTGACAATATGTCGCCTGGAATCTAGATGAAAGGAGGCGTATAATGTTCACTGATGAGTCCAGATTCTCTCTAAACAGCGATTCTCGTCGAGGCTTTGTCAGAAGAGAGACAGGAAAAAGAAATAATGCCAGGAATATGGTTGAAAGGGATCCCTACAGAAGCCAAGGTTTTATGTCTGGGCTGAAATCTTCTTGGGCGGCCGCACAGCACTCCATATTTTTCGGCAAGGATCTCTGACTGGACAGAGGTATCGGGACGAGATCTTGGCAGCATATGAGATGTATCAAGCATTGGAAATGGAAAAAAAGCTTTCTTCTAATGGATGATAATGCCCGTACACTAAGGGCTGGTGTGGGCGACACTTTTCTTCAAAACCATTCAATTGCTCAGATGAATTGGCCAGCTCGATCTCCAGACCTAAATCTTATTGAACACTTATGAGAAAATTTAAGACGGCGGATCTCATCCCTTCAACCCTCTCCTAGAAGCACTCATGAGCTAGAAACAGCTTTTACAAAAAAGTGGGCGTTGATTCCACAGGAGCTGTGATAAACTCCCTAATTCTTAGTATGGGTCACCGATGTAGAGCCTGTCTATCAGTTAAAGGCGATCACACCCCATATTAACAACAATATCCAAGATATTTATGCACCGAATGCAAGATCATTGCTTAACCGGCTAATTAGCATAAAATACATGTTAGAATTATTTTATTTCTGGTATTCAAATCAATATTGGGATAATAAATTTGTGTACTGATTGATAAATGGTCAATAAAATTTTAGATAAATGAAAAAATATGTAGTTCCTTTAATTTTGCGTGCCAGTGTTAATATATATAATATATGAATTACAAGTACAGTATGTTTCATGTACATAACATATATCACCCCAATATTTATTTGAGAAAATATTCATTTAATTCATTTTATTTAGGTCTCTTCACGAGTAGATAGGTAGTGGGAGAAAATGATCTTCATGAGATATTACAGGTTTTATATATCTTACCATCCAAAAACACTTCCATATCAATTATATTTCTCTGAAATTTCGAAAGAAGAGTTAATAATTATCATTACTACATTTTGTGAACAAATAAAAATTTATAAAGTTTATTAATCCGAGTTTCCAATTATTTTTTATTATTATAATTATTTTTTAATAGCACATTTTACTGGTATTTTACTTTTACAACATTAGTAAATACAGGGTGGCTCTTAAGTCCCGAACCCTTTTATGTTTTTATTAAAAATTAAAAGGTAACCAGGAATAAAAACTATAACTATTTTATTTTTGGGAATAGATTTACATTTTTCATGCAAATACATTCAAATTTAATAGTTATTCGAAATGTGTCCTTCATTTGCTTCTAAACACAATCTAAGTCTTTTTGGAACACTTTTACAAACACGAGCACATAAAATAGCAGCAAAAAACTTAATTTAATCTTCTGTTGCAATTTTCATTTGCTCTAAAGTATTCAATTTTCGAAGATAAACTTAATAATCTGCCGGAGTAAGATGAGGTGACAGCGCAGGCCAATCAATGGTTCCACGGCGCCCCATCCATTTGTGAGGGAACCTTTCATTGGGAAATATTCTAACAATTTCCTGCATTAATTAAAGGTTTCTCCAACCATATTTGGCTGCATAAATTCCTCCAACATTTTGAATAATTCTCACCAATTACTTTTTCATTGGAAATGTAAGGTCAGATTATTCCTTCCGAACAAATTTAACCTCAAACAGTAAGCCAGGGGAATTAACCTCCTTCTCAATTTCTACTTTTGGATTTTATGAAGCCCAATAAACACAATTATGTCGATTGACATGACCATTCAATTTTAAAATAGCCTCATCAGTCCACATTATTCGATTAGACAAAAATCCATCATATTGGATCATTCCAAGCATTTGTTCACAAAATTCCATCCTAATATCCCAATCATCTTCATTAGGGGCACTAGCTTCTAAATAGTCTTTAACCAGGTTTATATTAATTTCACAGATAACAGAGTGTGGTTTTACTGATCTAGGGAGGTCTGTGATACTACTGATAGTTTTATTTTTTAAATATTCTTGTTACGGTTTATTTAGAAGGTTCAGAAGATTCAGAATTATTTGACCATTGAATTCGTAGTTGTGAAACTTCCATGTTGATGATAGAGTTTGATAATTTCAATTCTCTCTTTAATATCGATGGATGACATTTTCTGAATTAAAATCAGATTTTACCTGAACGCACACATATGTTAATTAACAAATATTATAAGTAATTTATTAGTTAATTATTATTTTCAAATGGTATCGGGACTTACGGGCCACCCTGTATATTTTTGCGTTGTTGGTTGACAAAGAATAACTTCCGTGGGTACAAAGGATCTTTAGGACTTTATTTAAGCCTAATCGATAAAATAATTACAGAAGAGTGCAAAAATAAAACAACAATAAAGAAAAGAGCAGTTTAAACTCACCAACTGCAGCACATTGAAAGAAAGCAGGCGCAAAACAGGAGACAGAAGTTGGTAGAACCTTCTATAATCTTCCTGGAAGTACACCGGCGTCAGCGGAAAGCTGCAGTCCGACCACTTGATACATCAGCGTTTGCTTGGAGTCCACTACGTAGCTTCGTTCTTCTTCTTTTTCTTATCCTTCTTCCCCCCGGTATGAGTTTCTCATGCCTATATATCCCGGAGTAGATCTTTCCAGAACGGTCATTTCAATTATCAACAGACTAGACGTAAACCATCGACGTGATGGGGATGACTTATGGCTTAAGGGATATCCCGAAAACCCAAGGTTGTAGCTCAGGGCGGCCATTAATGATGTAAGAAGCTTTTCGTATGGGAGGGCGGACAAAGCTGCAGTACCATTAGTGGTGGGAGAGGGACAGGTTACTGGAGTTGCAAGTTACGTCAGCAGGGCAGCTACGTCATCGTGCACACTCAGCGTGGTCTTGGTGATGAGCCACAGAGCATAACTCGCAAGATCGCAAGCAAGTTTTTCCAGTTTTCTTTAGGAAGTCTGAAGCGATGGCGTTTCTAGGAACCTGCATGCGCCTACAAGGGGTAAGCTCAGTAGAGTGAGCACCGTGTTTGTCTAGTCTGCATTTTGACGATGTCAGCATCACCGGGCAGGTAGCCAAAAAGATAGTGGAGTAGAGAAGCCAACGCCAGCTAAGTTCGCCGCTATAGATTGCCTGATGAGAGAGAAGCTGCATGCGTATAGAGATCATCTGGAGATCGCCCTATCAAAAATGGCTAGCAGATGATTCTATTGTACCTATAGCCTGATTGAATCTCTTAGCCCAATGTTGTGATAGATGCATCCTAATAGATTCACAGCGGAGAGTTGACGCGGTCCTTCCAGGCGCTGCATCACAGACAATTACCCTTGGGAAATTTCACATTAACTCTTGACGCGTGCCAGAATTCGTCGAAAACGTACTTAACGATTTCGAACTCTTATTGCTCGTGGATAATCGCTAGAATATAATCAGTCCAAAGATATTTTTAGATATGACTCAGGTTCTGGGGGAAGAGAGGAGAAGTTGTTGCCAGTAATAACTATAATAATTTGGTCGTTAATTCATTTCTCTCTTTTTTTATTTCCTTTCTCTCTTTTATATATTCCATATCAATCACAACAATGATGGGAATCAATATTTGTGTAAATTTTAAATCTAAAAAATAAAAATGATCTTATAAACATATTTTATAACAAAGAATAATTAATAAAAAGAGGAAATGTCCCGAATAATTTGTCATTTATTCTATTTTTCATATAGTTTATCGTGCTAAAGTACTTCTGGCCTTGAATACATTTCCTGGATGAAGTCTCTCAAATCCATAATATCGTTATATGCTAGAGTTTAAGAATGCTCCTAACATACTTAGAAAGGGAATAAACGTAGGAGTCCTAGAAAATCTAGGCAGTAAGCGGCTGAGAAAGATCTTGCTGTGAACTCTCTCAAGGAATATCAGACAGGAAGATGAAAGTAACACTTTAGGAAGTCACCCATATAGTGCTGATCCGCTAATATGACACATAAAGACACAAGGACGATCTGGTTATTGTAGTCATTAAACACAGTGATGTATGCAGTACGTTAAGTGTGGCGCTTGACAGCGAAGTTGAAATTTGTGCCGATTACATGGGGGTCTTTAAGAGAGATTGTATTCACTTGGCCCCAGCACAAAGACATTCGTTATTTTATTCACTAACCAATGACATTTCGAAGTGATCGGACATGGCAATACTCTAATCGGAATTGGATTGTTAATGGCAGGCCAAAAGCGCTGAGATCACAGATTCGACTCCACAAAGGTACTTGGGCACACTGGACCAACTTCAGCCTGTCCGGGTCACTGTGAGAAATGTACGTGCGTGGCTCACGGTTCTGCATCCTTTCTAAGTGTTATGTGAAACTTCACCGAATGGTATTTGTGAAAAAATTAACTAATATAATGGGTTTATGACGATAATTTTAAAGAAATCTCATGCAACATAACCCTCCAAATAAATTCAAATGTAAAATCTCAAAGAGATTTGCTCTCTCCACCTTTGATTAGATGATCAGGATGAATATCAGGGTAGCGACGGACATTATGGGAAAGAGGTGGTAACTTCTAAAGAGGAAAACAGACACTTGGAGCGCTTCTTTTAGAGAAGATGTCAATTTTCTGATGGAGAATTTAAAAAGAAATACTTCAAAATGAATAGAAGTATAAACATTGAAAAACTCGTATGATAAAAACAATCAACACAATCTATTACAAATATAAAACAAATCTAATGAAATATCGACTCTTTATAAAAATATAATTTTGCGTGTACAGGAGCGGGTGGGCAATAGACACTATAGACAAAATCTGAATATATTATATCAGGCAAATATTATATAGTGTTCGCTATAAATAATCAATATTATGTGTCTCCGATTGTACGCTATAGAAGAGTAACTTTGGTTGGAAATATAAAGAAATTCATTGTTATGTTTTTATCGGGGGTTTCCGAAAACCCTTTACAAATAAAGCCTATAATAAAGTATAAGTTTAAGTAACATGTGAAAAGCACCTCTAAATAGTTTTACTTCCAATAGAGCCTCACTGGACATCCTATATTACACATCCATGAAGACCCAATATAGAGAACTGATTTACACTTTTACACGGGTTTTATGATAAAATCCGAGTGCTTACACATTCAAAGATTTTTACCCAAAAACTAATTTATTATTCAGTAAATATTTGGAGGTAGTACCTCTCAAATATATTAATTAAATCTCTTTCATAGTGGGAATGCGCCTTGTTATATATAGAAATATTCACAGAAATCTATTAAAATTTTAAATAAGTTTTAAAATAGTTTTTATTTTTTTTATTTTAGAACTCACAAGTTAGGGAACCAACCACTCAAGTACCTTCCTCCGCCCGGTACTTGTCAAGTTGATTAAAATCAAATCAAAAACTTTCTGATTTCTTTAAAAAATTATTATTAGATTTCCCATTTATTAACGAGATACACCTTCATGAAAGAAATTAACTCCCGAGAAATATATTAGAATAAATATATTGAAAAATATATATTTATTTACAGGGAGTCATGCTGGTAACTATAGAAATAGACAACAATTTTAATCTAATATTCCGAAAAACATTTCATGTTCGTGATACAAAATGTTATTGATGACAAAGCACCATCTCTCGGAAATATATATATTAACGTCGTTGTTTTATTTTTAAATTGATCAAAACGATAATTCTTGACATTTTAAGTCATAATATCCAACAACCTCCATGTTCCGGACTGGAGGTCCTCATCAGTTCAGTGTGCCTCCATGACCCAACAAAATGGTTCTCCAGAGGTTTACTTTTTAAATACCTCTACCCCCATGTTCCTAATAACCTCAGAACTCCGGCTATCTACTGATCCGAACCTTGTGTCGTTTCTGGAAGTCTTCCTTAATCTAACTCTAGTGTGGATGGATGTTCCAGGTATCTACGCCGTGGTGTAGCTTGTAGTGCGGGGTAAGCTCATCGCCATTATGCCATGTCTATATAGTATCGAGGATGGTTGAGTGCATCGTGGAGATGTAAAACAACTCTACGTCGCACAAAGTTTCCCTAATTACAATAGACACACATTTGTCATCCCATTACTTGATATATTTACTAAGAGTCTTTATATGACTACTATTGTGATATAAAATAGGCAGAGCTAACTCTT
>CP092886.1:114193029-114205232 GCA_030710605.1 Cordylochernes scorpioides | reverse complement strand
TATGAAGAGATGGGTTTGCCATCGACGTAAACAGTGTACCATTCCAATAAAGTAACACAGTTCGAAACGCTTACAGGTCTTTTTTATAAAGGTAATTTTACTATAATAAGAAATAAAAATTAGAACGCATAGTGGATATTTATTCCGATCTCTGGCGCAATCAATCAGAAGCCTTCAGAGCTATACGATGTCGTTTATCTCTCTCTGTATAAGTATGTGCAGTAAAGGCTGTTGAATAAATGCATTAATACAATTCACATATTGACGAATAAGTTATAAATCAACTTCAGGAGGAGGTCAGAACATTCTTCAACCAGACCTATTACTTTTATCATCTTAGAGTCTATTATTATTATTGCTATCACTAGAGTTACCCATTTTATTGGCTCGTACCTTTTCAAGCTATATAATGATGACATACCTTTCTTTCTTCACATATAGATTCTAATTTATTCAGACAAAATACCACAGTATTACTTAAATTAAAGAACATAAATAGCTTACTGGAAAATACTACAGAAGAAATAGGATATAAAGGATTTGTTCCACAATTGGAAGGGTGTCAATGAATCAAGTGAAAAGACAAGCATTTTGTTTTAAAGAAAAGAAGGGATTCAAAGGTTTAATTCCCAATGACCAGTATATTGAAAATATCAAACAGAAGGTTACATGGAAATCAATTATATAAAGTAAAACCAGTAGCTATTCTTTATAAACATTTTGCCTTTAGGGATCATAGCAAAGTACAAATAAAGAAATCAACAATTTTCAAGATTTGATTAACAAATTTTATTGGCAGAAGAATCCCACTGACATTCATACCCGGCAAAATTGAACACCTCTATAGCTATAATAAGATCTATACTCATCTGCGATTATCCCAGCTAAATCACGGCAGCCGACATCTATATAAAGTCTTGTAATAGGGTCACCCGAGCCCCTTCTTTTTGCCGTAACTCTTTTATCAAGTAGTACATTGACATTTAAACAATGAGACGCTATATAAGAACTTCACAAACTATTTTAAAATAATCACAAAGGAATAAGCATTTGATAGAGTCACGAATCAATATTTTGGATTGATAGATTCAAGAAAACCACCGATACTTGAGCAATCAGAAAGCGACTAGTTCTAATGTGAATATTGGCTCAGAATTTATACAGGAAACTTCACATGTGCTAAATATGCTGTTAAACCACGTTTATCATGACGCGAAACTATTAATACAAATATTTTGACGCGATAATATTTGTTAAAGTAAACAATTTATACTTATTTTTATTTAAATGGGATATATAGGAAGGGCCTGACTCATCAGTGGCGAACCTTCCTAGTGGTTTCGCCAGTTTACTCTACCATAACGCTCTAATATGTAACAACCTATTTTTGTTTTAAATCAAGCACTTTAGAAGAACTCCTCATAAAGGTATTTCAAACCAAATAAAGACAAAAACCTTGATTTTCGCGTTATATTTTAAATTTAATATTTTAAAAACCAGATGTAAATAACACAACCGTAACACTGTTCCATCAAGATGATTTATGATTCAACATATACGTTATGTAAATATATAACACATAAGTGGATTTGTACTAGGCCACCATACAGCCACCTATACTCAAATCTATCTATCTACGTTTTCTTCAACTACAGCCAACGCCATTTATCTACGTATTTATATACGCCGGTCATCTACAAAAATCTCCAACTACGGCCATCTACAGCAAAGTTCATCTACAGAACTCTCCGAATACAGCCATCTATAGCCAAATCTAGCTATCTACGGAAATCATCAACTACAGCCAATGCCATTTATCTACGTAAATTTCAACTACAGTCAACGCCAGTCATCTTCGGAAATCTACAACTGCAGCCAACGTCATTTATCTACGTTAATCTACAACTGCAGCCAATGTCATTTATCTACGGAAATCTCCAACTACAGTCAACGCCAGTCTTCTACGGAGATCTTCAACTACAGCTATCTACAACTAACGCCAGTTATCTACGGAATTCTCCAAATACACTAATTAACAGCTAACTCCGACCATCTACGGAAATCAACTACAGACAACATCAGTCATCTATAGAAATCTCCATATACAGCCAGTATTCAAGGTAAATTCCTCCTTATGTTAACTATGTTATGTTAATTGTCTTCCTATAGAACACAATTGAACCAGTTTCAACTTTGCGAATTTTAACTAATGTTTACAATGGTTAAACCCCTATTATTGATATTCCTTGTTTGTCAGATCATTTTCAACAGCATTTAATCACCTTAATTATTCTGTCATTTTAGTAGTACCTTTTAATTCTTTTAAACCTTATTTTACTCTTTATATAATTAAATGTAATATGCTTCATTCGCGATATTTTACCCTTAAATACATACATTTTAAAAATAAGTTCAAATATTTACACCTAATTTCTTTTTCGAAAACAGCACATATGCAAAACAGTAGGCCAGCACACAAAACATCATGTGGATATGTAAATACATTTCTTCACGCCTCAAGTATTTCATTCTCAATTTATTTTATCAGCTCAATGGAATCAAATAGTGATTCCAAGTTTTTATTATATTTTCCAAATTTTCACGACTGTGCATAACATTAGCATAATACTCTTGTATTCTGAAACCAACAGATAATAAATCTCTCAGCGATATTATTACAATATATATTTTTAAACCTCGAGATGTATATGGTTTTTGTTCAGCGGTTTCCATTGTACCGTAGAATAAACCAGAACGAGTTCGCATTAAAAAGCTAACGCTTCATTTTGGTCAGGTTACAAAAAGAATGAAGAGGGCCGGCGCGAGCGCACGTGACGACGCGAGCGCGCTGGCTGCACAATGTTAACAAAGAATAAACAAATCAACCTTGATTTGTTTAATAAGTTAAATTATTAATGAAAATATTCACATGAGTCTATGTCGGCTGTGACAATATACTCTCCTACCAACGGGAAGCAAAGGATAAAGACCGAATATAGAAATTAAGCACTAGACCAACGTGTTCATATGGAAATAGCTGAATCACAGGTTGAAACAGCAAATATATAATGGTAGTAATATCGATTGTGGCAATAACGTCTCTAAAAATATTTGTGGGAAGTTGAATAAATTTGTTCTAGGTGTTTAACTCATATTTGTAAAATCAATTATCCTATTATTAAATATCTAAAATACATTTACAATTATTCTACTGGCTATATTCTGCTCTTTACCAAGATGCATTAGCGCCCCACCAGTTAGAAGATTTTAAACTATTTTTGACTATTTCTCTCTCCAAGAGTTCAGCCTCAGTATCGGTATAGAAGTAAAACAGCCCAATGTGATACCACATCGGTATGGTAGATTAAACTAGCTAAACCTCTGGAAGGGTTCACTAATTAGCCGGGCCCTCCCATTATTTTATTGATACACTAGACGAATGGCCCGGGCAACGCCCGGGTTTTACCCGAGTGCGCATATATTTTAAAAACGTTTTAATTCAAATATTATTCGTTACAATTATAAATTGGCGCCATGGATGTCACTCTTGTGAAACGTCCCGTTCCAAACTGTGTGTTTTTAAAATGTTTTAATTAAAATACTATTCGTTACAATTATAAATTGGCGCCGTGGATGTCTCTCTTGTGAAACGTCCCGCCCCAAACTGTGTGTGTCTTGAAAATATAAAAATAAAAATGTGAATTATCATAAAGATTTCATCATATCGATTTTTTCTTTTTGCATTTCACCTACTAAATCGATAGAGATAATTACATTTGCAACATGAACTTAGGTATATTGACTAAATAGAAAACTGCATAGTAATAAAGATCATTTTTTAAAGGCACCATATCGTTTTTTTTTTCAATAAAATCGAAACAAAAATTAACGATAAATAACGATAATTGCCTTAAAAAGAAATTGCCTTAAAAAAAAGAAACATTCGCGGTGATTTTGTCTTGCATTCGTTTATACAATTATTATATACGAATGACCCGGGCGCGCAACGCCCGGGTTTTACCCGATTAAATGCTTTTATTCAAATACTATTCGTTACAATTATAAATTGGCGCCGTGGATGTCATTCTTGTATAATATATAAATGAGTTTTAAAAATTGTAAAAAAAAAAAAAAAATGCATCGGCCGGGAATCGAACCCGGGCCGCCCGCGCGGCAGGCGAGCATTCTACCACTGAACCACCGATGGTTATGAAAAATCCCATCCGTGAGCTTCAAACAGACAGAATAAGGCAAATATATAAGTAGATGTAAGGGCAGTGTAAAATAGGTTTTAGAAAATAAACATAGGCGTCAAATAAAGTTTCATTTTCTTTCTCATATCTTTATTGAGAAATTCATATAACAGCAATTCACGGGCTGTATGTGGACTTAAATCGTATCACATGTTGGAAGATATTTTGTTAAACAATGAAATTTATATGAAATAACAATATGATATAATTGTCATATATATACAGCGTCACGCTGACCAGGGCCAACAGCCCGAAATGGGTTCGTGGTTGGCTTTTGATTTATCAATAAAATGTGTTGATCAAAGAAAATATTATATCAACGTTCAGTTGATTTCTATTCCACTAGATGGCGCTCTGCCATCTGAAAAAAAGGCTCGTATTAGTGGTAAAAATATGCCCATAATTTGTTTTTAATATTAACACCTGACCTTTTTTAATATTTTATTTTAAATTATTTTTTTACCTATTTAAAAATTTTAATTAAAAAGGCATATATTTGATAAAAAATATCAAATATATATATATAAATATTAATTTATAGGCTTGCAATACAATAGCATCACGTTAAAGTACGCTATTTCTAAACATTTTCATGATGAGGATCGGAGGGTAGCCTAACGAGATTAATATTCATGATTGACGGCGAGGTAAATTGCCGAAATTATATTGAAAAGTTGGTTATTAATAAATTATGTAGAATTGTGAAAAATATCTAATATTAAATAACTAATATTAATAGAAAGAGCGAGAAAAAAAAACAAAAATAAAAAGGGATACACACGAGTCCAATCACGTACAAAGGTGTTTCAAAATGTATATAGATTTACAGATATAAAACGTCACTAGATTAGAACTCGGAAAACTTGGAATTTATAAAATTACTGAAAAAACCTATTAGGATCCACGTAAATAATTATTTCCTATATTTATATTGTTGATATAAGAAAGAAAAATAGATAAGTAAATTAAAACAACAGTAAAACGACAAATATAATTTATTACGGTATCTCGGGTCTTATTTGTTTCCTAAGCCTAATTTGTCACTTGACCGTGAAATCTTTCTAGAAATTTATCAATTTCCAGTTAGTTGTTCGGATAGTTAATGTTTCCAGAGCGAGCAATTTATGTAGAACTTCCCGAGGCCAAATTATTTCCCAATTACATTCTTGGAAAATCAAAGATTTCAACTGGGTAAAGCCGTTTCTGCTAATGACCTTAATGAATATAATTGTAATAGGGGATTCTGATTACAGATTCGGTATAAATTTACCGAATTTCTTGGAAAATCAAAGATTTCAACTGTGTAAAGCCGTTTCTGCTAATGACCTTAATGATTAGAATTGTACTAGGGGATTCTGATAATAGATTCGGTATATATTTATAATGCGTTATATATTTATGTTGTTTCAGACAATTTAATTCAATGGCCCCATTGAATCAGTTTTTGATTTTATCAATCATCTATTATTTGGTCCTTATGTTTTATATACAGCGATATAAACGATTATATAAAAATATACCCTAAATTTCTGTGGATGTGTTTCTTTTTTAAATATATCATAAAAATTAATGAAAAATCTTTGTTTATAATAAACACGTTGTCAAATTTTATTGTTACAAATTTTATCGATAGATCGCATTTAAAATTTATATTATATTTATAATATACTCGTATATCCTTATATCTATAAAAATGAAATGCGAAATCGATGTTTGTTATCGCTTCACGCAAAACCTACTGACTCAATCATTATGGAATTTCGCATGTAGGTAGCTGAAGATATTGTTTAACATATAGGCTATTAAAAAAACTACAAAGGTTAATGTACTTTTTTAAAAAAATGTTTAACTGAAATGGATTAGTTCCCGCCATTGCCGCTTGGCGCCGCACTGGTCGCGACGAATTTGATTGGTTAATATTTTACACTTATTTTGTTAGTTTACACGCTGCATTTTTCAAAAGGTAAGATTATATATATTTATTTAAACTCTTTGGAAATATTATTGTTTAGAAATATTTTTCTAATTTAATTGATACTACGTTTTTTTAGATAAGGTATACTGTTTGATTCTCATAAGGAATTCCTTATATCTATAAAAATGAAATGCGAAATCGATGTTTGTTATCGCTTCACGCAAACCCTACTGACTCAATTATTATGGAATTTCGCATGTAGGTAGCTGAAGATATCGTTTAACATATAGGCTATTCAAAAAACTACAAAGGTTAATGTACTTTTTTTTTTAATGTTTAACTGAAATGGATTAGTTCCCGCCTTTTGCCGCTTGGCGCCGCACTGGTCGCGACGAATTTGATTGGTTAATAATTTTACACTTATTTTGTTAGTTTACACGCTGCATTTTTCAAAAGGTAAGATTATATATATTTATTTAAACTCTTTGGAAATATTATTGTTTAGAAATATTTTTCTAATTTAATTGATACTACCTTTTTTTAGATAAGGTATACTGTTTGATTCTCATGAGGAATATTCATATTATATTATCCTTATCCTTCCTTATTCCTTATATCTATACAAATGAAATGCGAAATCGATGTTTGTTATCGCTTCACGCAAAATCTACTGACTCAATCATTATGGAATTTCGCATGTAGATAGCTGAAGATTTCGTTTAACATATAGGCTATTAAAAAAAACTACAAAGGTTAATGTACCTTTTTTTTAAATGTTTAACTGAAATGGATTAGTTCCCGCCTTTTGCCGCTTGGCGCCGCACTGGTCGCGACGAATTTGATTGGTTAATAATTTTACACTTATTTGGTTAGTTTACACGCTGCATTTTTCAAAAGGTAAGATTATATATATTTATTTAAACTCTTTGGAAATATTATTGTTTAGAAATATTTTTCTAATTTAATTGATACTACGTTTTTTTAGATAAGGTATACTGTTTGATTCTCATAAGGAATATTCATATTATAATATATATTCATATAATCATTTACGATTTAGATTATTGTTTAGAAATATTTTTCTAATTTAATTGATACTACATAAATTACTCTATGTAGCATGCTCACGTGTTTCCAGCCCAAAACATTTATTTGTCTTTAGTTCTACTTTTAGCAAGACGCGCATTATTGTTTATCAGGGGGCTTTGATCTAGATTTTGGCAATTTTGAAAGAGATTTCTTCGAATAATGCTTTTGGGAAGCTTGACTTTTGTAAATACATAATTTGTCAATAATTTGTTCATCATTATTGCTCTACTGTAGTTTCATCAATAAAGCTTTTTTTACTTTTTTTTTTCATATTTAATTCATTTACATAACTCTATTCTCGAAAATTGTTTTTTATGGTGTCAACATTTCTGGTTCAATTAAGGTTTTTGTTAGCCTGCAACACACCTTATCATAGCTCATTGCATTTATCAGAATAACTTTGTTGTTTTGAATTTTACACCATTAGTATTTCCATGACTCTATAATATTATATTTGATTGCAGAATTTATAAACAATTTGATTTGGGTTATGTACAATAAGAATTTGTAAAAATATAAAGGTCAAAGTTTTACAACAACAAAAAAAAAATATTTGGAACACCATTTCTCTCCCATTTAATTTAATGATGCTTCATTTATGATTTTTAGAATTGCATTATTTTTATGCATATTATTTTTTAAAAATTGTGTTAGCAAGACATGGAATATTGTTAAGTTAATGTAATATTAACAAAAACTTTACCAACCCATGAAGCGTTAGCTCCAGTCTTTTACCGATGGGGGCAGCACTGTTAGAGCTAATAAATGCTTTCGATTGGTGCTTACTTTTACATGCTGTTTGTTTTTAGACTAAATTGATACAAATCAAGTTAGCATTTTTTCATGCTTCAAAAGTTAAGATTATATTTTTAACGTTTCATAATACTTTTCAAATTAAAGCCGGAAATAATATTGCTTTTTTCCCATCCTGCAGGTCTACATTACACTGCAACATGCTATCATAACTCTGGCTTTTGGCATTGATATTTATGTATTGTGAAAGTACTGTTTGCTACCTTAAGCTCTGGAGATATTATAATGTGTCTACAGATCCATCATGTGGAAATCACACCATAGTAAAAATGCATTTAGCTGGTAGCAATGTATCGCATGTGTAGACATGTGGTGCGCTTACAGTAAAAGCAGTCGCTACCTACCCACCATGATTATCATGGCCTGTACCACGTGTACTAGGGATAAATTAAAAAAAAGTAAGCAAGACCGAATACAAATAAATACATTATGTGTGGTTTCAGTTACATTTTGGCTATCTTCAGACAAAGGTACTGAATACATTCAGTAATTTTGTGTTTATATGGCAACAATGCTGTTACTGAAACATCACACATATTTTTTTTATTTTTTATTTGGTCTTGCTCTTTTTGTATTTTTAAAATTGCCCTTGACTATTAGAAAATTATGAAAATTTCCTTTTTATTTTATATACCATTTTAAAAAGTACATTCTTTTGTTAAAATATCCAATTTCCCACAATTTTATAAAACTGCAACAATAACTAATAAAAAATTCTTCCAAGTCCAGGTATTTCAATATTGCAGAAATATATTACATTTATAAAAGTTGCTTAACTATTTATATATGTAAATGCCGGATTAGGTGCCCTTTAAAATGTTTGCTCTGGCTGTTTCTTCTTGGACAGCCGAGAGTGAAGTGGACAAAGTGAAATTTTCAGGTTGTGTCGACCATTTTCCTTTATTCACACTAATCATTAGATTTTTTTTATTTTTAAGAATAAAAGCCCAGTTTGGTTACTTGCACTCACTGGAGGGGTTGGACTTTTTCAAGAATCAGGAGCCATTGGGGCAATTTTTTCTTTCAGAACAAAGTGTCTGAATCTGCATTCGATGTTCCCGGGTCATGGTTTTTAAAAATTAACAGTTTAGACCACTCCTCCAAACAGCACTCTATTCATTAGATGTGTTTGTGAAATGGATCCTATATTTCAGATTTTTTTACAAGCATTTCCGATATTGCTGTTTGCAGTTTATCTCCATTTTGCTGAAAGAAAATTCATTACATTGAGTTTACAAACAGTTGGGGCCTCTATTCATTCATGAGTAAACCCCACTCGAACAATACCCGTGCGAAGCCGGGTCCAGTCGGCTAGTATATATATATATGTCATAATATATACTCTTCCAGGAATAATAAAGCAAACCTACAGTTGACCCAGAGAGAGACGGGAGGGTAAGGACCGGTCACTTTAGACATCAACGACATTCCAAGGGGCTTCTGGGGGCCGTCACTTAACACCTCGGGACTTTGAAGACAGTTGGGGGATTGTGGGCGACAAGAACGAACGGCCGGCCGCTCAGCGGTGGCAGGCCCGGCTGTTCCCCCCTCTCTCTCTCTGGTTGCCTGGGTTCCTTCTCTTCCAACTTGTGGTGTGATTATTTATCTTTCCTCACCTTATTATTATACCATATATATATATGAATACCTTTATAATTTACCTAATAGAATTTGTGAAAATATTTTTTGGCAATGTGTTTCTTTTAAAAATATCATCGAATTGGCGAAACCTCTGAAAGGTTTCACCACTGATGAGCCAAGCCCTCTCATTCAATAACTTTTACCATTACAGTAAGGTATGTAGAAGCAATATTTGATGACGATTATTAAAAAAAAAACGCATTGCTGAATAAAATAATTGTTACAAATTTTAACGATAGATGGAATAAGTTTATATATAAATATCAAATATATATATTTATATATTGAATATTTTGCCAATAAAACTAATTTCTATTAACTTTATGCGATATATAATAGGAGAAGCCTGTCTCACATCAATGATGAAACCTCCCATAGATTTCACCATTATAATCTACTAAAACCGCCCTTAAACATCTAAAATAGAACCCTATTATAGAATATAGTACATTTAAAGCTGAGTAAGGAAAGGCTTTAATTAATTATGCACTCAAAATGGATAATTCTTCTGGCTTCCAGCCATTAAATAAGTTTATGCATTTAGGTGTGGAAATTATAAACTTATATCTGTAATTTTGTTAAATAAAATGGCTGGATGTATTGTATTTTTAATTTATATATATATATATATATATAAAGATACAATACATCCAGCCATTTTCTTTAACAAAATTACAGATATATATATATATATGGACATTTTGCCGGGAAGAAATTGATCTAAATAGACGTCTGACGTCTAAAAACAGACGCCATCTATTGACCGTCGCCGCAACTAGCGGCCTCGGGTCGGTGACAAAGCCACAACACCAGCTTTGGCAAACTAAAAAGCGTCCACCTAGAGAACATGGTTTCGGGTTAATGACCCTCGTCAGTCTAGGGCGGAATTCAATCCATGAGATCCACACGGTATCTAATGGAATCTTGACAATCTGCCAAATGGAAATTTTGCCGGGAGGAAATTGATCTATTTTGACGGGAGAGGCGACCCTTGTCTCTTATATGATGACATTTCCACGCGCGCTATTTTTAAAATTCTCATAATATAATATTTAATGGCGATAACTAAAGACCTATTTTCTCCTTGTTCTTTATTTTGGGAGAATTATTTTCGCCTTTATACCATATATTTCAATATATTCGTTTGTAAGTGAGTTATTTTTTAAATATTCTTATAAATATAATTATTTTTATTTTTTCCAAATATCTATTTATATACTTGATTGCGATGACATTATGCTCCCAACTTTAATATCTCTAATTGGAAAGCATATAGAAGCAATTCGTCGAATATATCTTTGATTGGACTAAGGTGGTCGCTCATAAAGGCTCATCACAAATATCTTCCATGGGAGAAGATTATGTATATACGGCAGGATATAAGATGGGAAAATGGATGTCCCCACATTTCAGTTGAAAATATCTCCATAAAAGCTACATGGAGTGGGTGGTCTGTACCTCTTTACAACTTTCACAAAGCAGTAAGTAGAACCAATAACTTAAGATTGAGCGTTTTCTTCTCCACTACCTGATGGTGATTGATCATTTTGAGGATATCTTGGCAAGCCGGCATTAAGAGAACGGACAATCTGCAAAGACTGTTGTCTTAATAAAGGCATTATATGTGTGGTAAAATAACAGCTACTTAATTATTAATCTTATAGAATAAATGAAGCTTCCAGGGTTAAGTTTCTTGTACAACCTTTTAATTTCAAGCTTTCGGGCTTGTCAGTCCTTCAACTGGATTATCACTTTAACAATTTAAGATTAAATACATTTTTTATACACGTTATTATGTACATATTATTATTAATCTGCTATTGAATTCGAATTTTATCGTTAAATTCTCTTTCTATTAAAATAAAACAATTGCCAACTATTCATTTTCAATGGAATAATTATGAGGAGAGCTTGGCTCATCAGTAGAGAACCCTCCTAGCGGTTTCGTTAGTTTAACTCAATAATAATTAAAATGGTGAAACCACTGGTATGATTCACTACTGAATAGCGAGCCCCCTCCCAATATAATTTTACAATCCAAAAAACAATTCGTTTATTTGTTAAAATAAATTTCCGCTAAGAGTTTCAATAACTCTCCATATCAGCGCAGAAGAGTAATGCCAATAACGAGACAGAGAGCGAGTTTCGATTTTTCAGAAGTAAATATTCTTCTCAATTAATTACAAGATATACGCGCGCCATCTGTATTCAAATTTATAAACTATTTTCTCACATGTGAAACTCGAAGCACATACAATATACAGTTTAATATTTTATTCCTTTACATATATATATTATAATCTTTAAAATTTTCAATTCAATATTTTACATAAAATCGGGGTACAATGGTTTCAAAGATGGACAATATTTGCACACATTCATGTAAATCTTCAGAGGACCAGAGTGAAAGTTGACTCAACAGAAAACTAGATAAATTCATATTTACTGAAATGATTGATATATTTGAAAAGAAATGGTATATTATATATGAT
>CP092886.1:114166863-114192929 GCA_030710605.1 Cordylochernes scorpioides | reverse complement strand
ATAAATAATTACGTGTTGATTTTCTTATTTATATTTACATATTAACATAGCATATATAGAGAGAAGGTAATACAGGTATATATTGAGATGTAGAAGAGTGTATTTAAGATATCAACTAAACTCGATTGAAAACAATAAGAGAGTAAACAAGTCGTGTATCGCCCTTTATCTCGCCCTCCAGTTGGAAGGCTTTGTTTGTGAACTTTAGTTTCTTTCTCTCTTGAAGGACTTCTGTTATTTTCCTTTGTTTCCAAGAAACACCAATATGTTTTCAGAGGTTTCCTAGAACTTCGCAAATATTTCTTATATAATAAATACAGTTGGAAAATGTTTATTATTGTTTGATCTCCTTTGTCTTTAAAACCTTTCTAGCCACAAACCCAATTGAAATATTTGGAATTTAAACATAAGTTTTAAGACGATAAATAGACTGGGTGTGTTTCTTTACTTTTCCTTCTTATAAAGGGTATAATGAGATAAACATAAAATCTTCCATTTTGATTTCTTGTCAATGTATTGTGAGAAGTACAATACTTATAATTTTGTTTTTATATTGCGGTTATTAAGAAGATTAAGAACATGGTTAGAGAAAAAGAATTCAAGTTATAATAAAATTTGTGCAAAAATATCCTTTGTGTTGCATACAACAAATTGTATACAAGCTATCAGATAATTGATACACAGCTGGTAGTTTTAATTAATTTCCGAAATATATTGGATGGTGCTTGTTCGATCGATTAAATATTCCAAAATTCATTCTAATTGTGGATATTTTTATCCGTTTATCCTGGTTTATAGCACTTTTTATGCCAAATTATTTATTTATACTACCGTTTATACCAGTCTATACCACATATTATACCAGAATATACAATTTTATACCACCATTATGCCAGTTTATTCCATTTATACTGCCGTTTATACCAGCCTATACCACATTTTATACCAGAATATACAACTGTTTATGCCACCATTTATACCAGTTTATTTCATTTATACTGCCGTTTATACCAGCCTATAACACATATTATACCCTTTATATACGACCCTTTATACCAGTATATACAACTGTTTATACCATCATCTATGCCAGTTTATATATTATATTTATAATACTGTTCATACCAGTTTATATCAACGTTAAAACCAGCTTATACGGCCCTTCATAGCAGTATATATACAATTATTTATACCACCGAAGAATAAACTATATATAAGGAAAGCGTGGAAAAGTATCGCGTCTTATAAAAAATACCGAGGTTTCCGTTTTGTAGTAAGTGTAGTTGTAAACCCCCTCCCCCCCCCTCCCCCCACTTCTGTTTATAAATAATTTGAATCTTAATTTCAACTTATATTTCTCATGTTCGAATATACCAGGCTTTATTAAAAGTTCTTTTCCATAAATATGATTGCAACATATATATACACATATAAAATAATATATATAAAATTAAAATTATTCAATGAAATAGAGAACGTCATTTTCATTAACAGCCAGCCTTAATTTTGCCAGGTTTTCCATTTGCTGACAATACCACTCTGGGTTTGGAGTCGAAAAAGTACCGAGAGGCGATTCTTGGAATGTTTCAAAGTGTCTCCTCCTTATAAATGTAGCCATGGGCCGAAATAATACATATTGAGATGGCGGAATATCCGGGCTATTAGCAGGGTAAGGTAAAACTTCATTACCCTTTAAATTCTTTATTATATTCGTTGAGCTGATGATGAGCGATGACGATGGGCTGGAGCGTTTTCATGTTGCAGGAGTATTCTCTAGAATACTGAAATATTATTCTGAACCCTATTAGGATATTTTAGTCACGTGGGCACGCTCATCGACCGTGGTACCGAACCTTTATTTATTTAAACTTTATTTATATTTGTATGTATATATATTGGAGTTCGGCTTTGGGAACGAACTTTTGATACAGCCTGGTATATAGAACAATAATGTAAAGTTTATTTAAAATGGTGAATTATCAGCTCTATATGAAAATCCTTTTAAAATAACTTAAAATCTTAAAATCCCTCCCGATAGGGTACCTCTCCAAATATCTTTAAGAATTTCCCACTTTATATTAGTAATAGTGGTATTTAGTATAGTTGCAAAAAATCATTAATAGGTTCTTCCTATTTGTTGATGATGTTATCCGGGTGTGATGAAATAGATGTTATATAAAAAAAGAGTAAATATAAATAAAACTATAAATTTAACCATGAAAAAATTACCCTCAAAATAATTTTACATGCAGAATTTATAGTCCCGCAAAAACAATATTGGTTAATTTATAATCTACGAAATAAAATGAAGATAATTTTTAAAGGGTATAATTTCATGTTTTAAAACATTGATAATTTTCAAAAAAGCTCGTCGGTTAGAAACAATAAGAGGAATACCGTTGAAAATCGTCCTTTTCGATGCATTTTCACGTATTTTTATTTTTAATGAAACTTGTAACTATAGATATTTTAGAGGTTGATAATTATTCCTAACTATCAAGTCATTTTAAAAAATAAGTTTTCAATAGAATAAAAACATATGTGATATAAATACAATTTTTTCTAGTTATTATGTGAACAATAGGTATAAAAAATATGATAATAATATTCCTATCAGAATTGAAGCTATCTATAAAAATTAATTGAAAAATTGTAAATTTATAAAAAAAATCGAAAAAGGAGAAAAAAGATAGTTTCAATATTACTAAATAGTTAGCGGTTTGGAACTATTGTTGGGCAATATAAATAATTTGTGATGAGATACTAATGAACCCGAGCCTAGAGTTGAAGTAGTCAAGTTGAAATTAACTAACACGCTAACTATCCCTCGGTGTAGAGCAGCAGTAAGTAAAGCCCATTGAGGTAAATGGTCCTAGAGCGAGGACCAATCAAGTTATGCTGCTCCACTAAAAGGCCCATTTGACGCGATGATTGGTGTGTTGATCGCTCAGGGCCACCTAAGCTTTTCAAGCGGTTCATTGTGTCATAAAGAGAAGGCGATTACGTCGACTAAATCCAATCCTGAGTTTAACGGCCTGCTGACAGTCGCCATGGCAACGGGCCCATGACAAAGTGACGGATTTGCTGAGATGAATGGATAAGCAGAGAATATGACACTCTTAGAATTTTATTTAGTTTCGGTTCTCTTGTAGGTCGGGAAGGAAAGATCCCCTCACTTCCGACTTAGCTGCCACTCAGATGTCGGGACCGAAAGCTGTCTCTTATACGTGGCTACCCGGAACCTAGTTTTGTAAAAATATTGGAATAAGAGTCAACTTTTTGAGTAAAATAATTTTAATTTTCTTTTGGTAAAAATAATTTCATAATATAAAATCAGGAAAACGCAATATAAATTTATATAGATACGAGTTTATAAGATAATTAAATGGATTTCTATTTAAAAGTATATTCGACCGATGTATTAAAAGGCCTATCACTTTTCATTTTATAACTTTGGCATAACAGTGGCTCCCTCTCGCTCTCTGTGGTTTAGCCTCATTGGTTAATTTAAAATATATCAAAATATCATTCCATAAAAGGCCCTGCGAGATTCAACCTTTCTAGATAACCTTCATATAAATTTTCCATAGATATAACACATGCTATTTTTATTTGAATATTTTTATATAAAATTATATTGAAAATAATAAGATTTTATTGATAAATTATATGAACGCAAATGTGACCAATGAAGAGAGAGAGATGCTCCTTTTGGATTTGATTAAAACAAACTTCATTTTATAAAATAAACATGATTTTTCTAGAGGCTGATGCCTTTTTTTCAAAGAGATGTACGACGCGAACTTACGAGGTAGATGTGCGTTCTCGTAGTGCTGCTAAGGGTGTGGATTATTGAGTTTTTCTTGGGTCGGATTTTATAAATTGGGTTTTTTTTACCTAACTATCAATACTATTTTTGTATCATTAAGGACCAACTTTCAAGGAATAATATTTTTGTTACGTAGATAATTATGGTATATATTGATACACAGTTGTTACAATCTGGTATATTATTGTTTATGATAGAGTGCTCCTCTAATAAGGATAACGGTCTAATGCTTTGTAGTCAAAGTTTACGGTGCTTCAATCGACCTATAGGTGACCACCCAGTGACACCTATACATGTAGACGGAGAAGAGCTACAGGGTATTTTATAATATACCACGGTAAATTGGTTCAAGTTTCCGGGATGGCGATTGGATTAGAGATTGATGACGTATTTTGTTCTTAGTTGTTTGTTGTTTCGGTAGCGGGTTATTATGCGGTGTTGCTTGGGGACCTTTGCAATTCTCCACACTATGGATGTAAGGGAGAAGGCAAAAGCTGATTTGGACAGGATATTTGTAATAATAAACCATAACCACTCTGCGAAACAATTATATTTCAAAAGTTGTCCCCCAATAATACGTAGGTATTGTGAAAGGTTATTGGCCTGACGCAATCGTAAAGTTGCTTTCAAATCGGAAAAATATTACTTTTCCTCCATGCGCGCACATTTCATTAATTCTAGGACAAGTTTCAACTTGTTCGCTAAAGTAGTTTCTGTAAACGAGTCTTTGCAGTTCACGTTTACGCGTATTTCGTTTAAATGGATAAAATTGAATATCGTGTGCAGTTATTAACTTCTTCGTTTTGAATGGATTACCTTCTGAAAAATTTCTCCGAAGTTCACAAAATTTAACGGGAATTATGCCATTTCAATTTCAACTGTTAAGAAGTGGGCTGATAAATTTAAACGTGGTCGGAGGTCGCTTGATGACCCACGGGAAGGACGGCCAAAAGCTGCAACCACGCCAGAAACTATTTAAAAGGCGCACAACAACTCTCTTGCTCACAAAGGTATGCTGGAAATAGGAAAACTGCCGGATTTGAGGTAGGATTTGCTCAGCCATGCCCTTATTCAGAGTCTTTCATTGTCAGGCCGAGAACCTTTCACCTTACCCTCATAGACAAAATAGTAACATAACAATTTATAAAACTATTTTAGAGGCGTAATATTCTTTTTTTTTTTTAAATAAAACAATTTCTACTGTCCTTACTGCGATGGAAAAATTAAAGGGAGGGCCTGGCTCATCAGTGGTGAACCCTCCCAGCGGTTTCGCCAGTTTAATCTACCATACCGCTGTTATATTGCATTTTTGGAACTTCCTTTTATAGGTGACTGTTGTAAGACTCTTGGAATGGGTATTTTAGAAGAACTATGGACATAAGCTTTTAGGACAGCAGAATTAAATATAATTATAAATATATAATATGCTTCAAGCAATCGCTCTTCCGCAAATATCAAATTGTGTCTTTTATTAGAACGATAATGTTACGATGTACTAGAGCGCCATCTGTTATCAAATTATAAAACTATTTTAGAGGCGTAATATTCTTTTTTTTTTAATAAAACAATTTCTACTGTCCTTACTGCGATGGAAAAATTAAAGGGAGGGCCTGGCTCATCAGTGGTGAACCCTCCCAGCGGTTTCGCCAGTTCAATCTACCATACCGCTGTTATATTGCATTTTTGGAACTTCCTTTTATAGGTGACTGTTGTAAGACTCTTGGAATGGGTATTTTAGAAGAACTATGGACATAAGCTAGATTAAACTGGCGAAACCGCTGGGAGGGTTCACCACTGATGAGCCAGGCCCTCCCTTTAATTTTTCCATCGCAGTAAGGACAGTAGAAATTGTTTTATTTAAAAAAAAAGAATATTACGCCTCTAAAATAGTTTTATAATTTGATAACAGATGGCGCTCTAGTACATCGTAACATTATTGTTCTAATAAAAGACAAAATTTGATATTTGCGGAAGAGCGATTGCTTGAAGCATATTATATATTTATAATTATATTTAATTCTGCTGTCCTAAAAGCTTATGTCCATAGTTCTTCTAAAATACCCATTCCAAGAGTCTTACAACAGTCACCTATAAAAGGAAGTTCCAAAAATGCAATATAACAGCGGTATGGTAGATTAAACTGGCGAAACCGCTGGGAGGGTTCACCACTGATGAGCCAGGCCCTCCCTTTAATTTTTCCATCGCAGTAAGGACAGTAGAAATTGTTTTATTTAAAAAAAAAAAAAAGAATATTACGCCTCTAAAATAGTTTTATAATTTGATAACAGATGGCGCTCTAGTACATCGTAACATAACAATTAATGGAAACATACAATTACTCCAGGACTCATACAATTTATAAAATAAAACCCCAGAAAACACTCAACAGTCCACCTTAGAAGCACTACGAAAACAAACATCTACGTCGTGAGTTTAAGTCGTAAATCTGTTTGACATAGAAGGGTGTTCAGAGTCTATTTCTAAATATTTTGTTCATTTTAAAATAAAGTGTGCTTCAATTAAATGAAAAAAAAATATTTATATATATTGGACATATATATATATATTTTAAACCATTTATTTGGGGCAATATTCCTTAATAAACTTTCATATAAATATATTATATATATATATATATATCTATATTAATAAAATGGAAATTTCATAAGTGGACATCACTAAAAACTTTCGTTACAATGCATCAATTTCAACCAAATTTTCAACATTTATGTAAAACGAGATGGAGCAGGTTTTGCTTAACATCAAAATATATTTCCTAACATTAACATGCGTAACTTCGCTGTTATCGATTAAATACAAAAAAAATCAACAGAGTTAATTTTATTTATATATAAATACAAAATTAAATTTCAACAGAGTTAATTTTTTTACATACTAGCTAATAATCTCAATCTAAAAATATTCAAAACAAGCAATTTTAAGATAACACCATATGTAAAACAGTCGGCCAAGAAAACAACAACGATATTACATCTTTCTCACATATTCACACACAATCTTGATTAATAATTAAAAATAATCATTAACATTGTTTATTATACTTCAACTTTTATTTCTACATTTGTTTTTAAATACCCAATTGTTTTATCATGTTTCTAATTTCGCCTAACAAATATACAAATTTATAGTGACCAACATATGCAAATTTTAACTTTGTTTTTATTTAACTTCATATCGTAAACATAACATCCATTGTAAGCATTTTTCTGTTCACCTTCCGTGGTTTCTCTTTTCTCTGATAGTTTTTAGGTGTAGCATATTTTCTTATTACTAGACTACAAACATTCCCTCGAGAAAAACCTGGGCGAAGCCGGGTACATCCGCTAGTATATATATATATAAATTTCAAAATTCGAAACTATTTTAAAGGCGTAAGATTCTTTTTGAAATTAAACAATTTCTACTGCCCTTACTGCAATGGAAAAATTAAAGGGAGGGCCTGACTCATTAGTGGTGAACCCTCCCAGCGGTTTCGCCAGTTTATATATGTAACATATATATGTTGTAATATATTCCAATATATCTATGTCTCCATGTATTGTATAAATGTATATGTAATTGCCAAAGTGACAAATAAAATTTTGAGTGAGTGACAGTCGATGCCAGAAGGAGGAAAGAGGTCCGAAAAACAAGTCGGGTTCCTAGGTGTGCCCTTTCTTACTCAAACAGATTAGTCGGCTTTGGGACAATACTTACAGACGCCTCTAGACAGATCTCTCCCCTACCGGCGCCGGCTACACTCACTCTTTCGCCATCTCCGTGGTGACATCTACCATGTCTCGTTCTTTGATGCAATATTCACGCCTAAACCCACTCTAACATTGAGGCCACAACGACTGCATTTGACCAACACACTACAGTCATCCTACAGGATCGACTACCTTACTACATATATATATGTCATAATATATGCTCTTCCAGGATTAATAAAACAAACCAACAGCCAACGAGAGAGAGATGGGCAGCTAAAGCGAGACACTTTAGACAACTAACTTACGACCATTTTTGGCCACATTCCTGAGGGGGCCGCCCGTCACCACCTGGCGACTATTCTGGTTAGCCCCCCGGTTGTGTACACACGGAAAACAGTCGTTCAGCGGACAGCCCTCTTGCTACTTCTCTCTCTCGGATGGCTTCCAGATTCCTCTTCCAACTCGTCGTGTGATTATTTCTCCCATCACCACATTATTACCACTATATTCCCACATCGAAAGTCGACAGGATAAGACCTGGCCGGGAAGCGAATCCCTCATATACCGGAGTATGAAGAAACAAGAAGCCAAGCCACGATGATCGACCAAACCCAACTCAACTGTAACCACTCCTCTTCGAGCCCTCAACCCTTCCTCGCCAACCTTTGAACCGTGATCCCGAATAAGTATTCACCTACGACGGAGATGGAGCTGCCACGCACTTCTTCCAGCACTAGATCTACTCAAGAATGATCGCCGTGCCAGAGCAGGACACCTCCCGCCATCATGGACAAGACTCCGCCATCTCCCTACCGCTACTGTGATGTACAACACTGGTACGCACAGTGTCACAGACAGAACTCTCCCGAAGCTCAATGAACTTACCTGCGCCCTAAACCAACATAACTCGTGAGTGTAATTGTCTTAACTCCTACCATTCATTCTTTAAATAAGTCATTTCTTGTAGATTGTCCCAATATTTCCATTTATCTCTCCACCCCTATTAACAGTGATCTTATTATCCATATTATATCTAGCTATGTGAAACCCATTTAATTAGTTACCTTACCAGTAGATGTAACAATCGTCATTTTAATTAAATAATTTCCATTTTAACGTAACTCTTTAAAAAAAATCATAATAAAAAAGGAATTCTACCTATTAACGCTTTACGATTTTTACTATTAACAATAGATTTTTCATAATCAAATTATTTATAAAAATATGCCTCCAGCACCTAAACTTTTGTATAGACCTCTCCTACTTGTAAGCACGGGGCTCACGAAAAATAATTTATTTCCCTAATCAATTCAAAATTCACCCTGTAATTCAGGCGTCGAAGAATTCCAACCACCACGTGAGCCTTGCTTACAACCAACCCTTGGTGACTCTTATCTATCTTCCCCTTAATGCCCCTCTCATTCTTACAACTTTGTTAACTTTATACCAGCTCAGGACATTTATAGAGAATTATTGATTAATCAATTATCGAACTTCTATATTGTCATTTCAAAATCCTAACCTTCGCCCTTCATTTATGATAATTTATTTCGTAGGTCATCTCTAGCCTATCCACCGACCCACACCATCTAGCCAATGGTGTGTTCGTCACAGGGTGCAGATTGACTAACTGCTAGATATTTATCAACCCCTTTTTGTTCACACTTGAACAATCTGCATCGAGCGACACCGTTCGCTTCTTCTTCTCGCGCCACACGTTCGCCACACGGACCCTGTCTTCAAATCTATGTTTGTCCATTGTCCAAACCAGCACGATATAGCCTACCTCCGATATTTCCCACGGAGGTACGTTAAACATCGTCGCTGATTTTGTCCGGTCCGTCATCATTTCGCGCAGACATGGGTCTTACTTTCAACCCACCGCGAAATCATCGCCTTGCACAAGCTCCCACGACGGTTCAAACACCTCGTGTCCGAGCAGCTTGTCACTTGTAACGGACAACGCAGTCCTCGTCCCAATTTTTGGCACTGTGCGCGCATACTTTCCGCAAATTAAATATAAGTCCGTTCGACTTCCTCACCTACACACGGGACTTTTCCCCTCGGACTCGCTACACAAGTAACTGCATAGATAAGTTAGATTGGCCCAAAGCAAGTTTCCCCTCGCTCTGTTCGCCGAAATTCTAACATTGTATGTAGTTCGATATTTACCTCAGTCCTGAGCTCACACAATTGCCAACCTCAACCTCTCATTTCTCGTACTCTACACTTATAGCATAGAAAGCCCATGACAAGTTTCCCCTTGCCATGTCCGCCTGAAAAATATCTTAAAGTGTAGAGTTCCTCAGTCTTAATGATCTTCAGAATTTCATCATATGTATGTGACGCTTCTTCTCGTTGTTCACACTCCTCCATATCACTTCCCTTATAGTACATTAGATTTTGTTGTATATAGCCTTTTATAACCTTGATATTTTCAAAGATTTCCTTAAATGTCAAACTCCCCGGTGTTGTAAAACTGCTTGTAAATAATATTTACTTGTGTACTATACAATATTTTATTTACATAAAACTATGTCACCATTACCTTAACTAATTTCAACTGTAAAATTATTTTCTCTATTCCTGGCTTCTCCAGCTTTAAATATACTTAAACCATGTTCAGCCTTCTTCAACGGGGGCCATATGTCATAATATATGCTCTTCCAGGATTAATAAAACAAACCAACAGCCAACGAGAGAGAGATGGCAGCTAAAGCGAGACACTTTAGACAACTAACTTACGACCATTTTCGGCCACATTCCTGAGGGGGCCGCCCGTCACCACCTGGCGACTAATTTGGTTAGCCCCCCGGTTGTGTACACAGGGAAAACAGTCGTTCAGCGGACAGCCCTCTTGCTACTTCTCTCTCTCGGATGGCTTCCAGATTCCTCTTCCAACTCGTCGTGTGATTATTTTTCCCATCACCACATTATTACCACTATATTCCCACATATATATATATATTAAAAATGGCTCGCTAGTGCATCATATATATATATATATTATGAATAGAAGAATATAAACTTTTTAAACATATTTTTAAACGAAAGATTTATCTTGATTTTTAAATATATATGAACTATTCATTGTGTACATTGCCAATCAGAGAGAATTTAAACAACTAAATTAATAAAATATGCTTAACATATGCGCTAGTATTAGAGTGAATATACAATGTGTTGTCTTTCTAATTATTGAATCCTGAGTTCTTTGCCTAGACATAGACAAAGTCAGCGGTAAAGCTGCACATTTATATACTTGGTTCTAACATTAAAATTTGAAAATAAATATTTAAATCTTTATGAAATATTTCAAAATTAAAAATAATATAAATAACTTGACTCTTCATGTCTTCAAAATCTAGATATATTAATTTTAAACTAGATTCGTATTCTAAAAATAGAATTTATGGTTGGCACATGCGATAAAGTGAAAGGTCATTAATCAAATAAACACATTGATTATTTAAACAAGCGACTTACCATTCATAACCGATGTCATTATATGCACCACTTAAAGTGCCTCTAGATTTCTGCGATATTAACGGCACAAAGTGGGTGTAGGGCAATTTACGGGCTATTATAAATGATCCCAAAGAAATATCCGAGGAATTTCGCCCGAAATTAAATTGTTCCCAAGGTTATAAAGCGGTGTGTTAGATAATTACTTTGTCAATGTTTCAAAGTGTCAACTGCACAAAAAGTGCATCTAACGAATGGAAGAATTGACCCGACTTGGCGGCACAAACTTTCTTTCCCCACAATGTTTATCTAACAACTTAATTGCTTATTAAAGTTTGGGGAATAAATACTATACATCATGTATATTACGCCGTTATTGACACCATATATTTACATTTTCTTATATCAACAATATTAATTGTGTGTGTCGTTTGATAAATTATAAAATGTTATTTATATATCTTTCGAGGAAATCCTCGTATTGTTATAAATATATATATATAACAAAATATTTTTAAAAATATATATATATATAAATGGTTTTTATTTATTATTTAAGGGTAATTTCTGAAAGTAATTAAAATTATATTTTTAACAATACGCACATTTTAAAAATTAAATAGAAAGTTATTTTTAAAGGATTGAAATAGTTTATATTATAATTTCAACAGTTATTTAATCGATAAGGAATCTGAAAATGTTTTGTGAAAACGAGGAAAAACTTCAATATAGTATATATTGATAATATATATATATAATTTAATAATATAAAAATCTCTCTATTATATTTACAGTTCAAACCTACTTAACATTCTTATTATACTCTCTTATTAGCGGATTTATTTATTATTGATTAAATTTACAAAAGAAATGTATATATATATATATATATATGTAGTAACCCCGAATAAGCCGACGTGGAATGTACTGGGCAGTCGTGGTCGTGGGTGCGTGATGGGATTCCCGCACGGGGACAGCAAGAGACAGAGGCAGGTCTAGATGATAGCTCCAAGAGGTAGAGGTAGACCACGGACGAAGGCAGTCGAACCACGGGCGCCGCGGATGCCCTAAGCTACTCACGGATAGAAGGGGGGGGGGGGGGGGTGAAAGATCCGACCGACCGTATAACGGCGTCACTCTGAAAACAACTGCTTTGTCTAATTTCTGGGCCCTTTTATACTGGACTCCCGCATATAACGGAGAGTCCTGATTGGTTCCTATAATCACGCCACTTTCTTGGCGCCGGGTCATTGTCGCCGTCTGGTTTATGGCGTCGTCTGGGCTACCTTTACTTCTATGTTTATTTGTCACTTCCATTGTTACAAGGTCGATACATATTTTTATATAGATATGGGGTTATAATAAATATCAGAAGAAGGTTGTGAACTATCTAACTCAAAATATATTACATATATATATAGTCTTATATAAATTTGAATGTATATATTTGAAATTTCAGCCACACACAGAGTGCGTTTTTTACATATCTTATTTATCGTCGCATGAAGGCATCGCGTGGTTCATAAAAACATTTCATAATACGAAAATAACCTGAAAAAGATAGGCGTGCAGCCTAGCGAGATATTGAATTTGTAATAAATAAAATGCTTTTTTTATTTTTGATCCAAAATATGCCATTTAAAAAAATATATATATAAACATTTATATATAATTAGGAGTAAGAGAAACTAAATGGAGTAGAAGGATTTTATATTTTTATATATTTTGAGGGGTGAGTTTTATACAAATTTTTCAATAAATATTAAAGGATTCAACAGTAATATTTCCAAAAGATTTAAGTTTATTAAAAGAACTAGACGAATGGTCCGGCCAACGCCCGGGTTTTACCCGAGTGCGTATATATTTTAAAAACGTTTTAATTCAAATACTATTCGTTACAATTATAAATTAGCGCCATGGATGTCACTCTTGTGAAACGTCCCGTTCCAAACTGTGTGTTTTTAAAATGTTTTAATTAAAATACTATTCGTTACAATTACAAATTGGCGCCGTGGATGTCTCTCTTGTGAAACGTCCCGCCCGAAACTGTGTGTGTCTTGAAAATATAAAAATAAAAATGTGAACGGAAAAATATGTCCAGGGTAGCCTACTGGTCATGGCATCTGCCCGGTAAGCGGAAGGTCGTGGGTTCGATTCCCATCCCTTGACATTTTTTTTTATTTTATCCATTCTGACCAAAATCTATCCGTGAACTTCACACAGTGAACTTCACACAGACAGAATAAGGCAATTATATAAGTAGATTTAGAGGCGCCATATACTTGTCCAAAAAGGCAATCGAGTTAAAAGACCAGATTTTTTTTAATATAAAAGATTTCAATTAATATATATATATATCTTGAATATTGGGCAATCTATATTAAATTATAAATTAAAAGGCTTATTTTAGATTGAAAATATAATAAAACATTTTATTTATTACAGAATCCAAAATTTCGCTAGGCTCTGTACGCCAATCTTCGACAGAGTTTCTTCTTATTTTATATAAGGACAGACCCTGACGAATATAGGCGTATAGCCTAGCGTAATATTGTATTCTGCAATGAATAAAATGTTTACTGAAAGCGTCAATTAGACGGAAACCTATAGAAATTGCCCCACTGTTAATATCAAATAGACAGTCTTACGGAAGGTTTCTTATTGATAGTGTCATTTAGAAAGTATCCTATAAAGAGTACCCTACTGTTAGTGTCATATAGACACTATCCTATAGATATTTTCATACTAAAAGCGTCAATTAGACGGTAACCTATATAGAATGCCCCGCTGTTAATATCGAATAGACAGTATCTTATAGTGAGTGTTTCCTACTGATAGTGTCATTTATACAGCATCCTACAGAGACTACCACACTGATAGTGTCATTTATAAAGTTTATAATGTTTTGAGGAAATTTGGGATTAGGCCTGTTTTTGTAGGCTCTCGATCCATCGGCCAATTAGTCAGACATCCAATCACGAAATCTCAGGTTAAGACAGAACCGAGTGACCAGCATAATGCGGTTTATTCATTATCTTGCCAACAATGTACCGCTTCTTACGTGGGGGAAACCGGCCGAACTGTCGGTACCAGAGTTAAGGAGCATATCAGAAACGTAAGGAACCGAGATAGCAGATCTTTTATATATCAACATGAGGATTCTACAGGCCACCATTTCAACCTACAGGAGGTCAAGTGTTACTTCCGAAACATATTCTCCAAACATAATAGACTTATACTAGAATCCTTGGTTTCGAACGATAAAAAGAGCATTAACAGAAGGATCGATTTACCACAGCAGTACCTTCATATATCCCATAGCTAAATTAGTTGTATAAATTCATAGTCGGTTTTTTTTGTCTTATTGTAAATTCCAAATCTTATTTTAGTCCTTTTTTATGTAATCTTAGCGCATCTCAAATTTCATAGTTTTAAATTCGTTTTTAAAAATTTTTTATTATATTATTTTATTTTAAAGTTTTCGGCACATTTGCATGTATCGGTGTATACGATATATTTTATTACGATTTGTTTATTTCCGGTAAGATCAGTTCTACGCCTATATTTAGTTTAGATTTTGTATTATTTTATGTATATTTGCGATGTCGGCCTGATGATGGGCTAACGCCTGAAAGCTCGCCAAATTTTAGAATAAAGAAACTTTTTGCAAACAATCCTTTCATTCATTAATTTATAAAGTATCCTATAGAGACTACCAAACTGATAGTGTCATTCATAAAGTATCCTATAGAGAGTGTCATAATATTAATGTCATTTAGACAGTATCCTACACATACTACCACAATGATAGTGTCATTTATAAAGTACCCTATAGAGATTGTCATAATATTAGTGTCATTTAGACAGCATCCTACAGATACTACCACAATGATAGTGTCATTTATAAAGTTATTGTTTTATAGACAATATTCTACAAAGACTACCACACTGATAGATTGTTTGTTAACAGGAAGTATTTTTGTCTTTTAGTCAGCGTTCCCTAGACGCTGTATATATATATATATATTTTTTTTTCATATGGATTGTAGGGGATTCATGCATATAAAGATACTTGTCAATTTATATTTATAGCCTTATGTAAATTTAATATATCTAAAATATGTGTAAATGAATTATAGTATAGAAGACAAGATAGATATGAATAAAATGAATATATTCATATTCTATATATTGAATTAAAGATTTTACAGCTTCCCCCGTTATTTTTTTTTTCTGTCTTCCACGTCCATTAAATCTACAAGCCCATTATTTTCATTCACTTTAACCTCGAATTCTCCGCAAGCTTCTCTTTTCGATGTTAAACTTTGAAAATTAAGTAGTTTTGAAGAACTTTGTGTACAAAATAGATCATGAACATTAATCAGCTTGTTCAAAATATTCTATAACATAATTAATTTTGTTCGTATATATGAAGGGAAGAATGTTTATTTAATAATATAAACTTAATTTTATGATGATAAATAAATTAATATTTCTATAGGTAATTGTGCATTACTTATTAAGAGAATAGTATATACTAAAAGTGTGTGTGGGGGGGTGGACACCTCACTCTTTAGACGCAACTTTATGTTGTATTCATTCCTGTAAATCGGCCTTGCCACTTTACGAGATTAAACATATTTCTGGAAAAATCGATCGACCTTGTAACTCATCTACAAGGGTGTTATGAAATCAGACTGGCCACTGTACTGAAGAGGGCCAAAGCCCGGCACCATGGTATATAGGTTGGATTTTTGTCTAAAACTTTAAAAATTATGTTGTGGTTCATTTTATTCATTATCACCATTACGTTTTGTATTGGGATAATACACCAGAATTTATTGTTTTAAATACATTTTTAAAGGAGAAATGCCACTTTTGGTAAATAAACACCATGTCTCCCGACACTTATAGTATATATATTTTTATAAAATCAAAATTCGCCTATCTGTCTGTTTATTGATAAACACTAAAAGTACTGCACAAATATCACCAAATTCTCAATTTAAACCGTTTTGACCTTTGGGAAAGTTTTCTTCTAATTATATTTGAGAATCACTTCTTGTTGTAATTTTATTCCCGAATTTGTTGATCTGCTTTCCAATATTGTTCTCACACAACCAGCGCCTCCAGTGCATTTGATAAATTTGAAAATGCAAGTGTCCCAACTATAGTTTCCCAGAAATATTCGAATATGCCCTAATTTTTGCCTATTCGAAAATACGTGTCTCTTTAAAATATTTTGAAAATATTTTTCTCAAATAAATAATGAACATGGTTTGATAATTGTTTAATATTACAATAAAATAAATATGCTATAATATAAATATGATGTATCAGCGCGCCATCTGTTACATGAAATTAAAATATTTTTGACGTGTATAATTATTTTTAAAATGAATCAATTTTCTACTGCCCTTACTGCAATGATAAAATAATGGGAGGGCCTTGCTCATCAGTGATGAAACCTCGCAGTGGTTTCACCAGTTTAATCTATCATAGTATCATCATTTTTTTATCATTGCAGTAAGGGCAGTAGAACATTTATTACTTTATTTTATTTATTTATTTATTACAAAAATAATCAAACTAATAAAAAACAGTTCACAATTTATATATATAAAGTAAACTGGGTTTTTGGTGTTTTAATATTATTTCAGACCAACCTCTTTACAATAATATATCAGAAATATTTGAATTGAAAACTTAAATATAATTAATTCATAATATTGTGATGAGGAAATATTTTATTATTTAATTTTTAATATTATATTCAATGAATATATTCAACAGATTATAAAAATATATATTACTCTGTATTTGTGAAATCATCTTTAAAATACTTCTTTGCTTGTTTGCTTAAGATTCCCTAGCTGTAAATAGTTTGGATGACCTGTTAATAATTGTCGATTCGTCGCTGTGACGTCATCAATAAATAATTTTACATCTTAGGATATCTCAAGATTAAGGCTAAATCAATGTTTAGTCGATTTCTGTTTCACTATAAATTGCGATTTGCCATCTAAAATGCTCATGTGAACTTGGTCAGATAACAACTAAATTACTTATTAATTTCATTCTAATTATTGCTCTTATGTTATATATTTAATTTTATGTATCTTTTTATAAAATATACAACTGAATCTGTTCACTTATGATATTATTGCAGTAGGGGCAGTAGAAATTATTTACTTTTTTAAAAAGCATACGCATCTATAAAAGTTTCGAATTTTCATAATCTATTCACTTTTACGCCACTTTTTTTATTATAGATGTGATGTAATTGTACATATTCAGATGTAAATATGTAAATATGGTTTTGCATATAGACGCTCGAGTTAGGATATAAATAGAGACAATTGGATTTTGTCAGTTAGTTAGAAAGTTCCGTTCTTAAATAAAGAAGTGTTCACCATCGTAGCCCGATTCCTTGAAGAAACCAAACATGGTGGCAGCGTAAAAGCGGTATAAGCGTAAAAGCGGTAAAAGCGTAAAAGCAATTTTCAAAATTATAAAGTTGAAATATAAGAATTTTTTTTTTAAGAAAAGAAAAATGGCTAATTTTATACAAATAGCTGCTCCAGAAGGATTCAATTTTGGCAAACCTAATGAATGGCCAATATGGTTCAAAAGATTTCAAAGATACAGAATCGCTTCAGAATCCTTTTCGGAGGCGTGGGTTCGAATCCCACCGCTGCCACCATGTTTGGTTTCTTCAAGGAATCGGGCTACGATGGTGAACACTTCTTTATTTAAGAACGGAACTTTCTAACTAACTGACAACATCCAATTGTCTCTATTTATATCCTAACTCGAGCGTCTATATGCAAAACCATATTTAAATATTTACATCTGAATATGTACAATTACATCACAATAGAAACAGTTCAGATGTGTGTGAATAAAGAAATAGTTATAAGAAGAATATTTAGCTAATAATTTGAAACTATGCAGATGGTGTTCCATTTTTAAAATAACGATTTTTGCACCGCTGTAGCTCGCGAATGAAGCGTGATTTATATTTATTCGAAAGAACAAGCATTGATTTATTTTTCATCAAAAATATTTTTGATTATTAGAAATTGCTAAAATTATAAGTGATTTTTAAAAGGTTACGTTTTCAGACTTTCCGAGAAGAAATACTCGTTTACCCAAATTATTAAAAGTATGAAAGAAATTAATATTGATAATACTAAGTTTACAATCAGTCACATGATAAAGGAAAATAAAGAAAATTTTTATATCAATGAAATTAAGCGGAAAATTCCCGTGATAAAAGGTGCCTGAAGAAACCTTTAACTTCAACCGAAAGAAAAATAAAGAAAATAGTTGTCAGAGAGAATCCACCTTCTCAAAGGAACATTCAAACAATAGCCAATGTACAACCTTTTACCGGTAACCGTATTTTTAGAAAAGAAATTGGCTTAAAAATACGTAAAAAGGCGAAGGTTCATGTCCTCAAACCGCATCATATTGAGGAACGTAAGACCTACAGCAATCCCTTCATTAAAAGTATCTCGCAGTTGAAAATGGAAAATTTTGTTACACTGGACGAAGCAAGGGCTTACCTCAATGATAGCAATCAACCCCGTGCCATTTACTAGGCAAATTTCAAATAAACACCTTTCAGAACTGGGTAAAGCAATGCAAGGAATGTTTTTCAAAGGGGTTCATGATAGTTTCAGGTTTCTATTACAATAGGAAGCTTCTAATAAAGAAGGGGGACTCAAATGTCAAGATATATTCGCAAATTTACCAAATAGTTATCTTAGACCTATTATTCGACAATTAGGTCCCGTTTTTGTATCCAACTGACTAAAGAACCATGTGGCTGCACATGGATAAATCCAGGAGTCATACAGTACGTTCAACCGTCAATACCTAGACGAAAAGATGGATGAAACCGGCATTTCGTACATCCCTTTCAAGAATATCCCCGCAAAATCTTCACACTTGGACCCTATGGATTTTTGTTTATTTGGCTTGCTGAAAAAACTGCTCTTAGATCTAGAGGGTCTCTGGAAAGTTGTTAAAGACTGTTGGGATGGTCTTGATTAAAATATTCTAAGACGAAGACTTATTTCCTGGAAACATCAATGCAGGGCTGTTGCTAAACGTCAAGGCTTACACATAAAACAATATGTTGTACAAACATTAATAAATTATTTTTAATAAAGCACTAAAATCGTTATTTTAAAAACATCCTTTATTTATGTAAAAATATTAGTTCAAAAACCTTCCCTAAATACTGATCTTTGTAGACTTTTATATATAGCTATTGAATTCTGTTTTTTTATATATATATAAAATATATACATTTATTTACAATTATACTGGTGTATATAAATATCTTTCACTTCTACGCACAATGTGTGAACAAAATAATAATATTGGTGTTGATCTGTAATATTATATTTAATTGTTAGCTGTATATATACTGAATGTATTATTTAAATCAAAGATACAATTCTTTCATTGGTCTTGTAGAACGAGAGTGGTGTACGAGTGCTCGCATGTTTTATTAAAAAACATAAACATAAAACATATATATATATATATATATGTAGAAGCATTTCTTTTGTGTGTATATACATATTAAAAATAAATTATATGAAAAATACGGCGCAATGTAGGCTGTACCACGGCGACCAAAATATTTTGGCCCAAGAGGCTTTTTGAGAAAAACATTTTGATCGCAATGGTACAGCCTGCTCCACGCTGAAGAGGACCAACTGCCCGAAACAAGTTCGTGAATGGCTTTTCTTGATTCATCAAGAAAATGGGTTAGCCATATATAAGGGAACAGACTAAATCAACGTTTAGTTGATTTCTATTCCACTAGATGCCAACATTTATCAAGGCATTACATTTTTATAACTGAGAAGCGTCCAACTTTGGTAGATTGTGAAGATTCCATTAGATCCCATGTGGATCTCATGGAATAAAGTCCTGCTAGACTGACGAGGGCCATTAGCCCGAAACCATGGTCTCTAGGTGAACGCTTCTCAGCTTGCCAAAGCTTGTGTTGTGGCTTTGTAACCGACCCGAGGCCGCTAGTTTGCTGCGACGGTCAAATAGATGGCGTCAGGTTATAACGTTTATTTTGACGGGAGAGGCGCCCTGTGCTTCTATATTATATTATATATTGTAACAAATATCTTTTAAAATAAAGTTGTATTGTTTTGAAATAAACTCTCTGGGATCCACACACACACACACACATCAAATAATTATACATATTTTAATCAAATTGTCATCAAGAATAAGCAAATTAAAAAATTCTGAAATAGTCGAATTATTATAAACGCCTTTTTATATCATGAAAAAAAATGAGAGTGCAGAGTAGCAATGGTCTTTATATATATTGAGAGAATTAGTTTAATCAGTTTCCACATCTATTTACAATGTTTAATGTTAAAAATCAATTAGTGAGGCATATTCTCAAAAATACATAAAAATACATTTTCAGGCTTACATTACATAAATTTATTAAGGCTTAAAACCGGTGATCGTTATAAACCTGTTCGTATATATATAGAACGAGCTATTATTCTATTACTAGACGAATGGCCCGGGCAACGCCCGGGTTTTACTCGAGTGCGTATATATTTTAAAAACGTTTTAATTCAAATACTATTCGTTACAATTATAAATTGGCGCCATGGATGTCACTCTTGTGAAACGTCCCGTTCCAAACTGTGTGTTTTAAAAATGTTTTAATTAAAATACTATTCGTTACAATTATAAATTGGCGCCGTGGATGTCTCTCTTGTGAAACGTCCCGCCCCAAACTGTGTGTGTCTTGAAAATATAAAAATAAAAATGTGAATTTTCATAAAGATTTCATCATGTCGATTTTTTTTTTTTGCATTTCACCTACTAAATCGATAGAGATAATTACATTTGTAACATGAACTTAGGTATATTGACTAAATAGAAAACTGCATAGTAATAAAGATCATTTTTTAAAGGCACCATATCGTTTTTTTTTTCAATAAAATCGAAACAAAAATTAACGATAAATAACGATAATTGCCTTAAAAAGAAATTGCCTTAAAAAAAAAGAAACATTCGCGGTGATTTTGTCTTGCATTCGTTTATACAATTATTATATACGAATGACCCGGGCAACGCCCGGGTTTTACCCGATTAAATGCTTTTATTCAAATACTATTCGTTACAATTATAAATTGGCGCCGTGGATGTCATTCTTGTATAATATATAAATGAGTTTTAAAAATTGTAAAAAAAAAATGCATCGGCCGGGAATCGAACCCGGGCCGCCCGCGTGACAGGCGAGCATTCTACAACTGAACCACCGATGGTTATGAAAAATCCCATCCGTGAGCTTCAGACAGACAAACAAACAGACAGAATAAGGCAAATATATAAGTAGATTATGATAAGAATGCATTATTGCCCCACATAATGGCTATATATTAGAATAACATTTTTTGAAACAAAATAAGCAAGTTAGTGTGATATATATAAGTATTCAAAAAATATCCATATATTGGATTTATTGTTCCATATTTCTAGCGGCAACTTGCCTCTCTTTATCGAGGATGTTTGTGTTTTTTAATAAAACATGCTAGCACGCGTACACCAGTCTCGTTCCACAAGGCCAATGAAAGAATTGTATCTTTGCATCAAATAATGCATTCAGTATATATACAGCTAACAATTAAATATAATATTACAGATCAACACCAATATTATTATTTTGTTCACACATTGTGCGTAGAAGTGAAATATATTTATATACACCAGTATAATTGTAAATAAATGTATATAATAATAATGAAGAAGATTTCTCAATCTTCAAAATATAAAGGTATATATACTTGTATTCATTCAATATCGGGGTTTAAATTCTCTACATATCTGCATATCATTTTAATATTACAAAATATTTAAATTATTTATTGGTTTAATATGAATAAGCTCGGAGTAGCTTGTATTTTAAACTGCAACTTTCATCTATACACTTATTTGTTCAATTTATGGATTTTTAATTAGTAATATTAATGGAGAAAAAGAAAGTGGCTTTCGAACATTCCTTTTATATATATCTCGAGGTAATATCTCACCGGAAAAATGTCTATCCATCAAATATAGTGACCTGGCTTCGCCCGTTTTCTTGAGGGAGTGAATGTTTCGCCAAAAGATTTTTTTCTTCCCATCAAACATAATGATGAAACATTATTATAGTTATTTTCTTGCTGAAAATATATGTTAAATTTTCAAACACTTGTTTTATTTTATATTTCCTTGGTGCTGAAAATTAACAAAATCTCCTTCCAGACCTAATTCTTTATCCTTTTAAAATTTAGGCCAGATTTGTTAAAATTTTCTGAACTTTGAGGAACCTTTATAATTGACACCTTTATAATATCTCCTTATTATCTTTTATAACTTAGGAAATCAATATCTCTATTTGAGCTATTATATTCCTAAAATTGTGTTATATAAATTCTATAAAATATTGATTTGAAAATGTGTGTAATTATATATATATAAGTCCTTTAAAAATTGTATTTCCACACACCAATATTATTTATTCCAATAATACATTTCAAAACATTTTTTTAATATATTCACTACGAATGAATTTATGTTTTAAAGAATATTTCTAAAGAAACTCTATTTTCGATATCGGTGTTATTTTTAAAGTGACTTTAAATATTTTTCTCACTCTCAAAGAACTAACACAACAAAAATAAATTTTAAAAAAGGTTAAAATATAAAGAGATGTTTTATTTCGACCATTCTTTACTTTCTTATGAAAAATAGTTCCTATTTTAAAGATGCGTTCCTTGATAAAAATGTCATTATACCTGAAGGGAAAAAAAAGGTAAAACTATTGGAGTCGAGAAGAGTTTAGCTGGTAGGCTGCAGCAGCACCATTTTGGGAATCAATATCAGGCGAGAAGAAGAAAGGCGGGATCGAAGAGAAAGATTTAAGAAAATGTTACAAAGATAAAAAAAAGAGCAAGGGGGAGGGTCGAGATAAAATAAATTTGTTCTTTCTGAGAAATAAAACTAAAAGAAAACCCTAAAATTGGAGGTGTTATGAAACAATCAATAAATTGGAGCACACAATTGGAATTATTTTAAAGATGGCTTCCAATTCTTTCAGTTGAAGAAAAAAAAGAGGAAAATGGGAACAAAAAAAATCCGATAGTTAAGGCAGGAAGGAGAGAACGTGGAGTTCTAAATATTTACAACGCGGTGAGCGTGCGGAGTCAGAATTAATGCCAACACAAACTCGCCTCTATATATATTAAAGTCGTTAATTTTCTCTCATTGATAAAGGTAAAGGAGTGAGTGTGAAAGACTTCTTTAATTTTATTGGAAGATTTAATTGTGAAGTCTGTGATCTCTTCACACTTGAAGCATTCCATCATCCACTTACATCAGTGTGTACATTGTTTAAAGTTAATTTCCCAAAAGAGTCACTGTCTTTATATCCAGCTCAATCCAGCTTTTGGTTCGCTAGTGCATAAAAGCCACATTTATTAGCAATATTATCTGACCTAATTATTATCGGCACTATCTATATCTGAGCACACCATAAACCTTGCTACAATTATCTGAAATCTGTTTGAAGGCCCTTAGTCGTTGCTTATTTTACCCGCAACCTGTCTAAGCACACCATAAACCTTACTAAAACTATCTGAAATCTGTTTGAAAGCCCTTTGACGTTGCTATATTTTCTGCAACATTCCTGAGCATACCTTAAACTTCGCTATAATTATCTGAAATCTTTTTGAAGACTCTTAAACCTTGCTATTCTCAATTGCATTATGTCTGTAAACACCATAAACCTTGCTATAATCATCTGAAATCTGCTCGAAGATCTTGAACATTGCTATTTTTAATTGCGTTCTGTCTGTAAAAATCATAAACCTTGCTATAATTATCTATATAATGTTTGCCGACCCTTAAACCTCCTGGAATTCCTATACGCTTTCTGTTTGCACACTCCATAAACTTGGTTATTCTCTATATATCTATAATATGACTGACGACACTATAATTATTGCTATAATTATTCGCAATATGTCTGAACACGCCAACAATATTGATATTATTATCCAAATTCTGTATGGAAATTCTAACCTTTGATATAACTTACGAAATTAAGGTCTGAAAACGCCATTTATTTTACAATACTCGTAAACCTCCACAATCTTTTCGAATACGGTAATAACACATTGCTAACCTTATACGCGATTTTGTAGACATTGCTACACTAGTCCCCCCCTTTCTCAATATTCATATACAAAAGTTAAATTCAACATAATATGAAATATTTCTTAAAGATATGTAGTACTTAATTATAATTTTCCGCCATCAATTTTCACAATCTTTTCTGAGGACAGAATCAAATATATTCAGATGTCAATATTCTGCGGGAGTATATTGATCTATAAATATCATTTCTCCCTTTAGAATGGACGAAGAAGCCCCATGAGCCAACTATTGACCGTTTTGGCCAAATAGCAGAGTCGGATCAGTGACAAGCCGTAAAACACCTTTGGCAAATTTATAACGCCGAGAAAGAGGCTCTTGTCAGTTCATGGTTAGATGGAGCCTCGTTTTCGCCCCAATTTTAATGCGAGAAGTGAACTTAAACAAAAATAGTTATTTTTAAAAGTTGACACGAGTAATAAAATAAAATTTATTTAAAAATATATATATATATATTTAACGAACTTGTATTTAGAGAAAAAATATTCATATTGGTATTTAGTTTAATCTTAGAATATTACAACATTTTATAGAGCTGATGCATATTTTCTATATAAAAATCTCACGTATTTGAATAGATTGTCCTTGTTGAGCACATATACTAAATACAAAATATCGCTAACCTCCTTGACCTTCATTTGTGAACAAGTAAAATGGCGTCTTGACCTCTAGTGTTTCGCTGAAATATAGCTCTCCTCGGATCCAGATATGGCAGGAAAGGAAAGTGTAATATTACAGTTATCTCAACAAATGAATATATGGTGGAATGCGCTGTTTGTTCGGATACATATCTATTCTCAGAGTATACAATTTAATTTTATATCCAATAGAAAATATTTTCCCGATAGCGACGTATATTTGAACAATCAGAAGTTATCTAGGAGATATCATAATGGAGAAATGCTGTATAACATATAGTTTTTTCTCTCTAACAATTAAATTATTAACATTCCTGCAATTACATTGTAAAATAGAATTTTTAAAATATCACAAAGGAAAATATCTTTCTAATTCTCCATTATTTTTTGTTATAAAAACGATAAAAATAAAGGGAATAGATTTATCATTGTACATGTGTCTATAATCACAAACTGATTCCAGCATGTCGCGTTAAAATATATAGAATATGTTAAATTCAGCTTCGGATTAGACACCCCAATAGATATATAATTCTAAAAACGGTTGTTGGAGGTAAGATGGTAGTAGCGGCAAGGCGCTCAGTTAGAGCTTGGTGGAGATTTATGGGGTGGCGCTTTGGTGTGATCCCGGCTCTATATATTACACTAGAACCCTCTATGGGAGACCTCCACAGTAACATGGATACTACTATTCTCTGTGGTCATTTATCGGAAATTGCATTAGAATACATGTTATAATACAGCAATATTTGATTTAACAAACGTAATCGTTTAATAAGATAGTAGCTCATCAGATGGGTCACTCCTGAGGACTTCTACTGTACCCACACGGCCAGGAGTCTTTCTCACATGTGGGTTCTACATCGCACATGTATAAGGGTTATTAAATGAAAAATATTTTTTTTATTTCAGAGAGTATAACTCATAGGTTTATTGATTAAAAAGTTTGTTTTCTATAATAAAGTATTATTTTTACTCGCTATATTGCATTTTTTGTAAAAATTATTGATCATAAAAACTCTTTCCTTTTGCACTTCATTTATTGAAACCTGGTTTGGTGGTTTCCAAACTGGGTTTTAATTTGATAAATCCTACAATTGAGTGACCTGTTCTTTGAGTTACCGATTTACTGAGGAGTCAATTTGCAAATCGAGTGAAATGATTTGA
>CP092886.1:114118726-114166763 GCA_030710605.1 Cordylochernes scorpioides | reverse complement strand
GGTCTGACTTGACTTGAAATCAAAGGTTGATTGTGGTCCGCTAGAGCTAAAAAAAATTGAAAGTTGAAAAAGTGAACGCTTTGTGCATGCGTTGGTGATGTGCTCTGCGGATGATTGAAATAAACTTTTGAAACGTGTTCAGACCAAAAAGTCGAGACTTGTACTTTTGGGGAACTGTGTTCAAAGAGTTTGTTGAATTACGAAATCAAAAAGAAAAATTGTCAAGCAGTACTGTCGTTTCTACGAGCAATGGCTGAAATAGGTAGTGAGAAAGTATAGGGAATTAGTTAAAGAATATGATTGTTGAAAACGATTGTTGTATGCCCGATAGTTGATGATAAACATTGTCATATAATAAAGTTACTTAAACAAAAATATAGTGAATAAAAAGATAAAAATATGAGTGCGGGTAAAAAAAAGTATAAGGATAAGATCAAACATGTAATATAAAAAAGATATAATAATGAATTAGCAAAATATAAAAGATATAATAATTAGATAAATGTTAAGTAGTAACAAATGGAGCAAAAAATGTCTCTTTTGAAGAAAAGTTAAAAGAAAACAAAAAATATTCGTTCCTGAAAAAAAAAGAAAGGAATATATTCACACAATGTCTAGGTGTAGGTCCAAGATTATTGGTGTCTTTAGTTTGACCTATGGGGAGGCAATGTGGCTCTATGTCGCTTTGGTCCGGTCTGAGAAGTTGGTCTTTGCCAGATCTTCCCGATTATATTATGTGAGACCAGACGGGGAGCGATCTTGATTCTTAAAATTGGATGGTATTGACGAAGATGATTGTAATATATAACAATAAAGGGTTAACATTATAAAAGATGGCGTTCTAGTTTAGAAAAAATATTCCATACTGGGCTTGAAAATAATGTAAAAGTTGTAAAACACATAATGATAATTAAAGATATAAAGTGTTATAATATTTCAATATTAAAGTTCAAATTAATAAGTGAATTGGGTAATTATTGGTAAGTCAATCAGTTGATAATTGACAGGTTATTTGGTGGACACGACAATCTAGCATTCTGCTGTGCCAAGGTACGGCCTAATAAATTGGAGGTGTCATGTTCCTGACGCCGCTGCAAACTGTTTATTGATGTTTGTGAGTCACCCTGCGGGCTGGAAGAAAAATCTCTCAGCACAGTGGTACTTGTCTATTTGAAAATATAGTTTTCTCGGTGTTCGCAAGCGTTGTGTCTCGACGATGTTGCGGACTTATTAAAAAAATGTTAATCAATGATGTCAGGTTAGATGTGCGTAAAAGTGCGACTTCAACGTAGACACGCTTTGGGGTGTGAAGTGTCACAGGCATGAAGGCGTCTTTGTGGCCTATTAAGTGAGAAAAATTGTTGTGTTGCGCTGTGTGACACTAGGTGAATTGTAGGGAAAGGTGTCACGTGAAATCTTCGTTTTTGGTACAGCATCTAACTAGTTTCCGATAAATAACAATTTTTTTAGTCATGGGTGGTTGTTGTACGAAACACATCGAGAATTTTCAGATTGTTATAGAGGTGGTATGTTTATTGCGAAATCTTTGTGTTCGCGACGATATGGAGCTCGTGTGGCTCGAAATTGGACGTGTTAAATCGCGCGTTAATAGATGTGGCCAATTGGAGAAAGTAAGGTGGGAATGTGTTGAAGTTCGTTCCGAGGGATGTGTGAATTATTAATAATTATGCATGTAAAAAGAAAAGGACGAGGAAGTGTAGATATGTTGGAATTTTTAACTTGTTTTGGGGAAGGACAGTTACATTTCTAGTTGTGCTTTTGAAGATATTGTATCTTTCGATTTTTGTATTTTTTAAAAAATGCGTTTCACCTATGTTTATTAAAATTTGAATATACTTTTTAAATCGTTGATTATGTTAGTGCGAAAATTATACTTGTAAAAGGGCAATGGCATGATAGTGACTTAATTTGAATGGGGCGTGTACATAAAATAGTGAACATAACAATGATTTTTTGCAAAGTTTTGTGTATTTAATTAAGACATTGGTGTTTTTTGGTATAAAAATAAGGTATTAAGAGAAACACACAAATAAGTTTAGAATTATGATTCGAGTAATTTAAATATAATATGATTTTTTTTTTTTTTAAACTGTAAGATTGCAAGTAATGAATTAAAATTTATAAGTTGCTTAAAATAAAGTAAAAATTGATAAATGATGGTGTACAAGATTTAAAATTTGAATTGAAATGCTATAAAAATGGTAAAATTTGATTTAAAAATAATTACAGTAAAAATAAACATTATTTTTATGGAAAATCAAGTTGTTAGCATGTAGAAAGAGTTAAGTAGATTTTTTAAAAACTCACAGTTTTTATGTTTGTTCAGTCAGGAGACTTGGTCTTTGGTTGTTGTCCTGATGACGTGGAAGGCGTCTTGTCGAGCTTGTAGAAGCTTGTGACTTCTGTTTGGCGATGGTGGCATGTCGTCTGGATGGTAGCGTTGTAAGGTCGAAGGTGGGTAACTTCTCACCGGCTTATTTTGCGGGATGTTCGGCTGTGTCGTTGGGGGTAAGATTGCTTGGTCGTTTTGTTGGAATGGCGTGCTTGTTCCTCCATCTTGCTTCTTGGCTCTTCTATCTATCTGGACAGTCTTTACCTTCTTCGTTGTGGTCTCCTTCGTTGTGGTAATCCTGTCGACTATCTGTGATATTGTGCTGAGGTTTGGTAAGCCTTTTGTAGAATCCAGTCGACTCTCTGTAATAATGTAATAATGTAGTAGTTTTACCTTGTTAGATGAATGCAGTGTGGCATGTTGGCTAGAAGCAGTCGTGCAGTCGTGGTTGTTGAGCGATGGGTGGTAAGGACACACACAAAACGAAGCGACACGTTGTAGAAGGTTCCTTGAATAGATAAAAAGTCGAGCCAAAAGCTAAGATGGAGATCGAGAAGTTTTCTTACTGTTTTACATGGTGAATGAGGGGGACTTTGGAGACAACCGGCGACGCGCTGATGGGGAACTGGACTGATCGGGCTGTTGCTACGCGGCCTTTTTATACGACCGCTCTGACAAAAAGAATTGGGTCATGCACGTGTCGATGGACACCTGAGACTGGCGACAGACTGTCGGTGTTACTCGAGTCTGGTGCCTACCAGTCGGCTAACAATCTATCTTTAGAAGTTACTTTGTGATCTCTCAATCCTGCTTTTGACTTAGTTTTTAATCTATTATATAGTTTTATTCATCCTCAGTACATTACATTTGGTGATGCAAGGAGACATGTCAATTATGCGTATAATTAGTTGTAGTTTATAATTAGTTCTATATACAACATGACAAGCTTGTTATACGTATTACATAATATAGGGTTATTGGTTTAAATTATCATATATATATATATATATTCCTTCCTACCATTTGTACCATAGTTCTTATAAGTCGCGCTTCATTTCTCGCCTGTTGAAGGGTTTTTACTCGAAAGCTTGCACCTATGCATCAATAAAAGAAACTCGTCTTCCTTAACCATGTTTTTTCGTTTAATATCAAAATCAATAGAGATTTTAATATTTATTATACCTATATTTAATACCAACCTTTTGTGGAATTTTCTTCATGAATTAATTACAGCTTTTACAAAAAAGGTTTTCAAACAAAAAAAATATAATGAGATTCTCAGTATTAAGAAAATGTACAGAGGTTTCAATATATAGTTTAAATATAAATAATTACGTGTTGTGTTTCTTATTTATATTTACATATTAACGTAGCATATATAGAGAGAAAGTAATATATTGAGATGTAGAAGAGTGTATTTAAGATATCAACTAAACTCGATTGAAAACAATAAGAGAGTAAACAAGTCGTGTATCGCCCTTTATCTCGCCCTCCAGTTGGAAGGCTTTGTTTGTGAACTTTAGTTTCTTTCTCTCTTGAAGGACTTCTGTTATTTTCCTTTGTTTCCAAGAAACACCAATATGTTTTCAGAGGTTTCCTAGAACTTCACAAATATTTCTTATATAATAAATACAGTTGGAAAATGTTTATTATTGTTTGATCTCCTTTGTCTTTAAAACCTTTCTAGCCACAAACCCAATTGAAATATTTGGAATTTAAACATAAGTTTTAAGACGATAAATAGACTGGCTGTGTTTCTTTACTTTTCCTTCTTATAAAGGGTATAATGAGATAAACATAAAATCTTCCATTTTAATTTCTTGTCAATGTATTGTGAGAAGTACAATACTTATAATTTTGCTTTTATATTGCGGTTATTAAGAAGATTAAGAACAGGGTTAGAGAATAAGAATCTAAGTTATAATAAAATGTGTGCAAAAATATCCTTTGTGTTGCATACAACAAATTGTTTACAAGCTATCAGATAATTGATACACAGCTGGTAGTTTTAATTAATTTCCGAAATATATTGGATGGTGCTTGTTCGATCGATTAAATATTCCAAAACTCATTCTAATTGTGGATATTTTTATCCGTTTATCCTGGTTTATAGCACTTTTTATGCCAAATTATTTATTTATACTACCGTTTATACCAGTCTATACCACATATTATACCAGAATATACAATTTTATACCACCATTATGCCAGTTTATTCCATTTATACTGCCGTTTATACCAGCCTATAACACATATTATACCAGAATATGCAATTTCTATTCCACCATTCATGCCAGTTTTTTCCATTTATACTACCGTTTATACCTGCCTATACCACATTTTATACCAGAATATGCAAGTTTATATCACAATTTATGCCAGTTTATACAATATGTACTACTGTTTATACCACAGTTTATACTATCACTAATACCGGTCTATGCCAGAATATATATCTTTTTATATTATCATTTATGCCAGTTTATTCCGCTTATACCAACGTTTATGCCGGTACATACGACCCTTTATACCAGTATATACAACTGTTTATACCATCATCTATGCCAGTTTATATATTATATTTATAATACTGTTCATACCAGTTTATATCAACGTTAAAACCAGCTTATACGGCCCTTCATAGCAGTATATATACAATTGTTTATACCACCGAAGAATAAACTATATAGAAGGAAAGCGTGGAAAAGTATCGCGTCTTATAAAAAATACCGAGGTTTCCGTTTTGTAGTAAGTGTGTGTAGTTGTAAACCCCCCCCCCCCCCCCCCCCCCCCCACCTCTGTTTATAAATAATTTGAATCTTAATTTCAACTTATATTTCTCATGTTCGAATATACCAGGCTTTATTAAAAGTTCTTTTCCATAAATATGATTGCAACATATATATACACATATAAAATAATATATATAAAATTAAAATTATTCAATGAAATAGAGAACGTCATTTTCATTAACAGCCAGCCTTAATTTTGCCAGGTTTTCCATTTGCTGACAATACCACTCTGGGTTTGGAGTCGAAAAAGTACCGAGAGGCGATTCTTGGAATGTTTCAAAGTGTCTCCTCCTTATAAATGTAGCCATGGGCCGAAATAATACACATTGAGATGGCGGAATATCCGGGCTATTAGCAGGGTAAGGTAAAACTTCATTACCCTTTAAATTCTTTATTATATTCGTTGAGCTGATGATGAGCGATGACGATGGGCTGGAGCGTTTTCATGTTGCAGGAGTATTCTCTAGAATACTGAAATATTATTCTGAACCCTATTAGGATATTTTAGTCACGTGGGCACGCTCATCGACCGTGGTACCGAACCTTTATTTATTTAAACTTTATTTATATTTGTATGTATATATATTGGAGTTCGGCTTTGGGAACGAACTTTTGATACAGCCTGGTATATAGAACAATAATGTAAAGTTTATTTAAAATGGTGAATTATCAGCTCTATATGAAAATATTTTTAAAATAACTTAAAATCTTAAAATCCCTCCCGATAGGGTACCTCTCCAAATATCTTTAAGAATTTCCCACTTTATATTAGTAATAGTGGTATTTAGTATAGTTGCAAAAAATCATTAATAGGTTCTTCCTATTTGTTGAGGATGTTATCCGGGTGATGAAATATATGTTATATATAAAAAAGAGTAAATATAATTAGAACTATAAATATAACCATGAAAAAATTACCCTCAAAATAATTTTACATACAGAATTTATAGTCCCGCAAAAACAATATTGGTTAATTTATAATCTACGAAATGAAATGAAGATAATTTTTAAAGTGTTTAATTTTATGTTTTAAAACATTGAGATTTTTCAAAAAAGCTCGTCGGTTAGAAACAATAAGAGGAATACCGTTGAAAATCGTCCTTTTCGATGCATTTTCACGTATTTTTATTTTTAATGAAACTTGTAACTATAGATATTTTAGAGGTTGATAATTATTCCTAACTATCAAGTCATTTTTTAAAAAATAAGTTCTCAATAGAATAACAACATATGTGATATAAATACAATTTTTTTCTAGTAATTATGTGAACAATAGGTATAAACAATATAATAATATAATATTCCTATCAGAATTGAAGCTATCTATAAAAATAATTGATAAAATTGTAAATTTATAAAAAAAAGTCGAAAAAGGAGAAAAAAAGAGTTTCAATATTACTAAATAGTAAGCGGTTTGAAACTATTGTTGGGCAATATAAATAATTTGTGATGAGATACTAATGAACCCGAGCCTAGAGTTGAAGTAGTCAAGTTGAAATTAACTAACACGCTAACTATCCCTCGGTGTAGAGCAGCAGTAAGTAAAGCCCATTGAGGTAAATGGTCCTAGAGCGAGGACCAATCAAGTTATGCTGCTCCACTAAAAGGCCCATTTGACGCGATGATTGGTGTGTTGATCGCTCAGGGCCACCTAAGCTTTTCAAGCGGTTCATTGTGTCATAAAGAGAAGGCGATTACGTCGACTAAATCCAATCCTGAGTTTAACGGCCTGCTGACAGTCGCCATGGCAACGGGCCCATGACAAAGTGACGGATTTGCTGAGATGAATGGATAAGCAGAGAATATGACACTCTTAGAATTTTATTTAGTTTCGGTTCTCTTGTAGGTCGGGAAGGAAAGATCCCCTCACTTCCGACTTAGCTGCCACTCAGATGTCGGGACCGAAAGCTGTCTCTTATACGTGGCTACCCGGAACCTAGTTTTGTAAAAATATTGGAATAAGAGTCAACTTTTTGAGTAAAATAATTTTAATTTTCTTTAGGTAAAAATAATTTCATAATATAAAATCAGGAAAACGCAATATAAATTTATATAGATACGAGTTTATAAGATAATTAAATGGATTTCTATTTAAAAGTATATTCGACCGATGTATTAAAAGGCCTATCACTTTTCATTTTTAACTTTGGCATAACTGTGGCTCCCTCTCGCTCTCTGTGGTTTAGCCTCATTGGTTAATTTAAAATATATCAAAATATCATTCCATAAAAGGCACTGCGAGATTCAACCTTTCTAGATAACTCTCATATAAATTTTCCATAGATATAACACATGCTATTTTTATTTGAATATTTTTATATAAAATTATATTGAAAATAATAAGATTTTATTGATAAATTATATGAACGCAAATGTGACCAATGAAGAGAGAGAAAGGCTCCTTTTGGATTTGATTGAAACAAACTTTATTTTAAAAAAATAAACATGATTTTTCTAGAGGCTGACGCTTTTTTTTTCAAAGAGGTGTACGACGCGAACTTACGAGGTAGATGTGCGTTCTCGTAATGCTGCTAAGGGTTTGGATTAGTGAGTTTTTCTTGGGTCGGATTTTATAAATTGTTTTTTTTTTTACCTATCTATCAATACTATTTTTGTATCATTAAGGACCAACTTTCAAGGAATAATATTTTTGTTACGTAGATAATCATGGTATATATTGATACACAGTTGTTACAATCTGGTATATTATTGTTTATGATAGAGTGCTCCTCTAATAAGGATAACGGTCTAATGCTTTGTAGTCAAAGTTTACGGTGCTTCAATCGACCTATAGGTGACCACCCAGTGACACCTATACATGTAGACGGAGAAGAGCTACAGGGTATTTTATAATATACCACGGTAAATTGGTTCAAGTTTCCGGGATGGCGATTGGATTAGAGATTGATGACGTATTTTGTTCTTAGTTGTTTGTTGTTTCGGTAGCGGGTTATTATGCGGTGTCGCTTGGGGACCTTTGCAATTCTCCACACTATGGATGTAAGGGAGAAGGCAAAAGCTGATTTGGACAGGATATTTGTAATAATAAACCATAACCACTCTGCGAAACAATTATATTTCAAAAGTTGTCCCCCAATAATACGTAGGTATTGTGAAAGGTTATTGGCCTGACGCAATCGTAAAGTTGCTTTCAAATCGGAAAAATATTACTTTTCCTCCATGCGCGCACATTTCATTAATTCTAGGACAAGTTTCAACTTGTTCGCTAAAGTAGTTTCTGTAAACGAGTCTTTGCAGTTCACGTTTACGCGTATTTCGTTTAAATGGATAAAATTGAATATCGTGTGCAGTTATTAACTTCTTCGTTTTGAATGGATTACCTTCTGAAAAATTTCTCCGAAGTTCACAAAATTTAACGGGAATTCTGCCATTTCAATTTCAACTGTTAAGAAGTGGGCTGATAAATTTAAACGTGGTCGGACGTCGCTTGATGACCCACGGGAAGGACGGCCAAAAGCTGCAACCACGCCAGAAACTATTTAAAAGGCGCACAACAACTCTCTTGCTCACAAAGGTATGCTGGAAATAGGAAAACTGCCGGATTTGAGGTAGGATTTGCTCAGCCATGCCCTTATTCAGAGTCTTTCATTGTCAGGCCGAGAACCTTTCACCTTACCCTCATAGACAAAATAGTAACATAACAATTAATGGAAACATACAATTACTCCAGGACTCATACAATTTATAAAATAAAACCCCAGAAAACACTCAACAGTCCACCTTAGAAGCACTACGAAAACAAACATCTACGTCGTGAGTTTAAGTCGTAAATCTGTTTGACATAGAAGGGTGTTCAGAGTCTATTTCTAAATATTTTGTTCATTTTAAAATAAAGTGTGCTTCAATTAAATGAAAAAAAAATATTTATATATATTGGACATATATATATATATATATATATATATATATATATATATATATATATATATATATATATATATATGAAATGTAAATAATAAAGTTTATCAAATAAAATTATAAATCTTAAATATAATTTAAATTTAGTTGATATTATAGAGTGATTTAAAATGGATTTATATATTGATATAACTATATTTAAAACTTTTAATAATAGTAATATTTATATATAAAAAGGAAATTCTATTAGATTAGCAAGCTAAATCTAAATTAATTATATAAGATAAAAGTTGATAATTATTTTTGTGTTTAAGTTAGATGATATTAAAAAGTTCTTTATATGTATTATATTTATATCTTATTTAGGAGAGAAAAATGTAATAAAAGTAATTATATGTTAGAATAATATGTTTTTATTTTAGATAGAAAAAAAAAATTTTTGAAAAATAAAAGAAAATTTAACAAGAAAAGAAGATTTAACAACGTAACGTCTTTTAGCATCGGCTTTTACCCGTCATTTAGACATACTCTTAAAATAAATAGGAATAAAGAAGAGATTTATAATGATTATATATTTATTTTTTAGTAAAAGAGAGGAAAGAGATAAAGAAAGAACCATACACTTTTATTTCAAACAGGTAGAGAATTGAATGGTTGTTAGTATTTTTTTAGTTAATTAATAGTTTTTGTATTTTTTTTATATAATTTTTTTTTTTTCCTATATAATTTTAGATTTTTTTTTTTTTTTTTTCCTAAGAGTAAGAATAATATGAAATAATGTTTTTGCCTAGTTAAGGATAGATAAACATATTTTAAATCTTTGCCTATTAGAAATTATTTTTTGGAACCCTAATGGTAGACCAGGACATTACACAAAAGGAGATTTGGAAAATCTATTGGAGAGAGAAATCTGTGGTACCAGGGCTCTTCAGATGAAAATACCACAACCCATTTCACCCTTACTTCATTATGGATTGATTTCTCTTCGACCATTAAACTGTATAATTAAATTAATATTAGATATCATAGAAGGAGGTTGTTTACTTACTTATTCAAAGTGGCGTCTGCCGCTCCCTCGAGACAGCGCACATGTGTGGATGTAACATCTGTCTGTCAGTGACCCGCGACACTTGGGGCAATATTCCTTAATAAACTTTCATATAAATATATATTATATATATATATCTATATTAATAAAATGGAAATTTCATAAGTGGACATCACTAAAAACTTTCGTTACAATGCATCAATTTCAACCAAATTTTCAACATTTATGTAAAACGAGATGGAGTAGGTTTTGCTTAACATCAAAATATATTTCCTAACATTAACATGCGTAACTTCGCTGTTATCGATTAAATACAAAAAAAAATCAACAGAGTTAATTTTATTTATATATAAATACAAAATTAAATTTCAACAGAGTTAATTTTTTTACATACTAGCTAATAATCTCAATCTAAAAAATATTCAAAACAAGCAATTTTAAGATAACACCATATGTAAAACAGTCGGCCAAGAAAACAACAACGATATTACATCTTTCTCACATATTCACACACAATCTTGATTAATAATTAAAAATAATCTTTAACATTGTTTATTATACTTCAACTTTTATTTCTACATTTGTTTTTAAATACCCAATTGTTTTATCATGTTTCTAATTTCTCCTAACAAATATACAAATTTATAGTGACCAACATATGCAAATTTTATCTTTGTTTTTATTTAACTTCATATCGTAAACATAACATCCATTGTAAGCATTTTTCTGTTCACCTTCCGTGGTTTCTCTTTTCTCTGATAGTTTTTAGGTGTAGCATATTTTCTTATTACTAGACTACAAACATTCCCTCGAGAAAAACCTGGGCGAAGCCGGGTACATCCGCTAGTATATATATATATATAAATTTCAAAATTCGAAACTATTTTAAAGGCGTAAGATTCTTTTTGAAATTAAACAATTTCTACTGCCCTTACTGCAATGGAAAAATTAAAGGGAGGGCCTGACTCATTAGTGGTGAACCCTCCCAGCGGTTTCGCCAGTTTATATATGTAACATATATATGTTGTAATATATTCCAATATATCTATGTCTCCATGTATTGTATAAATGTATATGTAATTGCCAAAGTGACAAATAAAATTTTGAGTGAGTGACAGTCGATGCCAGAAGGAGGAAAGAGGTCCGAAAAAACAAGTCGGGTTCCTAGGTGTGCCCTTTCTTACTCAAACAGATTAGTCGGCTTTGGGACAATACTTACAGACGCCTCTAGACAGATCTCTCCCCTACCGGCGCCGGCTACACTCACTCTTTCGCCATCTCCGTGGTGACATCTACCATGTCTCGTTCTTTGGTGCAATATTCACGCCTAAACCCACTCTAACATTGAGGCCACAACGACTGCATTTGACCAACACACTACAGTCATCCTACAGGATCGACTACCTTACTACATATATATATGTCATAATATATGCTCTTCCAGGATTAATAAAACAAACCAACAGCCAACGAGAGAGAGATGGGCAGCTAAAGCGAGACACTTTAGACAACTAACTTACGACCATTTTTGGCCACATTCCTGAGGGGGCCGCCCCTCACCACCTGGCGACTATTCTGGTTAGCCCCCCGGTTGTGTACACACGGAAAACAGTCGTTCAGCGGACAGCCCTCTTGCTACTTCTCTCTCTCGGATGGCTTCCAGATTCCTCTTCCAACTCGTCGTGTGATTATTTCTCCCATCACCACATTATTACCACTATATTCCCACATCGAAAGTCGACAGGATAAGACCTGGCCGGGAAGCGAATCCCTCATATACCGGAGTATGAAGAAACAAGAAGCCAAGCCACGATGATCGACCAAACCCAACTCAACTGTAACCACTCCTCTTCGAGCCCTCAACCCCTTCCTCGCCAACCTTTGAACCGTGATCCCGAATAAGTATTCACCTACGACGGAGATGGAGCTGCCACGCACTTCTTCCAGCACTAGATCTACTCAAGAACGATCGCCGTGCCAGAGCAGGACACCTCCCGCCATCATGGACAAGACTCCGCCATCTCCCTACCGCTACTGTGATGTACAACACTGGTACGCACAGTGTCACAGACAGAACTCTCCCGAAGCTCAATGAACTTACCTGCGCCCTAAACCAACATAACTCGTGAGTGTAATTGTCTTAACTCCTACCATTCATTCTTTAAATAAGTCATTTCTTGTAGATTGTCCCAATATTTCCATTTATCTCTCCACCCCTATTAACAGTGATCTTATTATCCATATTATATCTAGCTATGTGAAATCCATTTAATTAGTTACCTTACCAGTAGATGTAACAATCGTCATTTTAATTAAATAATTTCCATTTTAACGTAACTCTTTAAAATAAATCATAATAAAAAAGGAATTCTACCTATTAACGCTTTACGATTTTTACTATTAACAATAGATTTTTCATAATCAAATTATTTATAAAAATATGCCTCCAGCACCTAAACTTTTGTATAGACCTCTCCTACTCGTAAGCACGGTTCACGAAAAATAATTTCTTTCCCTAATCAATTCAAAATTCACCCTGTAATTCAGGCGTCGAAGAATTCCAACCACCACGTGAGCCTTGCTTACAACCAACCCTTGGTGACTCTTATCTATCTTCCCCTTAATGCCCCTCTCATTCTTACAACTTTGTTAACTTTATACCAGCTCAGGACATTTATAGAGAATTATTGATTAATCAATTATCGAACTTCTATATTGTCATTTCAAAATCCTAACCTTCGCCCTTCATTTATGATAATTTATTTCGTAGGTCATCTCTAGCCTATCCACCGACCCACACCATCTAGCCAATGGTGTGTTCGTCACAGGGTGCAGATTGACTAACTGCTAGATATTTATCAACCCCTTTTTGTTCACACTTGAACAATCTGCTTCGAGCGACACCGTTCGCTTCTTCTTCTCGCGCCACACGTTCGCCACACGGACCCTGTCTTCAAATCTATGTTTGTCCATTGTCCAAACCAGCACGATATAGCCTACCTCCGATATTTCCCACGGAGGTACGTTAAACATCGTCGCTGATTTTGTCCGGTCCGTCATCATTTCGCGCAGACATGGGTCTTACTTTCAACCCACCGCGAAATCATCGCCTTGCACAAGCTCCCACGACGGTTCAAACACCTCGTGTCCGAGCAGCTTGTCACTTGTAACGGACAACGCAGTCCTCGTCCCAATTTTTGGCACTGTGCGCGCATACTTTCCGCAAATTAAATATAAGTCCGTTCGACTTCCTCACCTACACACGGGACTTTTCCCCTCGGACTCGCTACACAAGTAACTGCATAGATAAGTTATATTGGCCCAAAGCAAGTTTCCCCTCGCTCTGTTCGCCGAAATTCTAACATTGTATGTAGTTCGATATTTACCTCAGTCCTGAGCTCACACAATTGCCAACCTCAACCTCTCATTTCTCGTACTCTACACTTATAGCATAGAAAGCCCATGACAAGTTTCCCCTTGCCATGTCCGCCTGAAAATATCTTAAAGTGTAGAGTTCCCCAGTCTTAATGATCTTCAGAATTTCATCATATGTATGTGACGCTTCTTCTCGTTGTTCACACTCCTCCATATCACTTCCCTTATAGTACATTAGATTTTGTTGTATATAGCCTTTTATAACCTTGATATTTTCAAAGATTTCCTTAAATGTCAAACTCCCCGGTGTTGTGAAACTGCTTGTAAATAATATTTACTTGTGTACTATACAATATTTTATTTACATAAAACTATGTCACCATTACCTTAACTAATTTTAACTGTAAAATTATTTTCTCTATTCCTGGCTTCTCCAGCTTTAAATATACTTAAACCATGTTCAGCCTTCTTCAACGGGGGCCATATGTCATAATATATGCTCTTCCAGGATTAATAAAACAAACCAACAGCCAACGAGAGAGAGATGGCAGCTAAAGCGAGACACTTTAGACAACTAACTTACGACCATTTTCGGCCACATTCCTGAGGGGGCCGCCCGTCACCACCTGGCGACTAATTTGGTTAGCCCCCCGGTTGTGTACACAGGGAAAACAGTCGTTCAGCGGACAGCCCTCTTGCTACTTCTCTCTCTCGGATGGCTTCCAGATTCCTCTTCCAACTCGTCGTGTGATTATTTCTCCCATCACCACATTATTACCACTATATTCCCACATATATATATATATATTAAAAATGGCTCGCTAGTGCATCATATATATATATATTATGAATAGAAGAATATAAACTTTTTAAACATATTTTTAAACGAAAGATTTATCTTGATTTTTAAATATATATGAACTATTCATTGTGTACATTGCCAATCAGAGAGAATTTAAACAACTAAATTAATAAAATATGCTTAACATATGCGCTAGTATTAGAGTGAATATACAATATGTTGTCTTTCTAATTATTGAATCCTGAGTTCTTTGCCTAGACATAGACAAAGTCAGCGGTAAAGCTGCACATTTATATACTTGGTTCTAACATTAAAATTTGAAAGATAAATATTTAAATCTTTATGAAATATTTCAAAATTAAAAATAATATAAATAACTTGACTCTTCATGTCTTCAAAATCTAGATATATTAATTTTAAACTAGATTCGTATTCTAAAAATAGAATTTATGGTTGGCACATGCGATAAAGTGAAAGGTCATTAATCAAATAAACACATTGATTATTTAAACAAGCGACTTACCATTCATAACCGATGTCATTATATGCACCACATAAAGTGCCTCTAGATTTCTGCGATATTAACGGCACAAAGTGGGTGTAGGGCAATTTACGGGCTATTATAAATGATCCCAAAGAAATATCCGAGGAATTTCGCCCGAAATTAAATTGTTCCCAAGGTTATAAAGCGGTGTGTTAGATAATTACTTTGTCAATGTTTCAAAGTGTCAACTGCACAAAAAGTGCATCTAACGAATGGAAGAATTGACCCGACTTGGCGGCACAAACTTTCTTTCCCCACAATGTTTATCTAACAACTTAATTGCTTATTAAAGTTTGGGGAATAAATACTATACATCATGTATATTACGCCGTTATTGGCACCATATATTTACATTTTCTTATATCAACAATATTAATTGTGTGTGTCGTTTGATAAATTATAAAATGTTATTTATATATCTTTCGAGGAAATCCTCGTATTGTTATAAATATATATATATAACAAAATATTTTTAAAAATATATATATATAAATGGTTTTTATTTATTATTTAAGGGTAATTTGTGAAAGTAATTAAAATTATATTTTTAACAATACGCACATTTTAAAAATTAAATAGAAAGTTATTTTTAAAGGATTGAAATAGTTTATATTATAATTTCAACAGTTATTTAATCGATAAGGAATCTGAAAATGTTTTGTGAAAACGAGGAAAAACTTCAATAAAGTATATATTGATAATATATATATATAATTTAATAATATAAAAATCTCTCTATTATATTTACAGTTCAAACCTACTTAACATTCTTATTATACTCTCTTATTAGCGGATTTATTTATTATTGATTAAATTTACAAGAGAAATGTATATATATATGACATAATAAAAATATGATTTTTATTATTCATTAATATAATTATAATTTAAATAATCATAGAATTAACACAGAGTTAATTCTTTAAAATCCTTAACAAAAGGAGTACAACCCAAGATGTTTTTTGTATATACTTAGATTATTTTTATTAAATTGTATGTATGCAAACTGTTTTGTTCTTAAAATATAATCATTAAAATAAATTCAATTTTGGATATAAAAGTTATCATTTCACTTCAATCCACGACTGCATGAATATATTGGTAACGTACCTAAAATACATCTTTTTTTACGACATATATATATATATATGTAGTAACCCCGAATAAGCCGACGTGGAATGTACTGGGCAGTCGTGGTCGTGGGTGCGTGATGGGATTCCCGCACGGGGACAGCAAGAGACAGAGGCAGGTCTAGATGATAGCTCCAAGAGGTAGAGGTAGACCACGGACGGAGGCAGTCGAACCACGGGCGCCGCGGATGCCCTAAGCTACTCACGGATAGAAGGGGGGGGGGGTGAAAGATCCGACCGACCGTATAACGGCGTCACTCTGAAAACAACTGCTTTGTCTAATTTCTGGGCCCTTTTATACTGGACTCCCGCATATAACGGAGAGTCCTGATTGGTTCCTATAATCACGCCACTTTCTTGGCGCCGGGTCATTGTCGCCGTCTGGTTTATGGCGTCGTCTGGTCTACCTTTACTTCTATGTTTATTTGTCACTTCCATTGTTACAAGGTCGATACATATTTTTATATAGATATGGGGTTATAATAAATATCAGAAGAAGGTTGTGAACTATCTAACTCAAAATATATTACATATATATATAGTCTTATATAAATTTGAATGTATATATTTGAAATTTCAGCCACACACAGAGTGCGTTTTTTACATATCTTATTTATCGTCGCATGAAGGCATCGCGTGGTTCATAAAAACATTTCATAATACGAAAATAACCTGAAAAAGATAGGCGTGCAGCCTAGCGAGATATTGAATTTGTAATAAATAAAATGCTTTTTTTATTTTTGATCCAAAATATGCCATTTAAAAAAATATATATATATACATTTATATATAATTAGGAGTAAGAGAAACTAAATGGAGTAGAAGGATTTTATATTTTTATATATTTTGAGGGGTGAGTTTTATCCAAATTTTTCAATAAATATTAAAGGATTCAACAGTAATATTTACAAAAGATTTAAGTTTATTAAAAGAACTAGACGAATGGTCCGGCCAACGCCCGGGTTTTACCCGAGTGCGTATATATTTTAAAAACGTTTTAATTCAAATACTATTCGTTACAATTATAAATTAGCGCCATGGATGTCACTCTTGTGAAACGTCCCGTTCCAAACTGTGTGTTTTTAAATGTTTTAATTAAAATACTATTCGTTACAATTACAAATTGGCGCCGTGGATGTCTCTCTTGTGAAACGTCCCGCCCGAAACTGTGTGTGTCTTGAAAATATAAAAATAAAAATGTGAACGGAAAAATATGTCCAGGGTAGCCTACTGGTCATGGCATCTGCCCGGTAAGCGGAAGGTCGTGGGTTCGATTCCCATCCCTTGACATTTTTTTTTATTTTATCCATTCTGACCAAAATCTATCCGTGAACTTCACACAGTGAACTTCACACAGACAGAATAAGGCAATTATATAAGTAGATTTAGAGGCGCCATATACTTGTCCAAAAAGGCAATCGAGTTAAAAGACCAGATTTTTTTTAATATAAAAGATTTCAATTAATATATATATATATATCTTGAATATTGGGCAATCTATATTAAATTATAAATTAAAAGGCTTATTTTAGATTGAAAATATAATAAAACATTTTATTTATTACAGAATCCAAAATTTCGCTAGGCTCTGTACGCCAATCTTCGACAGAGTTTCTTCTTATTTTATATAAGGACAGACCCTGAAGAATATAGGCGTATAGCCTAGCGTAATATTGTATTCTGCAATGAATAAAATGTTTACTGAAAGCGTCAATTAGACGGAAACCTATAGAAATTGCCCCACTGTTAATATCAAATAGACAGTATCTTATAGTGAGTGTTTCCTACTGATAGTGTCATTTATACAGCATCCTACAGAGACTACCACACTGATAGTGTCATTTATAAAGTATCCTATAGAGACTACCAAACTGATAGTGTCATTCATAAAGTATCCTATAGAGAGTGTCATAATATTAATGTCATTTAGACAGTATCCTACACATACTACCACAATGATAGTGTCATTTATAAAGTACCCTATAGAGATTGTCATAATATTAGTGTCATTTAGACAGTATCCTACAGATACTACCACAATGATAGTGTCATTTATAAAGTTATTGTTTTATAGACAATATTCTACAAAGACTACCACACTGATAGATTGTTTGTTAACAGGAAGTATTTTTGTCTTTTAGTCAGCGTTCCCTAGACGCTGTATATATATATATATATATTTTTTCATATGGATTGTAGGGGATTCATGCATATAAAGATACTTGTCAATTTATATTTATAGCCTTATGTAAATTTAATATATCTAAAATATGTGTAAATGAATTATAGTATAGAAGACAAGATAGATATGAATAAAATGAATATATTCATATTCTATATATTGAATTAAAGATTTTACAGCTTCCCCCGTTATTTTTTTTTTTCTGTCTTCCACGTCCATTAAATCTACAAGCCCATTATTTTCATTCACTTTAACCTCGAATTCTCCGCAAGCTTCTCTTTTCGATGTTAAACTTTGAAAATTAAGTAGTTTGGAAGAACTTTGTGTACAAAATAGATCATGAACATTAATCAGCTTGTTCAAAATATTCTATAACATAATTAATTTTGTTCGTATATATGAAGGGAAGAATGTTTATTTAATAATATAAACTTAATTTTATGATGATAAATAAATTAATATTTCTATAGGTAATTGTGCATTACTTATTAAGAGAATAGTATATACTAAAAGTGTGTGTGGGGGGGTGGACACCTCACTCTTTAGACGCAACTTTATGTTGTATTCATTCCTGTAAATCGGCCTTGCCACTTTACGAGATTAAACATATTTCTGGAAAAATCGACCGACCTTGTAACTCATCTACAAGGGTGTTATGAAATCAAACTCGCCACTGTACTGAAGAGGGCCAAAGCCCGGCACCATGGTATATAGGTTGGATTTTTGTCTAAAATTTTTAAAATTATGTTGTGTTACATTTTATTTATTATCACCTTTACGTTTTGTATTGGGGTAATGCACCAGAATTTATTGTTTTAAAAACATTTTTAAAGGAAAAATACCACTTTTGGTAAATAAACACCATGTCTCCCGACACTTATGATATATATATTTTTATAAAATCAAAATTCGCCTATCTGTCTGATTATCGATAAACACTAAAAGTACTGCACAAATATCACCAAATTCTCAATTTAAACCGTTTTGACCTTTGGGAAAGTTTTCTTCTAATTATATTTGAGAATCACTTCTTGTTGTAATTTTATTCCCGAATTTGTTGATCTGCTTTCCAATATTGTTCTCACACACACAACCAGCGCCTCCAGTGCATTTGATAAATATCAAAATGCAATTGTCCCAACTATAGTTTCCCAGAAATATTCGAATATGCCCTAATTTTTTGCTTATTCGAAAATACGTGTCTCTTTAAAATATTTTGAAAATATTTTTCTCAAATAAATAATGAACATGGTTTGATAATTGTTTAATATTACAATAAAATAAATATGCAATAATATAAATATGATGTATCAGCGCGCCATCTGTTATATGAAATTAAAATATTTTTGACGTGTATAATTATTTTTAAAATGAATCAATTTTCTACTGCCCCCTTACTGCAATGATAAAATAATGGGAGGGCCTTGCTCATCAGTGGGGAAACCTCGCAGTGGTTTCTCCAGTTTAATCTATCATAGTATCATCATTTTTTATCATTGCAGTAAGGACAGTAGAAAATTTATTACTTTATTTTATTTATTCATTTTTTACAAAAATAATCAAACTAATCAAAAACAGTTCACATTTTATATATATAAAGTAAACTGAGGTTTTGGTGTTTTAATATTATTTCAGACCAACCTCTTTACAATAATATATCAGAAATATTTGAATTGAAAACTTAAATATAATTAATTCATAATATTGTGACGAGGAAATATTTTATTATTTAATTTTTAATATTATATTCAATGAATATATTCAACAGATTATAAAAATATATATTACTCTGTATTTGTGAAATCATCTTTAAAATACTTCTTTGCTTGTTTGCTTAAGATTCCCTAGCTGTAAATAGTTTGGCTGACCTGTTAATAATTGTCGATTCGTCGCTGTGACGTCATCAATAAATAATTTTACATCTTAGGATATCTCAAGATTAAGGCTAAATCAATGTTTAGTCGATTTCTGTTTCACTATAAATTGCGATTTGCCATCTAAAATGCTCATGTGAACTTGGTCAGGATATGCATTTTTGATATATATATATATGTAATATTGTTTAAAATGATCCTCTAGACGTCTGGATAAACTGCCAGTCGAGTGTTGATGTTCTTCCCACACACAACACACAACAAGAAGCAGAGGCAGGGTTAGATGTTAGCACCGAGAGTGATCGGGGCCAGCCCACGGGACAGAGGTATAGGCCAAGACACAGGGAGGGACAGAACGGATCGCTTCGGGCGAAGGTTTAGAAGGTGTCGAAGGATTTTATGGATGGTGTCAGAATTCTCCGCTGCCGATTTTGGCGCTGCACATTTGTGGAAGGGTATAGACTGGAAGGATGTACTCCAGGCGTCCTGAAGATGGGATAGAACGCTTCCATGGGTCCTCGAGAAACAGGAGGCTCACCGGCGTTGTCTGCTACACTTAATGCCATAGGTATTGTAGGTGTGTGTAAACTATCCTTTGGAGACTATAACCAGCTTGGCAGGTATCTGGTGGAGTTTGAGGCCTTCATTTAGAAGGACAAAGTCTTCCCTGATGATGGTAGTCCTGGTGTATCCCTTTTAGTCACGATCTCATGGTTCAGAGAAACCATCTTACCGCAGTGCCGCGACGGCTTCCTTGTCCCTGATAACAATTAGGAGATTCACAATTACTATCTTCTCCACCCGTTTCCTATAGGGAAATTCCTTCAGGAAAGTGTTACCAAAGGTGAGGCCCTCTTCAACCAGGCGCTGTCATCCCGACCAGTACCTGACCAGATATCTTCACTATTTGGAATACAAATGACTTTCCAAGCATTTCCTCCAGGGCATTGAAGTAATGCACTATAGATTATTAGAGTGTCACTCATCAAAGCAACATTGGTCAAAGATGACTACAGCTGACCTGAACTTACTCAGGGCCTGCTGCTGTTTGCTGTGTTTCAGTTACGTTACAGCATACCTCCTCCGTAGTTGAGGTGGCCTGGCTACGCTGTCCTGGGTGCTGTTGGTTTGGCGAGATATTTTAGGCTGAAAAATCTGTTTCCATTATATGAGCCCAATCACGCCTAGTTGAGCAATCTAGAGAAAGCTAAATAGTATATTTAAATTCTACCAATAAATTGGTGTTAGGCAAAACAAAGTGGATAATTTAAAAAACCACTCAATTAAACGTCTGGATAATTATTGATATTAGACATAATTCTGGAAACATTCGATGGTATTATTAAATAAATAGATTAATTTTTTTCTCTTCAATCAACTCTTGATAAAAATTAAATTATATGATTTTAAATAAAAAAAAAAAAATTTGAGATAAAGTCCTCAAATCAAACTTTTAATCGAACGTTAAACCCCCCGCTATTACAAGACTAAATATTCTATTTCAGTTTCCTAAATATTGAGATATTAAACCTGCCTAGAATATTAATATGTTTGCCTGGATAATGAGTATACGTTTGGTTGGTTATTATATAAAGCTACGTTTGCTCTAGCGTCTTAAACTGGATAACTACTAAATTACTTATTAATTTCATTCTAATTATTGCTCTTATGTTATATATTTAATTTTATGTATCTTTTTATAAAATATACAACTTAATCTGTTCACTTATGATATTATTGCAGTAGGGGCAGTAGAAAATGATTTAATATTTTAAAAAGCATACGCATCTATAAAGGTTTCGAATTTTCATAATCTATTCACCTTTACTTACTTTTTATTAATTATAGAAACAGTTCAGATGTGTGTGAATAAAGAAATTGGTATATGAAGAATATTTAGTTAATAATTTGAAACTATACAGAGGGTGTTCCATTTTTTAAATAACGATTTTTGCAACGCTGTAGCTCGCGAAAGAAGCGTGATTTATATTTATTCGAAAGAACAAGCATTGATTTATATTTCCTCAAAAATATTTTTGATTATTAGAAATTGCTAAAATTATAAGTGATTTTTAAAAGGTTACGTTTTCAGACTTTCCTAGAAGAAATACTCGTTTACCCAAATTATTAAAAGTATGAAAGAAATTAATATTGATAATACTAAGTTTACAATCAGTCACATGATAAAGGAAAATAAAGAAAATTTTTATATCAATGAAATTAAGCGGAAAATTCCCGTGATAAAAGGTGCGTGAAGAAACCTTTAACTTCAACCGAAAGAAAAATAAAGAAAATGGTTGTCAGAGAGAATCCATCTTCTCAAAGGAACATTCAAACAATAGCCAATGTACAACCTTTTACCGGTAACCGTATTTTTAGAAAAGAAATCGCCTTAAAAATACGTAAAAAGGCGAAGGTTAATGTCCTCATGCCGCATCATATTAAAGAACGTAAGACCTACAGCAATCCCTTCATTAAAAGTACCTCGCAGGTGAAAATGGAAGAATTTTGTTACTCTGGACGAGGCAAGGGCTTACCTCAATGATAGCAATCAACCCCGTGCCATTTACTACGCTAACTTCAAATAAACACCTTTCAGAACTGGGTCAAGAAATGCAAGGAATGTTTCTCAAAGGGGTTCATGATAGTTTCAGGTTTCTGTTACAATGGGAAGCTTCCAATAAAGAAGGGGGACTCAAATGTCAAGATATATTCGCAAATCTACCAAATACTAATCTTAGACCTATTATTCGACAATGAGGTCCCGGTTTTGTATCCAAGTGACTAAAGAACCATGTGGCTGCACAAGGATAAATCCACGAGTCATACAGTACGTTCAACACGTCAATACCTAGACGAAAAGATGGATGAAACCGGTATTTCGTACATCCCTTTTAAGAATATCCCCGCAATATCTTCACACTTGGACCCTATGGATTTTTGTTTATTTGGCTTGCTGAAAACTGCTCTTAGATCTAGAAAACCGAATATGCTAGAGGGTCTCTGGAAAGTTGTTAAGGACTGTTGGGATGGTCTTGATTAAAATATTCTAAGACGAAGGAAACATCAATGCAGGGCTGTTGCTAAACGTCAAGGCTTACACATAAAACAATATGTTGTACAAACATTAATAAATTATTTTTAATAAAGCCCTAAAATCGTTATTTTAAAAACATCCTCTATTTATGTAAAAATATTAGTTCAAAAACCTTCTCTAAATACTGATCTTTGTAGACTTTTAAATATACCTATTGAATTCTGTTTTATATCTATATATATATGTAGAAGCATTTTTTCTGTGTGTATATACATATTAAAAATAAATTATATGAAAAATACGGCGCAATGTAGGCTGTACCACTGCGACCAAAATATTTAGGCCCAAGAGGCTTTTTGAGAAAAACATTTTGATCGCAATGGTACAGCCTGCTCCACGCTGAAGAGGACCAACTGCCCGAAACAAGTTCGTGGATGGATTTTCTTGATTCATCAAGAAAATGGGTTAGCCATATATAAGGGAACAGACAAAATCAACGTTTAGTTGATTTCTATTCCACTAGATGCCAACCTTTTTCAAGGCATTACATTTTCATAACTGAGAAGCGTCCACCTTTGGTAGATTGTGAAGATTCCATTAGATCCCATGTGGATCTCATGGAATAAAGTCCTGCTAGACTGACGAGGGCCATTAGCCAGAAACCATGGTATCTAGGTTAAGGCTTCTCAGCTTGCCAAAGCTTGTGTTGTGGCTTTGTAACCGACCCGAGGCCGCTAGTTTGCTGCGACGGTCAAATAGATGGCGTCAGGTGTAACAAATATCTTTTAAAATAAAGTTATATTGTTTTGAAATAAACTCTCTGGGATCCACACACACATCAAATAATTATACATATTTTAATCAAATTGTCATCAAGAATAAGCAAATTAAAAAATTCTGAAATAGTCGAATTATTATAAAACGCCTTTTTATATCATGAAAATAAAAATGAGAGTGCAGAGTAGCAATGGTCATTATATATATTGGGAGAATTACTCAATCAGTTTCCACATCTATTTACAATGTTTAATGTTAAAAATCAATTAGTGAGGCATATTCTCAAAAATACATAAAAATACATTTTCAGGCTTACATTACATAAATTTATTAACGCTTAAAACCGGCCATCGTTATAAACCTGTTCGTATATATATAGAACGAGCTATTATTCTATTATTATTATAAGAATGCATTATTGCCCCACATAATGGCTATATATTAGAATAACATTTTTTGAAACAAAATAAGCAAGTTAGTGTGATATATATAAGTATTCAAAAAATATCCATATATTGGATTTATTGTTCCAATATTTCTAGCGGCAACTTGCCTCTCTTTATCGAGGATGTTTGTGTTTTTTAATAAAACATGCTAGCACGCGTACACCAGTCTCGTTCCACAAGGCCAATGAAAGAATTGTATCTTTGCATCAAATAATCCATTCAGTATATATACAGCTAACAATTAAATATAATATTACAGATTAACACCAATATTATTATTTTGTTCACACATTGTGCGTAGAAGTGAAAGATTTTTATATACACCAGTATAATTGTAAATAAATGTATATAATAATAATGAAGAATATTTCTCAATCTTCAAAATATAAAGGTATATATACTTGTATTCATTCAATATCGGGGTTTAAATTCTCTACATATCTGCATATCATTTTAATATTACAAAATATTTAAATTATTTATCGGTTTAATATGAATAAGCTCGGAGTAGCTTGTATTTTAAACTGCAACTTTCATCTATACACCTATTTGTTCAATTTATGGATTTTTAATTAGTAATATTAATGGAGAAAAAAATAAAGTGGCTTTTGAACATTCCTTTTATATATATCTCGAGGTAATATCTCACCGGAAAAACCTTCATTTTCTATCCATCAAATATAGTGACCTGGCTTCGCCCGTTTTCTTGAGGGAGTGAATGTTTCGCCAAAAGAATATTTTCTTCCCATTAAACATAATGATGAAACATTATTATAGTTATTTTCTTGCTGAAAATATGTTAAATTTTCAAACACTTGTTTTATTTTATATTTCCTTGGTGCTGAAAATTAACAAAATCTCCTTCCAGACTTAATTCTTTATCCTTTTAAAATTTGGGCCAGATTTGTTAATATTTTATGAACTTTGAGGAACCTTTATAATTGACACCTTTATAATATCTCCTTATTATCTTTTATAACTTAGGAAATCAATATCTCTATTTGAGCTATTATATTCCTAAAATTGTGTTATATATTTTCTATAAAATATTGATTTGAAAATGTGTGTAATTATATATATATATATATAAGTCCTTTAAAAATTGTATTTCCACACACCAATATTATTTATTCCAATAATACATTTCAAAACATTTTTTTAAATATATTCACTACGAATGAATTTATGTTTTAAAGAATATTTCTAAAGAAACTCTATTTTCGATATCGGTGTTATTTTTAAAGTGACTTTAAATATTTTTCTCACTCTCAAAGAACTAACACAACAAAAATAAATTTTAAAAAAGGTTAAAATATAAAGAGATGTTTTATTTCGACCATTCTTTACTTTCTTATGAAAAATAGTTCCTATTTTAAAGATGCGTTCCTTGATAAAAATGTCATTATACCTGAAGGGAAAAAAAGGTAAAACTATTGGAGTCGAGAAGAGTTTAGCTGGTAGGCTGCAGCAGCACCATTTTGGGAATCAATATCAGGCGAGAAGAAGAAAGGCGGGATCGAAGAGAAAGATTTAAGAAAATGTTACAAAGATAAAAAAAAGAGCAAGGGGGAGGGTCGAGATAAAATAAATTTGTTCTTTCTGAGAAATAAAACTAAAAGAAAACCCTAAAATTGGAGGTGTTATGAAACAATCAATAAATTGGAGCACACAATTGGAATTATTTTAAAGATGGCTTCCAATTCTTTCAGTTGAAGAAAAAAAGAGGAAAATGGGAACAAAAAAAATCCGATAGTTAAGGCAGGAAGGATAGAACGTGGAGTTCTAAATATTTACAACGCGGTGAGCGTGCGGAGTCAGAATTAATGCCAACACAAACTCGCCTCTATATATATTAAAGTCGTTAATTTTCACTCATTGATAAAGGTAAAGGAGTGAGTGTGAAAGACTCCTTTAATTTCATTGGAAGATTTAATTGTGAAGTCTGTGATCTCTTCACACTTGAAGCATTCCATCATCCACTTACATCAGTGTGTACATTGTTCAAAGTTAATTTCCCAAGCGAGTCACTGTCTTTATATCCATCTCAACATTAATATTGAGACCCTAATTTGTGAAAATAATTATAAAAAGACATATTTAATTTTTAAAAATGACGTACGCACACACACACAATCTTAAAATAAAAATATTTAAAGTATATATATAACAATATATATAATATCTTGATAAATTAACTATTCCTTTTGGTTCGCTAGTGCATATAAATGCCACATTTATTAGCAATATTATCTGACTCAATTATTATCGGCACTATCTATATCTGAGCACACCATAAACCTTGCTACAATTATCTGAAATCTGTTTGAAGGCCCTTAGTCGTTGCTTATTTTACCCGCAACCTGTCTAAGCACACCATAAACCTTACTAAAACTATCTGAAATCTGTTTGAAAGCCCTTTGACGTTGCTATATTTTCTGCAACATTCCTGAGCATACCATAAACTTCGCTATAATTATCTGAAATCTTTTTGTAGACTCTTAAACCTTGCTATTCTCAATTGCATTATGTCTGTAAACACCATAAACCTTGCTATAATCATCTGAAATCTGCTCGAAGATCTTGAACATTGCTATTTTTAATTGCGTTCTGTCTGTAAAAATCATAAACCTTGCTATAATTATCTATATAATGTTTGCCGATCCTTAAACCTCCTTGGAATTCCTATGCGCTTTCTGTTTGCACACTCCATAAACTTGGTTATTCTCTATATATCTATAATATGACTGACGACACTATAATTATTGCTATAATTATTCGCAATATGTCTGAACACGCCAACAATATTGATATTCTTATCAAAATTCTGTATGGAAATTCTAACCTTTGATATAACTTACGAAATTATAGGTCTGAAAACGCCATTTATTTTACAAAAGCGTAAACCTCCACAATCTTTCCGAATACGGTAATAACACATTGCTAACCTTATACGCGATTTTGTAGACATTGCTACACTAGATCCCCCTTTCTCAATATTCATATACAAAAGTTAAATTCAACATAATATGAAATATTTCTTAAAGATATGTAGTACTTAATTATAATTTTCCGCCATCAATTTTCACAATCTTTTCTGAGGACAGAATTAAATATATTCAGATGTCAATATTCTGCCGGGAGTATATTGATCTATAAATATCATTTCTCCCTTTAGAATGGACGAAGCCCCATGAGCCAACTATTGACCGTTTTGGCCAAATAGCAGAGTCGGATCAGTGACAAGCCGTATAACACCTTTGGCAAATTTATAACGCCGAGAAAAAGGCTCTTGTCAGTTCATGGTTAGATGGAGCCTCGTTTTCGCCTCAATTTTAATGCGAGAAGTGAACTTAAACAAAAAAAGCCTTCTTCTTTCTTATCTCCACCAAATCATATTAGGGTGTCAAGCTTGTAAAGTTGACAACCATCATGATTGGGTGAAGTAGAATGCGTCTGCCTTTATCATTAAGACTGGGAGCACTACTCAGTGGCAGGCCGACTTATCTCCAAAAGAAATGGCCGCCTCTGACATGAGGAACAGACGCCATGTGCAGCCGCTCCTAATATGGAGTACAAACGCTGCCCATCCTGTATCCCTGGATTAGGAGCCCTTACAGGGTACTATCAGCCGGGCCAGCTGAACCCACGTTTTTTAGCGAGCTTGTTACTGCTCCCCCTCCTCCTTTTTCATCCGGGCTTGGGACCGGCAAAGGCGGAGTTACAAAAAAAGTTATTTTTAAAAGTTGACTCGAGTAATAAAATAAAATTTATTAAAAATATATATATATTTAACGAACTCTCTCTCTCTCTTGTATTTAGAGAAAATATTCATATTGGTATTTAGTTTCATCTTAGAATATTACAACATTTTATAGAGTTGATGCTTATTTTCTATATAAAAATCTCACGCATTTGAATAGATTGTCCTTGTTGAGCACATATACTAAATACAAAATATCGCTAACCTCCTTGACCTTCATTTGTGAATAATTCTAGCTCCCATATCGATGAGGTATAGTAAAAACAAGTAAAATGGCGTCTTGATCTCTAGTGTTTCGCTGAAATATAGCTCTCCTCGGATCCAGATATGGCAGGAAAGGAAAGTGTAATATTACAGTTATCTCAACAAATGAATATATGGTGGAATGCGCTGTTTGTTTGGATACATATCTATTCTTAGAGTATACAATTATAATTTTATATCCAATATAAAAAGAATTCCCGATAGCGACGTATATTTGAACAATCAGAAGTTACTTAGGAGATATCATAATGGAGAAATGCTGTATAATATACAGGGTGATCCAAAAGTCCCGCACTATTTTGAAAATTAATAACTTCGCGAATATTTGCGCTAGAGCAATGCGGTAAACACCATTATGTTCAGGATGCAATGGGATTTTTTATGGCAAATAATGAAAAATTCGAAATTGATTTTAGTTACAATTTTATTCGCTAGATGGCGCTCTACCAGAATCAGAGATTCAGTGGCCAAATTGTTTTATAAATTGAAAAATATAAATGTTCGACACGTATTTTTACTTTTTTAATACCAGGAAAGAACCCTAATAATATCAAATGATAAATTAATAAAACACCATTTCGCCAAAAGTAGAATAATTGGATGACAATTTTCAAATTCAATCCGAGATATGTAAAATAGGTAAATGCAAATTTAAACATGTAGCAAAAATATTTATATTTTAGATTGGGTTTTGTGAAATAGATTGAATGTTTGAAAAACACTGCTGATATCTATACACGATTTTTTGAAAAGTTTATATAGTACCAAAAATTATGATGGCACTATTAATAGGATTTCTTGCTATAAGGATGTGTAGTTTATTGACTAATTGACGACACTTGACTATTTAAATGGATATTTGTCATGATCCAACAAGTGAAATATAGAGGGGAGTGACAAAATATATTTGTCGTACTTTATTCCAAATATCCTATGGGCTTGTCAAATGTTATCATTGCTTATTATGCTGTACACAATTTTAAAAATGTGTCCCCTCAAATAAAAATCATTTTTGATCGACCTTTTGCGTCTAAAAACGAGGTAGTAAAATAATTTTGTATTATTTTTTGCACACATTTTCTAAAGTTATTGGTGTACAGAAAATATTCCTTATGCTATTTCTTCTAATGAGCGATAAGCGAAAAATTAAACATAAGGGGTAAAATTGTGTGTACCAGTGTTATTCGAGAAGTTATAACACTTTGGTCTGCACGACATAATATGTGAGCAAATGACAAACAAAAAATACTGTTCACAAAAAAAAAGAGTCAAGATGTGAGGACAGCATTTATTATCCCCATAACCCAACACAAAGAGCTGCAAAATATAGTTAGATAATATAATACATGGCAGCTTATATAACACATTAGGTAACTTTCCTTCTCTCTTGTATTAGGTCACAATCCTTGCTTAATGTGGCCCCCTTCAATCTCAAACACCGCCTGCAGACGATAGATGACAGATTGGACAACATTAAATAACATATCTGTTGAAATTGATAAAACGTGCCATCTGATAGAAGCCTTCAACATGGCCAATGTGGTAGGCCAGAATCGATAAAGAAACGACTTAATGTACCCCCTCAACCAAAAATCGCAAGGTGTCAAGTCTGGTGATCTTGGAGGCCACTGGTATATAAAGTGGCGACTTATCACACGCTTTTCACCGCGCGTATCCTTCAGCAATTGTTTGGAACCTCGGGAGATATGAGGAGATCCTCCATCTTTGATGAATGTTATTTCGTTTAGTACTTGTCTGCCCTGCGATATGCAAACCCTTTCTCCTAAAAGTTGAAATTAACGTTCCCCAGTTATAAAAACGGGTCTAAAAGTTCTTCCTTTGATTTTTTCAAAGGAAAATGGCCCAATAATAAAAGAAGATGTGAACCCACACAAAACTGTAACTCTGGACTGATGAAGTGGCATTTCTGTAAAATTCCTAGGGTTTTCTGTTGCCCAAATGCGGCTGTTTTGAATGTTAAATTCTCCGTTTATAGAAAAGTGAGCATCATCTGTCCACAGAACATTTGACAGCCAGTTTTAATCAATATCAATTTGCCTGAAAACCCATGCAGCGAATTCTCCGTTTATAGAAAAGTGAGCATCATCTGTCCAAAGAACATTTGACAGCCAGTTTTAATCAATATCAATTTGCCTGAAAACCCATGCAGCGAATTCTTGACGCATCTCAAAATCGCCAATTTCATCTCGTGAATTATTTTAATTTTGTATGGGTACACACAATAGAGACATTAAGTGAAGCGTCTTCGGATATCACAGACATACTCGGCGATTTTAACGCCAAAGGTTAAACTTGGGGATCACCTGTCCAGGATAACATAGGTCAGCAGGTTGAGGACATGCTAACCGACCTCGACCTTACACTGTTAAATAACGAAAAGAACACCTATCTATCCAAGTCCACAGGAACAGAATCCGCAATAGACATCACAGCGATAAATTTCAACATCGCACCCACAACACAATGGAAAAAACTGAGAGGTTAAATCAGTGACCACAGACCAATTTTAACAACCCTAAACTTCAAAATTGAGAATGTCCAACAGAATAAAAGAACATGGAACTTTAGGAAAGCCGACTTGAAAAAATTCACAGAAAAGCTTGAAAAACTGTGCAACGAAGAATTGAATTTCAGAACGCTTGACAAAAACTTGGAAAAATTCTCTTCGAACATATCCAAAGCTGCCAAAGCATCGATACCTAGAAGGAGACGTAATGACCTGTGGATACCTTACTGGAAGGGCCACAACATCGAGGCAATGATTGCAGAGAGAGAAACAATATCAATGAACTTCTTAAAACAAATAGAACAGTAGAAAACAGAAAGGAACTCATTGATATTATTCACAAAAAATAACAAGAAATTTGGATATGCAAACAAAAAATGGCAGAATTCTGAGAAAAAAATGGATCCAATAAAGGACAGCCAACACTGGAATATGATTAGAGTGTTAGAAAACAATCAAAACCAACACCAATCCTCCAATACTCTAACCGATATGAATAGAACAGCGAGAACGAGCAAACAGATGGCTGACATAATTGCTGAATATCTTTCAAGCACTTACAGACTCAACTACACGAATGAAGAAAGGACTCTAAAAAATAAAATAAACAAGCAAGAAACTACCATCAACAAGATATTTTCTCGAGAGACTTCACACTGAATGAGCTAAACTCATCAATAGAAAAGTTAGATCAAAGAGGTCACCAGGAGATGATCTAATCTTTGGTCAAATAATTAAACACTTTGGAGACAAAGCAAAAATTCAACTCCTACGAATACCTAACATTTCATGGCAAACTGGTAAACTACCAAAGAATTGGAAGATATTAATTATAGTGCCAATACTGAAACCAAACAAAGATGCCAAGAAATACAAGAACATTCGGCCAATTGATCTCATCAGCATACTTTGCAAAATAACAGAACGAATTATCCACTCTAGGCTCATAGTCTGGCTCACGAACAATAATATAATAAACTTCTACCAAACTGACTATAGATCCAGACACTGTACACCTGATCAACCTTTCTACTTCTGCCAATCAATAATAGATTCTTTCCAGGAAAAACCGCCAAAGAAGACAACGGCCGTATTCCTGGATATGACCTCAGCTTTTGATCGAGTGCAGAGGGAGAAATTATTTGAAAGGCTGCACAGCATCGGAGTAAGAGGAAAAACCATAATCTGGATTGCAGACTTCTTAAGGGGAAGAAGGATAAAGGTTCGGGTCAATGGAGAAATTTCCAAGGACCGAAAAACATGGGCTGGTGTACCTCAGGGATCTGTGCTCAGTCCTCTACTCTATCTGCTATATATTAACGACATCCATCCTTACCTCACTGAAGACACAAAGGTTGCCTGTTATGCAGATGATATAGCCATATGGCACACAAGTAGCAGTTTAGAAAAATCAGACAAAATACTGAACACATCAATGAGAGGACTGGAAAAGTGGGCAATGTAACTCCAAATGACCATAAACCCAATAAAACCAAACCTATGCGTCTTCTCTACTGACAGGGAAAAAAAGGCATAAAAATAACCCCAAAATAAGCATAAACAACCAAATAATTGATAAAATTAGAAATCCAAAATACCTAGGTGTGATACTGCAGTCCGGGATCTTTCCAGTTGGTCTCGAGGACCACGCCATCACCATCTCCTCAGCGGGGAAGTACGCGATCTACGTATTCATCGTAGATCGCCAAATGCGTGGTGTCGCTGGAGACCCACTGGCGATTCTCCGCCAAACTCTGCAGCGCTGGCAGAGGCGCCATATTCATTGTACATAGTGTATATAATGCATATTATCTTTTTTAGAATAGTGCAGACTGTGCACTTTGCATGTATTGACAAGATGTCAATAAAATTATTTTAATTGTCATTGATGAGGAATTGCTATTTACAGAACACATAATTAGCACCTCAAATAGAGCTACCAGAAAACTAAACATTCTGAGATGGCTATGTGGAACAAATTGGGGAGCAAAACCCAGAGTTCTCAAAACAACATATATCACCTTAATAAGGCCGATAATGGAATATGCAACACTCGTCTGGGCTATTCTAGCTCATCACTAAAAGGAAGGCTAGACAGTGTTCAAGCAAAAGCGGCCAAAATCACTGAGAAATTCAGAGAGAATGTGGTCTAGACCTACTCGCTCGAAAGCAGAAGACAAAATAAAAACAATAAATATCACCAATAGCTTAAAAAGTAAAGAAACCTAACACATATCCCATAAAACCTATTTAAGCAGGACACAAAAAGAAAGACTCAAAAGATCTTCAACACTTCAGTACGACAACAATATTAGAAAGGGCATAAATATGAAACACAATGACTTTCAAATTCAAGAAGAACCAATATTTCCTACCCCAGTACCATCAAATGTAATCATCAATCTTAACTTGAATGAACCCTGCACAAAAAAAAGAGAACAAAAACATACTTAAAAAGAAAGGACTTGGCACAATTGGTTTAAACGATCGGAGAAATTATTTGTTGTTGTTTCTTATCCCCTTGTGTAAAGTTTACACGAATTCCATGAGTGCATGCTCCTCGAGCTGTTTAATGATAAGCAGCGGCCTATCCCAAAGGTCCTGTTTAGTGCATCTAATGCAAGCCACAATGTCTTCTGGAGCTGCAGGTGCCAAGCTACATTTTGGGCAAGTGGGGTAGATTTTGTTGTTATTTTCTATCTTCAATGGCTTGAGATGGCTTATCCTAAATCTTGTAAGTGTCGTTTGATGCTGTCTATTTCTGATGTTCAGAGCTCCTCCTGGATCCACTCCACTGTACCAACTGTGACGGTTTATGGACCGTAAGGTCTGGGTGGCCACTGCTTCTAGGATGTGCCAACTGTGAGCCGGCTTGTGGACCTTCGAGGTCTGGGTAGCCATTACTGCTCCAGGGATGTACCAACTGTGCTGGGCCCGGGGCCCTAGTTTTGAGCATGGAGAGTGGGTAGGACTATGTGCCTGGCATCTGCAGCCCTTGGCACCCGACTCGCGGGTAGTAGCGGTCTGTACCTGGCTGCCTGAAAGTGGGTGGTAGGGGCTAACTGATCACGACAGACCATTGTGGAACTCAGTGGAAGAGTTAGCGATTCTAATAGGGGTCTGTGACAGGAGTGACGTCCAGTTGCAGATTACGCAAAGTAGGGAGACTTGACGGCTACCTACATATGCTGATCAGCACCTTCCCGTGGTGCGTCCTGAGCACGTTTCTAACAAGAACGTGGCCAACGCTGACAGCTCGTCTGACAAGTCTGGAAAGACGGATATGCCCAGTTCAGCCTTGGGTGACATGGTGGCGTTCTGGTGTCATTATAATACAGGTTACACCCCCCCAAAAATGCCAATACAAAATATAAAGATTGACATTACCAATGAGGCTCAGGTAGCGCCTGAGAACGGGTGGGAGGCAGATCTCTCTTGCCGTGGAGTGAACGACCTAGATAGAGCTGATAGGCCAGCTCGACGTATTGGGTCTAGTAACTTCTCATGCATCCCTCTTGAAAAAACCCCTGAAGACAAGGGTAAGCCCGAGGACGCTCAAATTCCTTCGGGCTCCGAGCGTATGCCCAATAATACCTCGTTGGATATTCCTAATAATTCCCTTGCCGCGCCCACTAATGGCCCAGGGAAGTCCCCTATGAAAGCAGGCAGCCTCCACACAGCGAGAGTCGACACGACTCGAGAGGATAGGCAGGGTGCCCACTTGAGTCCGCGAAAAGCGACGCGGCCGCCTGAGAATTTGAGCTCAGGTGCCTTCCGCACAGCTAGCTCTGGATACCCAGAGCGAGAGGATAGGAAGGATCGTCTACCCCCCCTGATATCCGCTTCAACAGGATCCTCAACATGGAGATACCTGTGGATCCTTTCCTGTTGATTGACCCTTCGTCTGAGGAGAGAATCGGCTCAATAGTCGAGGAGTCGGGGGCTGCGATGGATGTCACCAAGGCAGGGTACCTCAATGACCTGAATGAAATTAATGAGTTTCTAAATAAGGCATTGACACCCCAGAAGTGGTGCACGAAGCTTAAGGAGCTTGCCGAGGCGTTCCAGGACTCCCTAGACACCATACGTCGAGGGAGGAAGATTGGAAATGTTCACCCGAACATCCTCGAGCAATACTTCGATAAGCTTCTCAAGAAACATAGGTCGGCTCTTGAAGAGCTCGAGCTCCTGCGGGTGGAGAAGCGGAACCTGGAGGAAAAGATCCTCAGTCCGACCACCCTGCAGTATGGCATAGAGAGGGGAGTGGCAGCGGCTCTTTTAGAGTCGCTGAAACTAGCTGAGGTCGAGGTATGTCCTCCCAGTCCCCAGTCCTCCCTAGACGAGAGACGCCTCGAAACGAGAAGACGGAGGAACCCACAAGGGCAAGGTAGAGGGAGCCTCGGTCCAAATACCAACTAGAGACGAGAAAGCTGTTCCGCCATCTCCCCCAAAACAACCTGTTCACACTAGGAACAGCAAGATGGTGGAAAAGAAGAGAAAGAAGAAAAGGGTTAAGAAGCCTTCAGCAAAAGAGGAAGAGGGTAGGACTGAGGTGACAGCCGGATCAAAGAAGACCCACCGAGAGCGACGCAAAACCGTACTGGAGATTAACCCATACGGTCTCCCTTACAGGGCTGTCTCTGGGAAGATAAGATGCTCCGCTAACTTGAGGCTACTTGAAGGGGAAGATGGGTTCAAGACTAAGGACCTGAAGGAGACCCTGGACCTCATCTTGGATCGGAACTTCGGAAACGAAAACCAGAGGACGAGATCTCTCTGACCACTTGTGGTTGGGTAGATCCGCTCTTTTCTGAGAATGAGGTGAAACTGGCGGCTTTCAAGTTCGGGAACAGGAAATCTCCTGGTCCCGACGGGATCGATAACGCGGTCGTGAAAACCCTGGTGAGGATGCACCTATCGCTTCTTGCCAGGTTATTCAATAGGTGCCTGGACACTGGTACTTTTCCTGAGGCATGGAAGGTTGCCCGAGTAGTGCTTCTAGAAAAGTCTGGTAGAAAGGGTAATTCTCCTAATGATTATCGTCCGCTTTCTTTACTACCGTGTCTAGGTAAGGTTCTGGATAGCCTACTAGCTCAGCGACTGAAGCACTGGCTAGTGAGTAATGAGATCCTTTCCTCTTTCCAACATGGTTTTAGGGAAGGAAAATCCACAACCACAGCTCTAAACGAGGTGTTAGAGGGGGTTGATATGGGCTTAAATAAGGGTGCTTGTGTTATTCTCGTGGCCCTGGACATTGATGGCGCGTTCAACTCCATGAGCTGGAACAAGCTGATGAGAAATATGATGGACATGGGTTGTCCTGATAATTTGTGCAGCTTGGTTCGTGACTTCCTGAGGGATAGACGGATTAGCCTCAGTGTTGGTGGGCTGAAGTTGGAAAGAAACTGTGCTAAGGGTTGCCCCCAGGGCTCTTGCTTCGGACCTATTCTGTGGAATCTCCTGGTAAACACCGTTTTACAAGAGGAGCTACCTGAGGGAGCCAGGCTGGTTCTCTATACTGACAACCAGTTCCTCATCATTGAGGCTGCTTCGAGAGCGAAGGCTGAGAAGTGTGTTGAAACTTCATTCCAAATCCTCTCGAACTGGGCCCATGACTCTGGCCTTAAGTTCAATGTCTCCAAAACTAATGCCCTCAGCTTTAAATCTAGGGAGATAAGAACTAAAAGGAAAGGGATCAAATGGGAACACAAGCCGGCTATCCGGATGGAAAACGGAGGGTAGCGTTGGTCAATAGGATGACCATCCTGGGGGTAGTCATTGATGACAAGATGGGTTGGCAATACCAGGCGGAGGAGATGCAGCAGGGAGGCCTTGTGCAGGCCTGTCCTGCTCTCAACGGGGGGGGGAGAGGGTACTATTTTTAGGAACCTCTATCTCTCCTGTGTCGAGCCAATCGGGGGTTAAATTCTAATTTATGTTCATTAGCAATTTTTTCTAAATGGAGAAGAGTCTTGTTCGAATCCCTTTCATCTTTTTTCCAGTTAGTGCTGCTGCTCCATAGAATAATGTCATCAGCGAAAAGTCCAATATTGGTTTATGTGTATTTTTTTCTTCTATGCCTGCAATAAATAAGGTAAAGAGATTTGGGCTAAGGACTGATCCTTGTGGTAATCCTTTAACAATTTGAAGGTTTTAGATAGAGTGCCATTATATTTGACCCTGATGTATCTATTTTTAAGGAAATCATTTATCCAAGTGATAGCTTTTCCATCAATTTTGAAATGTTTGTATAATTTTGTAATTAACTTGTTTTTCCATACTTTATCAAAAGCTTGTGTAGGTCTAAAAAAGAAGCTATGGTGTGGTTAGTTGGTTTTCTGTTTTGTGCATCTTTTACCTTTTGTGTGAAAAATTAGAGTTAGTCTATTGTCCCATGTCCTTTCCTAAATCCATATTGTTCTTATGGTAAGGGATTTCTTGTATTGAGGTGGTAGGTGAGTCGTCCGAGTATAATTTCTTCCATTAATTTGCAGCAAATACTTGTGGGAGATAGGTCGTTAGTTTTTTGGGTCATCAGCAGATTTGTCAAGTTTTTAATGGATATTATTGTTGCAGTTTTTAGTCTTGAGGCAATTATGCAGTTTTCCAGGAGTTATTGAAAATATTAAGAAGTCTTTCTTTGCCAATTTTGCCCAAGTTTGATATCATTTGGCTATGGATTCCATCTGGCCCAAGAGTCTTGTTTAGGTCAGTGTTTTCTAATGCATAAGCTAGCTCTTTCATATTGAATTTTTTCATGGAAAAATATTATGTGCTGGTGACATTTTTACAGTCATGAATAATCTTTCGGGCCTTTTTTTCAACTTTCTTAACTTTTATTTCAAATTTGATTTTACTACTTATTTGATATGAATTACCTAAAAGATTGGAAGCATTTTTGTCATTAGTTGCTGGTGTCCAACTGTATTCTTAATCATATTTGTTTTTTCAATTTGTGACTGGGATCTTTTAATTTGTTTTGCCAAATGCCAAAGTTTTGTATTTGGGTTTCTTGGTTTCAGGTTTTCACAAGTTTGTTTTCATTTTTCCCTTTTGACATTTACGTATAATATTTTTATTTTTGCATTCACAATGTTCAGTTCAGTTCTACAATTTGTTTGGTTTTGGGTGCACTTTTCCGTAGTTCATTATTTTTAGTTATAAGTGTTTGAATATCTTTTGCCTAGTGTGTATAATTTGGAATCCAATTCTTAATATTACCTCTTGGTATTGAAACTCTTGGTGCTAATTTCAATCAAATTAGGCAAATGATTACTTCCAATACTTTTTAATATTTGCCATTTGCATTTGTGGAAAATGTCAGGATAGTATAAACTTATTTCAAGTGCTTGTGCAGTATTATAGCTGTAGGAATGATGGGTAGGATTCCCATCATTTAAACACATGAAGGCATTGTCGTTAAATATGTTTGATAGTATTTTGCCTCTTGGGTTTGGCGTGGAACCTTCCCATAGTTGATTTTTGGCATTAAGGTCACCTACAATAATAGTGTTGTCTGTAAGAAATTGAGCCATTTTTTCATCATCAATAAGTTTATTGTTTGTAGCGTGATACATATTGTATATGTTGATGGCTTTGTTTTGATTGAGGTAGACTTTGATACCTTGGGCTTCGAGGTCTGATGTGTTAACAGCTATGTCCTCATAGTACAATCCTTGATTAAAAATGCTAGGTCACCCCCTTTAACAGCATATACAGATGGATCTTCAGACCTTAGCCTGAGTAATGGAGGGGCCGGAATTAACATAATACTGCAAGATGGAACACACATCAAAATCAAAGAAGGAGCAGGACAGATTTCGTCAAACTTCACTTGTGAACTGACAGCTATCTGGAAAGCCCTTGATGTATGCCTTAACCAACCATCCCTGCATCAAGCAGAAGGAATTTTAATATACAGCGACTCAATATCCGCTCTAGAAGCAATTCAGAAGGGCAATACTAAAATCACACAGAAAATACACTCGTTACTTACCCAACTGGAACCATTGGAGAAGAACTGCATTCTACAAAGGATTCCTGCCCATGTTGGGATCGGGGGTAATGAAATGGCATTTGAATTGGCTAAGGAAGCCAGAAGGTTGGGCCAAAGGAAAGAACAAATGTCATTATTTGACGCTGATGCTTTGTCAAAATACAAGATAATTAAACAAAAATAAGAAAAGATCAAAATGCGAAATAAACTCTGAGAGAAAAATGACAAAACTATAACAAGACTTAGAACAAAACACTATAAAGGAATGACAATACATCCAGATGGCACAAGAACCTATAGGACATGCAACAACTGTCCTTAGTGGAACTAACACCTACCCACATATTCTCATACCCAGAAATGGCCGCAGCCTTGCAGAAAATTGACACAGACCCAGAGCAGCAGCTTTCAACACCCAAGATAGTTGATATTGCTGTTGCTGTGATGGAGATGCATGGAGACATCTGAGGCTCTTTATTGGACACGACAACAACAACAACGGCATTCCAGAGTAAAATAAATTATCAAGGATAGATACATATTTTTCAAATGAATTAAAATAAATATAATCGATACTGAGAGAGAGTTGAATTAAAAATATTAGAAATTTATTATCTTCGAAAACAAACCGTATCTAAAATATCTTTTTTTTTTTTTGCTACATGTTTTAATTTGCATATACCTATTTTACATATCTCAGATTGTATTTAAAAATCGTTAACCATTTCTTCTAACTTTTGGCGAAATGGTGTTTTATTAATTTATCATTTGATATTATTAGGGTTCTTTCCTGGTATTCAAAAAGGAAAAATACGTGTCGTTCAGTTATATTTTTCAATTTATCAAACAATTTGGCCGCTGAATCGCCGATTCTGGTAGAGCGCCATCTAGCGAATAAAGTTGTAACTAAAATCAATTTCGAATTTTTCATTATTTGCCATAAAAAATCCCATTGCATCCTGAACACAATGGTGTTTACCGCATTGCTCTAGCGCAAATATTCGCGGAGTTATTAATTTTTAAAATTGTGCGGGACTTTTGGATCACCCTGTATATAGTTTTTCTCTCTAACAATTAAATTAATAACATTCCTGCAATTACATTGAAAAATAGAATTTTTAAAATATCATAAAGGAAAAATCTTTCTAATTCTCCATTATTTTTTCGTTATCAAAAACGATAAAATAAAGAGAATAGATTTATCATTGTACATGTGTCTATAATCACAAACAGATTCCAGCATATCGTGTTAAAATATATAGAATATGTTAAATTCAACTTCGGATTAGACACCCCAATAGATATATAATTCTAATAACGGTTGTTGGAGGTAAGATGGTAGTAGCGGCAAGGCGCTCAGTTAGAGCTCGGTGGAGATTTATGGGGTGGCGCTCTGTGTGATCCCGGCTCTATATATTACACTAGAACCCTCTATGGGAGACCTCCACAGTAACATGGATACTACTGTTCTCTGTGGTCATTTTTCGGAAATTGCATTAGAATACATGTTTAAATACAGCAATATTTGATTTAACAAACGTAATCGTTTAATAAGATAGTAGCTCATCAGATGGGTCACTCCTGAGGACTTCTACTGTACTCACACGGCCAGGAGTCTTTCTCACATGTGGGTTCTACGTCGCATATGTATAAGGGTTATTAAATGAAAAATAATTTTTATTTCAGAGAGTATAACTCATAGGTTTATTGATTAAACATTTTGTTTTCTATAATAAAGTATTATTTTTACTCGCTATATTGCATTTTTTGTAAAAATTATTGATCATAAAAAAACTCTTTCCTTTTGCACTTCATTTATTAAAACCTGGTTTGGTGGTTTCCAAACTGGGTTTTATTTTAATAAATCCTACAATTGAGTGACCTGTTCTTTGAGTTACCGATTTACTGAGGAGTCAATTTGCAAATGATTTGAACTGAACAAACACAAGAAACACCTTCCAATTAAATGAGATGTCCTTTGAGCCACCAAATCCTGAGAAAAAAAAATAAAAAATGTGAAAATGATTTGAAAATTTCAAAACCAATATTCAAAGAGAAACCTCCCAAGGAAACCAGTTAAGATATGTTTAGGTGGTTTATCATGAGAATCTAAATATCCCATCATTCTCCCTTCAAAGTGTAAGTTTTATACAATATAGGCTGATTCATACTCACTATAGTATCCTTCGAGGTTAAATATTCCTAATGATATCCCACCTTTTGTATTTCCTTTTTTCTCAGCTGAACGTGCTATAGCGCCTTCAATATCGCCGTGTTTTTGACAGCCTCTTCAGTCGCTACCAAAGCAACATCATATTACCAGTTATCAGATACATATATAATTTTATATTTTAGCTCTCCCATAGATTACACTTTATAGATACTTAAAAAAATAAACTCATTGCAATATTCTTTTCAACATATTAATATAATATGCATTTTTATTGTAATATATATTAATATATATTTTTTAAATTTGAGAATGACTTTCTAACTTTGAATGATTCTACCGTAAATTGTATAAAGCTGTACTGCCGTTCGTATATATTCAATGTATGAACGAGCAGCTCTGTGCAGATATGAGTTATATTTCCTGGCCACATCTTCATCTACTCCCATTCTCATAACCTCAGGCTACGTGTATCATTTTCGTATAATGTGCGATATACTGCGTCGTTAAACGCCGCTACTGAGACCTACATGTTGGTGTTTGATGGAACTACGATATATAAGTATGTGAATATCTCATAATGATTATCATTCTTCTTATCACTTAAGCACATTCTATATAGGTCGGCCTATTTTTCTGAATTTTCAAAGTCTGTAGCACAGTCTTTGAACTAAATCTGCGCAGAAAAACTGAACCAAAAGCATTGATTTGGTGCATTCTATTCAAAAGAGATGCGCTCTTTGGTTCATCACATTATAGAGTACATTGTTTTATATAAAGATAATAAGGTTAATATGTGTTAAGATTTATTTTAAATAGAAAGTGTAGCTTTGGAGAACAGTTTCGGTGGTCACTAAACAGATTTGAAGCCTTTGAGCCATTTTAAACATTATTTTGAAAACAAGAACTTTCTATTGTGTTATATGAGGTGGTCAACCTCGTGTGTTATCATAAGAGAGGCGTGGTTGCAAGGAAACCTTCTAGTGTAAATCAATTTTCGATATAACGAATGTTTGCTGAGATATTAATAATGCACAAGCCCCCTTTTGTAAAATGGTCACTTAAGTAGGTTACCATTTTCTATTAATTTTATGACAATACATTTTGCTGAATCTGCACATTAAAAAGCAGCAGTGGTAAACACTATTCACAATGTTCAATAGGCAAAATTAATTGAGCACTTTATATGTGAGTGGAGCATTTTAGACCTTCCAAGAATCACACAAAGATGCTGAATGGGCTCGATTCAGATGTCGATGGAGGGCCATGCCAATTTGTAAATTGGAAACGACTGACATTATGGAGCCAATACGGAAATCTACATAATGTATTTATGGACAAACTTCCTTCCTGGATTCAAGACAAAGAAAGGTGCTAATTATGCTAATCCTTGCAAGCTGTTAGCGCCATGGATTTGAATGGATCCTTTAAATAAATTCTCCGCAGTACCATAGCCACAATGTCCTTACTTACATCTTTAATATCTTCCGAAGGACATGTTATTTAGAATAACTTCCTTGGTTATCAGAGATCTATTTTATTTTTGCTACCTTTCAATTTGCCTAGTGCTATTTCCCACAAATTGAGTTGATGATTTCACCTGCCATTCCTATAGCCGTTAATTCCTGATGTGATGGCAAAGAAATTCAAACAGACAAATACACATTTAATGAATACAAATGCCAGCCGACAGGTAGGGCTGCTGGCTCCTCGGACAATTGCTGCATGAAGAGGCTTATTTCATTCCATTTTTGTGTCTAGAGGTGAGGAGAGTTATCCCTCGTTGTCTGCAGGATGACTCTCAATCGCAGGGAGAACCTCCACGACTGAAATTTTAATAGTCTCTTTGTTAATTTATTTCACTCATTTACTGTGTTTGTTAAATTAGTGAAAATTTCTAACATTGACGCGCGAATTATATTTTTTTTAAATCTAGTCTGGTGCATACAGTACATTTTATTTAACACACCGTCTTAAATGTCGAAAACTCTGGACTTTACCTTTAAGTTTACATTATTTATTTCTTGAGTTTGTTGAGTTTTCGTAATTCAAAAACAAAGTTACGCTATAAGAAAATCGATGGGATGTTCATACTGGATATAGATATATGATAAAATATTTACTTGGTATAAAACGATATTAAAAATTAATATTTTAGTGAAATATTTTCATCTTGAGAGATGTGTGTGTGACATTCGAATAGATACTTTCATATTTTAGAATCGATAAATTTCCCAAAATATATTTAGAAATTTCCTTCGGCGTTTTAAAAAATTATATTTTTCTTTTCTAAGGTAATAATTGAATAAATGCAGTTTTTTCATTTATTTTCAATTAAAATGAGTGTAGAGCAGAAAACCTTTTTTTTAATAAAATAAAATTTCTACCAACCAATATCAAGAATGTAAAAATATTCTGTTAAAAACAACAGGTTTAATATATTCACAAACCTATCGTAAAGTATATATGTTGTAGTTGACCAACTGCCTGAACAACCTCCTTGAGAGGAATATAAAAATAAATTGACCATTACCAACCTTTGTTTAAGAAATTGTTAAAAACCGAAGGAAGTTCTCTATATTTCGGGGAGCTTTCTGGTCCTAACTTTGTTCAATATATATATAAGACTTAAATATATATATTCGAAATAGATAAAAGTTGATGAATATATTCGAAATTATATTGTTGTGTAAGACACCTTATATACAATCAAGATGAATAAAATTATAAATTATAATTGATTTTTCTGGCATAAGAGATCTAATAAAGGTGTGTAAAAAGGGACAGCATTCTTAAAATTACTATTTCAGATAAATGTTATTGACAAGGTATTTTTAATTAAAGAAGAAGTAAAATTTACAAATTTGAGATTGTATATATTTTAACAACTGTCATTAATCTAATTTTTCACTTATATGTATTATTAAATAAGTCATCCAAACTACTTCTGCAGACCTTGCTGTAAGAGCTGTGTGTAAATATATAGAGAATGTTAATGAGAGAGAGATAGAGGGCTTCGCTCATCAGAGGGAACTCTTTCGGCCAATTGCCAAATCAATATCCTGATCATTGTGTTCATGTAATTATTCATTTTATTGATTGTTCATTTTCATTTTATTGATATTTCATGTTTATGTTATTATTCATGTTATTTATCGTTCATGTGTTATGGTGTGTGTGAATTGTACAATTTCGTCAGACGGAAAATATTAGGTTTATTTAAGGAATCTCTAGCCTCTGCCCATAGGTCAGTAGAACTGTATAAATATATTAAGAAAAACATCTCCTGATTTTGTAAATAAATGTTGCTGATGGCTTGCGACATCTGTCGAAATAGATATCTCAACTAATAGTTGATTTTTAATTATTATAGATTTTTTTTCTGTGAAAAATAGACACTTCGGCCAGTTAGAGTTTTTTTATTTTTCTAAACGTTTCGACAAAAATCTTTTGTCTTCGTCAGGAGAAGTATATAAAAATAAAGCATTTGGCAAGGCGTTAAAAAGATTTCTGAGGTTGCAAGGGCGTTCTCATGGGATTTTTTGAATTTGGTACAACATCTAAAGCACGAGTCAAAACCAAATATTAAACTCGTTAAAGACTATGATCTTGGAAATAAATATATAATAATAACATTATAATCAAATGAAATGTAATATAATGATAAAAATCACAAAGATTACATATTATTTTATAAATTTCTAACTATTATGTACAATTTATATCTAGCTTTTAACTACTTTTTAAAATTTAAAAGAGAAGCATGTATTGTTGCGGAATATCTTCAAATGTATTTATAGTTTTTGACCATATTTCTCGTGATATCCATCCCTCTAAAAATAATATTTCCTTTTTAAATTTTATATTCCTATGAAATATCTCAATATCATTCCAATTAGCCTATATCCTTAATATAATGCATGTTCCCCAATTTTGCTTAACGCCCTTCTTCCCAATAAACCCTGTTGGTGTTCCTTAATTCTGGTCTCTAAATTTCGGCCGGTTTCTCCTACATTTTGACTCGTGCTTTATATGTTGTACTAAATTCGAAAAATCACGTGAGAACGCCCTTGCAACCTCAGAACATTTTTTAACGCCTTGCCAAACGCTTTATTTTTATTTACTTCTCCTGACGAAGACAAAATATTTTTGTCGAAACGTTGAGAAAAATAAAAAACTTTAACTGACCGAAGTGTCTATTTTTCACAAATATATGAATGCCGGCCAGGCAACCTCTATCTTCAGGATATTCTAGAATTGGCCAAATATCCTTTATTTATTCATTAAAAAATATAACCAATATAATTGAAATATTTTTACATGTCAAAAAAATCGTTCAACGCTTTTCAGAAAAAAAATATATTAAAGAATTTATAAGCAACAAACTAAATATAATGCCATCAAATCAATGAGTTGTACACCTTTTTTGCACTTGTATTTCCAGTTAAACAAGTTATCATAAGCACGGCGTTTTACATCAGTTCATCTTCCTGAACGAGGCTGTGGCAGCGCACGCAAACGCCGTTCAATATATTATATATTTGGTCTCAGACCTATTCTATAGGTGAGAAATAAAGAGAGACTGGTGGCAATGGAAGCGCCTAGGTTTCATGCAAGGCATGTTGGCTGATGTTGTCTGTGTGGGGTCGCGCGTTATACTTTTGGTAAATGGCCTTTGGCAACCTCTAAAGAAAGGGGAGCTTCCTCGGCCGCAGCACGTCATCCACATATCGTTGGGCCGTCATAAAGCTCTCAATACGAATCAAAGGTGACCTGCTATCATAGGCGATAGTTCCCCAAACCTTAATGCCGCGTTGTAGTGAGGTGCAGCGTTCCACAGGTTCGGCCGGATTGGACCTGTCATCAAGACGGGACCAAACTCTTACTCGGTGACTGTCATTGCTAAAACAGAAGCAAGATAAATCTTAGAACACTAGCCTCGAGCCATTCCGATGTACATATGGCTCTATACATACAAAATTACAAATATGTATTACAAATGAATATGTGTGCGTGTGTGTCTGAAAAAAGTAAGAAAAATGACAAGTTTTGATATTGGAAATAAAAAAGGCGTATCCTGAACTCTCACATTAGCGTTTCAGGTTGCAAAAATGATCGTTAAATAGTTGAATTGTTGATTTGATTCGTTTTATAATATTCGGCCAACCAATATTCTTGATAATTTGTAAAAGTCAACCACGCCCTCGTTTCTGGATCTTGGCCCTAGTCAGGCTATAGCTCAATCTTTTCCAAGAGGTTTTCTGAGAAATCAAGAAATGTTCAATTAAGGCTAAATTTGTGTCATTACTCTAAATATGTGAAACGGTTAAGAAAATATGCACCACGCTGAGAGGAGGGCCAACATCGCTCACGTGGATGGCTTTTCTTGTTTTATCAGGAAAATAGGTAAGCCAAATATTATAGAACAAGCCTAAATTATCGTTTAATTGATTTGGGTGCTTTGAGTCAAATTCAAGGATTACTATTGGATTTACTGTACATTAGTTACGATAACCTTGATTCTTATAACCTCTTCCATGTTTAAAATAATATGTGTGTTAGGTGCTGAAGATTGTCATCGAAGAAAACTAAAGCTTCGGGTGGTTTCGAAAATCTCATCAAGGTGAGTAACGCCAAAATCTAAATGTACTTATTTTTATTTTTAATATGCACGAAATCTGTTGATTTCTAATAGGAATGTATTATACCTGATAGGCCAATTGTAGGCGAAATATAATAAATTAAAAATAAATAAAAATAATAAATAGTGATAATAGAGAAATAATTTGTTTATAATATATATGTTAACACCTCCCATATTTGTATTCAATAATGATCAAGAGGGGAACAGATTCTAATATATTAGAATAAATTAAATTTGTGTGTTCTCTAATAGAGAATTCTAGATTTTGAGTCTCCCAGAAATTAAATATTCTTGATTTTTATTATAATACATTTTAAAAATAAGAAAAATATATCAAAAATCTACATTTCCTTTTTAGAAAAATATTAGAATAATTTTCGTGTGTGTGTTATAATCTTTCAATATTTAAAGAAGGTAAATAATAGTGCATATATATTATTATTATCAAAATTTTACTCTTATCACTATTATTTTTATATGGAGAAAATTAAACTCTACAAGAGGTATAAAAATAAATTATTTAACTTAATTAAAAGCAATAATTACACAATAGCTATGAAATGTGTTTTAAGGTTAGATTGAGAGATAATCTACTACTTAGCCATATATATATATATTTAAAAAAGATGCATATATTGGATTTCTAATTATTTTTATTGTTCCAATATTTCGAGGGGCAACTCGCCTCTCTTTATCGAGGATGTTTGTTTTTCACTAGAACACGCGCGCACGCGTACACCACTCTCGTTCTACAAGGCCAATGAAAGAACTGTATCTTTGACTCAACTATTGCCTTCAGTTTATATACAGCAAATAATTATATTTATATTTAATTTTATAGATTATTATTTTATCTATGGAAGATATAGAGATTTATATACAATACAGTGTAATTGTAAAAAATTGTGTTTACATATTAATTCTAAATTAAAACATTTTTTAAAGCAAAATAAATTATTAAATAAAAGGTATATACATAGTTATTTATAAATAATTAAGATATGAATTCTTTATAAATTTCTGGAAAATCAATTTTTCTGTTTATACTCTGTTTATCTTCGGCAGAAGCCCAACTTTCTAAAAACAGTCTACTATGCTTTTCTGTTATGTTTTTGTATATAATTGTGGTCTGTTTGAAATCTGGTATATGGCTATTGTTTAGGGAGTGGTCTACTAGTAGGGATAATGGTTTGTAGTTTTTTAAAGCTGCTTTATGTTGATTGATACGATCTTTAAGTGATTTACCTGTTTCTCCAATGTATGTAGCTTGACATGTCTGGCATATATATATATATAAAGGCCGTCCGATTTCGACGCCATTTGTGCTCTTTCTATAAACCCAGGATGTCGTAATGACCCATGGATATACCAAGGTATTTCCTAATAGCTTCTATTAACACAAAGATAAAAACAGGATATCCCAATAAAACTTGGATA
>CP092886.1:114036190-114111585 GCA_030710605.1 Cordylochernes scorpioides | reverse complement strand
ACTGAACAAACACAAGAAACACCTTCCAATTGAATGAGATGTCCTTTGAGCCACCAAATCCTGAGAAACAATTTTGAAAAATGTGAAAATGATTCGAAAATTCCAAACCCTATATTCAAAGAGAAACCCCCACAGAAACCAGTTAAGATATGTTTAGGTGGTTTATCATGAGAATCTAAATATCCCATCATTCTCCCTTCAAAGTGTAAGTTTAATACAATATAGGCTGATTCATACTCACTATAGTATCCTTCGAGGTTAAATATTCCTAATGATATCCCACCTTTTGTATTTACTTTTTTCTCAGCTGAACGTGCTATAGCGCCTTCAATATCGTCATGTTTTTGACAGCCTCTTCAGTCGCTACCAAAGCAACATCATATTACCAGTTATCAGATACATATATAATTTTATATTTTAGCTCTCCCATAGATTACACTTTATAGATACTTAAAAAAAGAAACTCATTGCAATATTTTTTTCAATTAATATAATATGCATTTTTATTGTAATATATATTAATATATATTTTTTAAATTTGAGAATGACTTTCTAACTTTGACTGATTCTACGGTAAATAGTATAAAACTGTACTGCCGTTCTTATATCTTCAATGTATGAACGAGCAGTTCTGTGCATATATGAGTTATATTTCCTGGCCACAACTTCATCTACTCCCATTCTCATAACCTCAGGCTGCGTGTATCATTTTCGTATAATGTGCGATATACCGCGTCGTTAAACGCCGCTACTGAGACCTACATGTTGGTGTTTGATGGAACTTGATATATATGTATGTGAGTATCTCATAATAATTATCATTCTTCTTATCACTTAAGCACATTCTATATAGGTCGGCCTATTTTTCTGAATTTTCCAAGTCTGTAGCACAGTCTTTGAACTAAATCTGCGCAGAAAAACTGAACCAAATGCATTGATTTGGTGCATTCTATTCAAAAGAGATGCGCTCTTTGGTTCATCACATTATAGAGTACATTGTTTAATATAAAGATAAAGGGTTATAATGTGTTAAGATTTATTTTAAATAGAAAGTGTAGCTTTGGAGAACAGTTTCGGTAGTCACTAAACAGATTTGAAGCCTTTGAGCCATATTAAACATTATTTTAAAAACAAGAACTTTCTATTGTGTTATGAGGTGGTTAACCTCGTGTGTTATCATAAGAGAGGCGTGGTTGCAGGAAAACCTTCTAGTGTAAATCAATTTTCGATATAATGAATGTTTGCTGAGATATTAATAATGCACAAGCCCCTTTTGTAAAATGCTCACTTAAGTAGGTTACCATTTTCTATTAATTTTATGACAATACATTTTGCTGAATCTGCACAATAAAAAGCAGCAGTGGTAAACACTATTCACAATGTTCAATAGGCAAAATTAATTGAGCACTTTATATGTGAGTGGAGCATTTTAGACCTTCCAAGAATCACACAAAGATGCTGAATGAGCTCGATTTAGATGTCGATGGAGGGCCATGCCAATTTGTAAATTGGAAACGACTGACATTATGGAGCCAATACGGAAATCTACATAATGTATTTATGGACAAACTTCCTTCCTGGATTCAAGACAAAGAAAGGTGCTAATTATGCTAATCCTTGCAAGCTGTTAGCGCCATGGATTTGAATGGATCTTTTAAATAAATTCTCCGCAGTACCATAGCCACAATGCCCTTACTTACATCTTTAATATCTTCCGAAGGACATGTTATTTAGAATAACTTCCTTGGTTATCAGAGTTTTATTTTATTTTTGCTACCTTTCAATTTGCCTAGTGCTATTTCCCACAAATTGAGTTGATGATTTCACCTGCCATTCCTATAGCCGTTAACTCCTGATGTGATGCCAAAGAAATATAAACAGACAAATACACATTTAGTGAATACAAATGCCAGCCGACCTGTAGGGCTGCTGGCTCTTCGGACAATTGCTGCATGACAAGGCGTATTTGGCGTTTTTGTGTCTAGAGGTGAGGAGAGTTATCCCTCGTTGTCTGCAGGATGACTCTCAATCGCAGGGAAAACCTCCACCTATGGTGCATATACAGTACATTTTATTTAAGACACCGTCTTTAATGTCGAAAACTCTGGACTTTACCTTTAAATTTACATTATTTATTTCTTGAGTTTGCTGAGTTTTCGTAATTCAAAAACAAAGTTACGCTATAAGAAAATCGATGGGATGTTCATACTGGATATAGATATATGATAAAATATTTACTTGGTATAAAACGATATTAAAAATTAATATTTTAGTGGAATATTTTTATCTTGAGAGATGTGTGTGTGTGTGACATTCGAATAGATACTTTCATATTTTAGAATCGATAAATTTCTCAAAATATGTTTAGAAATTTCCTTCGGCGTTTTAAAAAATTATATTTTTCTTTTCTAAGGTAATAATTGAATAAATGTAGTTTTTTCATTTATTTTCAATTAAAATGAGTGTAGAGCAGAAAACCTTTTTTTTTAATAAAATAAAATTTCTACCAACCAATATCAAGAATGTAAAAATATTCTGTTAAAAACACAACAGGTTTAATATACTCACAAACCTCTCGTAAAGTATATATGTTGTAGTTGACCAACTGCCTGAGCAACCACCTTGAGAGGAATAGAAAAATGAATTGATCATTACCAACCTTTGTTTAAGAAATTGTTAAAAACCGAAGGAAGTTCTCTATATTTCGGGGAGCTTTCTGGTCCTAGCTTTGTTCAATATATATATATATATACATATTCGAAATAGATAAAAGTTGATAAATATATTCGAAATTAAATTGTTGTGTAAGACACCTTATATACAATCAAGATGAATAAAACTATAAATTATAATTCATTTTTCTGGCATAAGAGATCTAATAAAGGTGTGTAAAAAGGGACAGCATTTTTAAAATTACTATTTCAGATAAATGTTATTGACAAGGTATTTTTAATTAAAGAAGAAGTAAAATTTACAAATTTGAGATTGTATATATTTTATCAACTGTCATTAATCTAATTTGTCACTTATGTGTATTATTAAATAAGTCATCCAAACTACTTCTGCAGACATTGCTGTAAGAGCTGTGTGTAAATATATACAGAATGTTAAATGAGAGGGCTTCGCTCATTAGAGGGAACTCTTTCGGCCAATTGCCAAATCAATATCCTGATCATTGTGTTCATGTAATTATTCATTTTATTGATTGTTCATTTTCATTTTATTGATCTTTCATGTTTATGTTATTATTCATGTTATTTATCGTTCATGTGTTATTGTGTGTGTGAATTGTACAATTTCGTCAGACGGAATATATTAGGTTTATTCAAGGAATCTCTAGCCTCTGCCCATAGGTCAGTAGAACTGTATAAATATATTAAGAAAAATCTCCTGATTTTGTAAATAAATGTTGCTGATGGCTTGCGACATCTGTCGAAATAGATATCTCAACTAATAGTTGATTTTTAATTATTATATAATTTTATTCTGTGAAAAATAAACACTTCGGCCAGTTAGAGTTTTTTTATTTTTCTAAACGTTTCGACAAAAATCTTTTGTCTTCGTCAGGAGAAGTATATAAAAATAAAGCATTTGGCAAGGCGTTAAAAAGATTTCTGAGGTTGCAAGGGCGTTCTCATGGGATTTTTTGAATTTAGTACAACATCTAAAGCACGAGTCAAAAACAAATATTAAACTCGTCAAAGACTATGATCTTGGAAATAAATATATAATAATAACATTATAATCAAATAAATAAATAAATAAAGTAAAATAATGATAAAAATCACAAAGATTACATATTATTTTATAAATTTCTAACTATTATGTACAATTTATATCTAGCTTTTAACTACTTTTTAAAATTTAAAAATGAAGCATATTGTTGCGGAATATCTTCAAATGTATATATATTTATAGTTTTTGTCCATATTTCTCGTGATATCCATCCCTCTAAAATAATATTTCCTTTTTAAATTTTATATTCCTATAAAATATATCAATATCATTCCAATTAGCCTATGTCCTTAATATAATGCATGTTCCCCAAATTTGCTTTACGCCCTTCTTCCCAATAAACCCTGTTGGTGTTCCTTAATTCTGATCTCCAAATTTCGGCCGGTCTCTCCTACATTTTGACTCGTGCTTTATATGTTGTACTAAATTCGAAAAATCACGTGAGAACGCCCTTGCAACCTCAGAACAATTTTTAACGCCTTGACAAACGCTTTATTTTTATTTACTTCTCCTGACGAAGACAAAATATTTTTGTCGAAACGTTGAGAAAAATAAAAAACTTTAACTGGCCGAAGTGTCTATTTTTCACAAATATATGAATGCCGGCCAGACAACCTCTATTTTCAGGAATTTCTAGAATTGGCCAAATATCCTTTATTTATTCACAAAAAATAGATAACCAATATAATTGAAATATTTTTACATGTCAAAAAAATCGTTCAACGCTTTTCAGAAAAAATATATATTAAAGAATTTATAAGCAACAAACTAAATATAATGCCATCAAATCAATGAGTTGTACACCTTTTTTGCACTTGTATTTCCAGTTAAACAAGTTATCATAAGAACGGCGTTTTTCATCAGTTCATCTTCCTGAACGCGGCTGTGGCAGCGCACGCAAACGCCGTTCAATATATATATTTGGTCTCAGACCTATTCTATAGGTGAGAAATAAAGAGAGACTGGTGGCCATGGAAGCGCCTAGGTTTCATGCAAGGCATGTTGGCTGATGTTGTCTGTGTGGGGTCGCGCGTTATACTTTTGGTAAATGGCCTTTGGCAACCTCTAAAGAAAGGGGAGCTTCCTCGGCCGCAGCACGTCATCCACATATCGTTGGGCCGTCAGAGAGCTCTCAATACGAATCAAAGGTTACCTGCTATCATAGGCGATAGTTCCCCAAACCTTAATGCCGCGTTGTCGTGAGGTGCAGCGTTCCACAGATGCGGCCGGATTGGACCTGTCACCAAGACGGGACCAAACTCTTACTCGGTGACTGTCATTGCTAGAACAGAAGCAAGATAAATCTTAGAACACTAGCCTCAAGCCATTCCGATGTACATATGGCTCTATACATACAAAATTACAAATATGTATTACAAATGAATATGTGTGCGTGTGTGTCTGAAAAAAGTAAGAAAAATATCAAGTGTTGATATTGGAAATAAAAAAGGCTTATCCTGACCTCTCACATTAGCGTTTCAGGTTGCAGAAATGATCGTTAAATAGTTAATTGTTGATTTGATTCGTTTTATAATATTCGGCCAACCAATATTCTTGATAATTTGTAAAAGTCAACCACGCCCGCGTTTCTGGATCTTGGCCCTAGTCAGGCTATAGCTGAATCTTTTCCAAGAGGTTTTCTGAGAAATCAAGAAATGGTTAATTAAGGCTAAATATGTGAAACGGTTAAGAAAATATGCACCACGCTGAGAGGAGGGCCAACATCTCGAAACGCTCACGTGGATGGCTTTTCTTGTTTTATCAGGAAAATGGGTAGGCCAAATATTATAAAACAAGCCTAAATTATCCTTTAGTTGATTTGGGTGCTTTGAGTCAAATTAAAGGATTTCTATTGAATTTACTGTACATTAGTTACGATAACCTTGATTCTTATAACCTCTTCCATGTTTAAAATAATATGTGTGTTAGGTGCTGAAGATTGTCATCGAAGAAAACTAAAGCTTCGGGTGGTTTCGAAAATCTCTTCAAGGTGAGTAACGCCAAAATCTAAATTTACTTATTTTTATTTTTAATATGCACGAAATCTGTTGGTTTCTTAAGGAATGTATTATGCCTGTTAGGCCAATTGTAGGCGAAATATAATAAATTAAAAATCAATAAAAATAATAAATAGTGATATTAGAGAAATAATTTGTTTATAATGTTAACACCTCCCATATTTGTATTCAATAATGACCAAGAGGGGAGCAGATTCTAATATATTAGAATAAATTAAATACGTGTGTTCTCTTCTCTCTCTCTCTTCTTCTCTATTAGAGAATTCTAGATTTTGAGTCTTCCAGAAATTAAATAATCTTGAATTTTATTATAATACATTGTGGTGTTTTGCATAACAATAGTTATGTTTTAGATAAATTGTCGAGATATGCAAATAAGGTTTTGCATAGTGTTTGTTTGTTTGTATGTTAATTATTTTTATGTATATATATGTATCATTAAATTGTAAATATTCAGTCATATTAGTGTTATGAGCCAATAAAGATTTTATCTCAGACTTAGTGGATCTCGGTGACCTGGTGTAGTGTAGAGACACAACAGTCGGTGACCTGGTGTAGTGTAGAGACACAACAGTGGCGACGAAGGAAAAGTAAGCGAACAATGATGAATATTGAACAGTTCAACCCAAACAATGGAAATGAAATCTCAAGTTATTTAGAACGCTTTGAATCCTATTGCATAGCGAATGATATAGTAAAGATCGTTAAAAAGAAGGCAACATTTTTCTCGCTATGCGGAAGAGAAACGTATAATATAATACGGACGTTGACCTCTCCCAAGAATCCATTGGAGACAGAATGGGAGGAGTTGGTAACAAGGATTAAAAAATATTTTGATCCAACGCCAAATATAATAGTGCAGCGTTTTAAATTTGCGAAAAGGCTTCAAATGCCAAATGAAACAATATCTGAATTTATAACAGCTCTAAAGAAAATTGCCGAGAAGTGTGAATTCCCTGATTTGGAGGATAGGTTGCGTGATGCCCTGGTATGCGGTATTCTAAACGGGGAGATACAATCAATGCTGTTAATGAACAGTATGCTAACATTTAAAGTGGCTCAAGAGATGGCATTGGCACATGAGGCTGCGGTAAAGAACGTTGCAGAAATTAAAGACGGAAAACCTCAGGAAGAAATTAATGTAATGGGAAGAGCTGTTAAGGTGAGACGGAGGAATGAGAAGATTTTTAAATGTTTCCGCTGTGGATACACAAATCACAGAGAAGAGCAATGTTTCTTTAAAGAGAAAAGATGTTTTAAATGTCAGAAGTTAGGGCATATATCTAGGGTCTGTAAGAACGGGAACTGGAGGAGCGATCGTAATAATTGCTCGATAGATGAGGAGGCAGAGGCAACTAATGGCCTTTTTAATATAAATCAAGTGAACGACACAAGTAACATGCGGAATTATATGGTAAAAGTACGGACTAGCGGTCGAGATATGAATATGCTCATTGACTCAGGAACAAGAAAAAATATTATTTCTGAGAGGACATATATAGAAACTTGGGTGAAGTCAGAAAGGCCTAGAATAGAGAAGGATTCTACCAAGTTGGTGCAATGGAACAGACAGAGGTTATCGATTCTGGGTAAAATAAAAGCCGACGTAAAAGTAAACAAAAGAAGTATCACAATGGAATTTCTTGTGATCGAAGGTCCAGGCCCAAATCTGATTGGAAGGGAGACGTTTGACCAGATTGGAATTGGTCTTGAATGGATGAATTATGGCGACAGTGTATGTCAAATCAATGAGGTAATGAATGGAAATGGTATGGCCGCTGCGATGAACGGCAATGGCAATGGAGCTAAGTACGGTAATGGCAATGTAATGGCCGCGGCTATGAATGGAAACGGCAATGGAATGGCTGCTTATATGAATGGTAATGGAATGGCCACGGCTATGAATGGAAACGGCAATGGAATGGCTGCTTATATGAATGGTAATGGAATGGCTGCAATGATGAATGGAAACGGAGGCAAATACGCCAATGGAATGATGAGCGGAGCTAATGGAATGGGCGCGGGTTACATGAACGGTGGGGAGGGCATGTACAGTGAGGGTGACGGGCTGAGCGTGTACGGCAACCCCGGCGTGGACTTCCCACTTTTCGCCTCGGTGCCCGAGACCAGCTTCCAATGCGGACAACAGGAGCTTCCTGGATACTATGCCGATCAGGAGGGACCCACCAAGGCTGGAGGAAACACCTGGGCCAAGTAGACCAATAAGAAACCGGAGACTCCCCGAATACTTTAAAGATTGTGTAACAAATTGGGGGTGAGAAGATGTGGTGTTTTGCATAACAATAGTTATGTTTTAGATAAATTGTCGAGATATGCAAATAAGGTTTTGCATAGTGTTTGTTTGTTTGTATGTTAATTATTTTTATGTATATATATGTATCATTAAATTGTAAATATTCAGTCATATTAGTGTTATGAGCCAATAAAGATTTTATCTCAGACTTAGTGGATCTCGGTGACCTGGTGTAGTGTAGAGACACAACATACATTTTAAGAATAAGAAAAATATATCAAAAATCTACATTTCCTTTTTATAAAAATATTAAAATAATTTTCGTGTGTGTGTTATAATCTTTCAATATTTAAAGAAGGTAAATAATAAAATCCTAAATAATTGCAATTAGACATTCAAGGAATGAAAGGAAGAAAAAATTGCAAAGAGTTTCTTTATTTTTATTTTTTTTTTAACGGAGGTTAAATGCCAAATTCTTACGCCATCTTGCAAGCTGAAGGGATTTGCGAAATATAATGCTTTTGTACTTGTCTAGTTCCATCTGAGACAGTTCCATTTAGATAATACACAATAAAATCCTAAATAATTGCAATTAGATATTCAAGGAATGAAAGGAAGAAAATTTTTTTTGCTCGTTTTTTCTTCCTTTCAAGGTAAATAATAGTGCATATATATTATTATTATCAAAATTTTACTCTTATCACTATTATTTTTATATGGAGAAAATTAAACTCTACAAGAGGTATAAAAATAAATTATTTAACTTAATTAAAGGCAATAATTACACAATAGCTATGAAATGTGTTTTAAGGTTCGATTAAGAGATAATCTACTACTTAGCCATATCTATATAGATAATACCGTAACAGAGTTTTCCATTGTAAAGTCCTGAGCTATCTCCTCCGAAGATTCTGAACTACACATAACGATCTATATACCAAAATTTTCGTTATTTTTTTCTTCGTATGATAGGCCTGTTTTTATTTTCCTAATGTTAACAGTTATTTTTATTTTTTAATTTAATCTATTTTACAATCGTAGATTTTTTGCATTTATCATCATCAACTCCTTTGTTTCAAAATGCGTTCTTTTGTCTTATTACTACAACCAATCGTGATGAAACTTTGGGAAGATGTTTAGTATACTACCGGGATGGTTTCTGGCTAATTACTCTTTAGAAATAACCTTTCGTTGCATTTTTATTTACGATAAAACGTAGATTCACTCGCAATCAGCGCCCCCTCGCGGCAGAAGTATGGCCTTAAATAGCCTCGCATGAGCTTATTTCTATCGTCAAGTTTAGCCTATAGGTTAGGTACACAGCTTCGTACCCCCGCAACCTAGGTTCGAGGCTCAGCGTGGGTGTTTTTTTTTTTTATTTCTTTTATATTATTGTAGCAAATTATTAAAAATATTATTTTATTTAAAATGTAGGCTTTTTAAAATAAAAATTAACATACACAATTTTTTAATAATATTTGTAACAAACCTAGGTTCGAGGCTCAGCGTGGGTGTCTTTTTTTATTTTCGTTTCTTTTATATTATTGTAGAAAGGTCTGTTTTTACAGCATTATTATATTTTGATTGGTTTATTTTAAATTTGTTTGTTATGAAGGCTCTATGTAATACTATTTGGAGCACATTTTACATTTTAAACACCTAAGCCCCCCTCTTTTTAATATTGTAGCAAAGTATTAAAAGTATTATTTTATTTTAGATGTTTGCCATGAAACTTTGGGAAGTTGTTTAGTATACTATCAGGACGATTTCTGGCGAATTATTTTAGAATAATATTTATAACAATAATTATAGCGAAATTACGACATAGTGATTATATTCTGTGTTTGTGCATATATTAATATTTAACATAAAATGTTAGAACGTTCTATTAGAATATCTCGAAAACAAAAAACAATACATATAAACGAGTTCACTGACATTTATTAATGCAGTGATTATAATCAATGATTACAATGAAGGGCTATATTATCGATATATATATATAAAAAATCTCTTTCAAATTTTAACGTAACGTTCCATTCTCAATCCCGTAGGGCTTTAGATCGGCTAAAACATTTTTATCTTTATAAGTGAATATTAACTTTACTGTACTGAATAGTTTAGTATAATGTTAATTTAACATATTACAATTTAGCCACAGCAACGCGTGGCCGGGTTCGCTATTTATAATATATATTTCTGATTCATTTGATTATGATTATAATTTGTAAGTACTTTGTTATAGTTTTTCATTTAAATAGAGCTCAATTTTTGTGTATGTTTTCTATTTGCAGTATCTTTCCTAATGTCTTTGGCAACGTTTTTTTTTTCTCATAAATAGGCTGAGGTTATATTATTTTCGAATTGTAGATTGAATTATTACTTTTATTCTATAATAATTATCTTTTATAAGTGTTTGTTATAGTTTTTCATTTGAATTTAGCACAATTTTTGTATCTGGTTATCTTTTTTGGCATCTTTTCATCTCTCTTTGGCATCTTTTTTTTTCTCATTAATAAGACCTAATCCAAATAATTTAATAGTGTGTGACGTTTCAGCAATTAGACAATTATTTGCATACAATTATTTACATACAAATATATGCATACAATTATATACATACACTTTTCTACATTTTTGCACTCTGCAGTCTAATATGTTGTTAATAATAGGGGTTTTAGACAAATATCAACTGTTGAAATTTGATTTTCCAAAATAGTTGAATTATCGAAAGTTTCGAATTAGTTTGTCATATGATAGGCCGTAGGTCGAGACATCCAAAAAATGGTCGAATTATCGTGTGTTGAATTAATTAGATTATATTGTATATATAAAAATATAGAATTGTTGTTTTTAATGAGGTCTTTTAATGAATTTATTCCTTTAATATGTTGTCATACCTGCAATTTTTTTCCATTTCCAAAATATTTATTTACACTTTCACCAATGCCTATAGGATCTTTGCGATGTAACAGGTATGGTGTTCTAGCGCATGTGCTCTCATGTCCTTGAAGCACATATACTGACAGTACCCAAAGTTGAACACACTGTATAATGTCTGAAATATATTACTATAAAGAGGGCTCAAGGCCAAACCTTTGCTACAAGAGCCTGTGTTTACGCACAGACGACTTTATGTGACTTTTTCAAGTGTACGAACTTTGGATAGCATACATGTAAAGTTGAACCCAAGTATATATAAAATGTAGTTTTTAATGAGGTCATTTAAATGAATTCCTATTATAAATCGTCTCCTCTGAAATATAGTTTGTAAATTTATATTCTGATTTATTTTATCCTTTTTTTTTCATTTCCAGAATATATATTTATACTTTTCACCAATGCCTAAAGTTTCTCACCTGAAAGAAAAAAAACTCCGCCTTTGCCGGTCCCAAGCCAGGATGAAAAAGGAGGAGGGGGAGCAGTAACAAGCTCACTAAAAAAACCTGGGCTCAGCTGGCCCGGCTGATAGTACCTTGTAAGGGCTCCTAATCCAGGGATACATTCTTTTGGAGCTAAGTCAGTGGCCTGCCACTGAGTAGTGCTCCCAGTCTTGATGACAAAGGCAGACGCATTCTACTTCACCCAATCGTGATGGTTGTTAATTTCAAGCTTTACAAGCTTGACACTCTAATATGATTGAGTGAAGATAAGAAAGGAGAAAAAAATATTTTTTGTATTTTTTTTTTTTGCAATAATCTATTTATTATCAATTAATTCGATTTTGGTCTTTATTTATTATTCCCCTGCTCTATACATACATTTTGTACATTTACAATGTCAGCCATTTTCTCTGTAATACCTTTTTAGCAGTGAAGTTATATTTGAGCAACAAACAATTGTTGAAATTTAAAATGGTCGAATTATCGATAGTGTTGAATTACACTTTGTTATATGATAGGCTGTAGGTCAAGACAACAAAACATGGTCGAATTATCGAGGTTATATTGTATATATAAAAATAGAAATGTAGTTTTAATGAGGTCCTTGAAATATTTTCATTCCTTTTATATGTTGTCTTATCTGCGATATAGTAGCATTTTTTGCAATTTTATTTGCCGATTTGTGTCATTTTTTCACTCTAAATATAATTATTTAAACTCTTCAACTAATGCCTATAGTTTCTTTCTGAAATTGCTTAGCAAACATGAGTTGGTTGTATTGTTATGCTTCGGAGATATTTTAATCCTAAGCAGGGTCTTTACGAATGGTACACGTATGGTTACAGAGTGCATGTGCTCTCATGTTCTTGAAGTAGTGTAGATGTGTTGTTTGCACTTTTATTTTCTGATTTGTTAGTATTTTTCTTCTTTTTTCATTTTAAATAATATTTTAGGCATAGGAACCAATGCCTAGAGTTTCTCACCTGCGGGCCCTTCGAGTAAACCCGGGGCGTTGCCCGGGTCACTCGGCTAGTACATATATAAAGGCCGTCCGATTTCGACGCCATTTGTGCTCTTTCTATAAACCCAGGATGTCGTAATAACCCATGGATATACAAAGGTATTTCCTGAAGCTTATAATAACACAGAGATACAAACAGGATATCCTAATAAAACTTGGATATAATGGGAAATCACGATAACTGAGGAAACACACGTGAGGTTCTACATGAATACACACAAGATGTCCTAATAACACATGAATACACACAGAATATTCTAATCCCACGTGGATTCACACATGGGATGCCGCTAGCGTTTATACTGATTCAAAATAATCCTACATAAGTCGGTACAATAACATGGTTCCAACCTTCGTTATCAGAAGGATCCCCCTCTCCGATGTTCCACCTCCGGCAGAAAATCTACTCTACTACAATCGAAATAATTCCTTCATTTGTCTCGCACAGCTCCGCAGAATCCACACTCTTCATCTCCAAACTGTCCAGTCCGTGGAGTCCCGTCGCTCTGCCAGATACATTCCGCTCTGTACTGTCATCGCCCAGGCTGGGCACATCAGGACACGTTCAAGTAGACACCATTCTGAGAGCTCTGTCACTGCTATCCAACTGCTGTACGTTCTAAGACACTTCAACCTCCGCCTTTTGAGGACTCTGTGCTGTCACCAGGCTATCTCCGTTGTTGTTACTTTCTGACTTCCCATATCCAAGCGGCGCTATTCTTTCTAATCAACCTTGCTCTCTAGGCTGAAACGACAGGAAATCATCAAGGTGATTCATTAAATTTAATGAACACACATTTTAAAAATATTATTGTTCATTCATATTTGTATTGATATTACAAATGTTTTTTAATATAAATATGTATCAATGTATATATTCAAGATATGAAACTATTTTATTTTGAAAGTAAAGCGGTTATTACTGTTTCTTTACTGTATTGTAAATTATTAGGAGGGTCTGGCTCTTCAGTAGTATGCCATCAAGAAATTTCATCAGTTTTATTTCAACCATAACGTTATTAGATTTCATGCATTCACCTAAAATTATATCTTTCTTTCTTCCTATATACCTGGCATTTAAAAGAAATTATTGGTTAAGGTATTCAATGATTATATGAACATATTTTCAGAAATAATATTAATTGTCTTAAGGTTCCCTACTGACGGTGTCTTGGTACTAGGCAATTACAATTATTTAACATTTTCAAAAGAGAAGGTTTTTTTTTTTCGATAATTTCTCCACCTTCTTTTTCCCGAAAAATCTTTAAACTATTTCCTCAATAGAAGGGCAGCGTATTACAAGAACCTTTTCAATAGGTCAAATACACAATGTTCAGGGAATTTATAGGATTGGATTATTGCATTAAATTTAGTTCGTTTTCCTTAGGGTATACGAAAATACTAATGCAGGATATGAAGATTTCATGGTTAAAAACCATATATTATAAAATTAATTTTAGTAGGAAGAAGAGAGAGAGAGTTGTGTATCGATGATATTGGAATGATTGGAATTTTAAAAAAGATTTGATAATATTCACAAACCAATTCATTATGCGTTTATATTTAATTATTTTGAGACATAAATACTTTGAGAGGTTCGAGATGCTTTTATCACGCAAAGCATATTCATCTAAAGTTGTAACCCCCCCCCCCCCCCTGTATGATATATTGTTTTATAAAATATGTTGTGTAGGAGGGGGAGTAGTTATATAGTGAATAGATGTTCTGACTGAACAATATATAGATAATAGAGGAACCGAGTGATGAACATTAGAATGGAAGTGTGTAAAATGCTCCACGTGTGCACACTCTCTATTATAACCCCACTCGTGCCATTTTCTTTCTCGACGGTGTATAACAAAGGGAAGCTGTCAGCCCTGTCTAATGCATCTCTTTTTTTTATGATTGATGTTAATGCATTAGTAATTCTAATGCTACGCCACCAGGGCCGCCTCTCTTATAAAATTTATTTCTGTCAATATTTAGCGCGGGAATGTGTTAGGATGTGATCTATCTGTTTCCAGGTAAATTATACACCCCGGCTTACACAATTGAAACGTTATGTAAATACTGTATGTTATTGTCAAAGTAAAAACTGTGAGTACAATGAAATACATTGTAATATATGGTTTTGAAAATAGAGAAATCCATAAATAAATATTTTATTGAAAAGACATATATTGGATCAAAATATCATTTATTTTACCAATATTTCAGTTGGACGAATGCCAACCTCTTTCAAGGTATTATAACATATTAATGTGTCATAAAATTGTATATATATAATATATGATTTGTATATATACTTTATATATATATACTTATAAATAATTTTTTTAAATAAAAAAAAACAAATTCTTCAGCATAAATTCAACTTCAAAGACTTTGTAAATCGTCACCGATATTAATAATATATCTTTAAAATAATATTTAAATATCATAAATGACTTTTCATAGAGGCACCTGCTTCAGGTTTTGCGTTCCTCAATATAGTGCAGGTTGTGAAAATTATATTTAGCCTTTTACGTATCTTAAAAAAAAAACAGTGTAGATGATGACATGCTGAACTACTGCATCCTATATTCAATAGCACTGAAAGGCAAGACATTTGGATCATTTTATCCTTGTAATTCAAATGATAGGCTTTAAGAATACCTCTTCGTTTTGTAGAATATGTGAGTCTGGCCACCCATTCCCAGGTGTACTGAACCAGTGCCTTCCTACTGACATGCTATCTAGTTAGTGGAGGAAATATGGAATCGTTGATGTCTCTAATGATTGGATGTTCCAACTCTGTACATATTGGCTGTTTGACAAGCAATACCTCTGTCAGAGCTTCAATATCATTTATGATTGAACCGATAACTAGCCACATTTCCTCTGAAAAAGGAGGCAAGGACTATTCGAAGCGTCGGGGAAAACGAACGGCAGATGTATCTTTTAGACGTTTGTATTCAAAACGTCAGTCAATTAATTGGAATCTATATAAAAAATTGAAGCCATTAAGCACGGATTTTTCTTTTATCAAATGAAATATAATTTCTATACTGGCCTATCGGCCGTATCGTCAATAGGCAAATCGTTATCTTGAAGAGAAGTCTTAGATTTGACACAGCAATGGGATCCTTAAGCTATTTTCGGAAAAATATAGACCACAGCACCCATGGCCTCAAGGTCTGCTCGGCAAGCTACAGTTTGGTTTCCCTAAACTACCCAGCACCTCCACCAAATTGTCACGGATAAAATTAGCATAGGCAAACTTCAGGATGACACAGATATGTATTTAAGACAAGCACAAATCAGCATTTATGAAATACCAGAGCGAAAAGGAAGGAAATTCACAGGTTAGCAAAACATAAATATAATAATGAATAAACAAATTAACTTTTGAAATAGGGATTTAAAAAAGATTCACCTTTTGTGTGCAGACGAGTTCATCAACTTATTTTATATATTTTATGAAAATTTTATTTCTTTATTTATTAAATCGAATAGCAAGCTTTCAAACAATTTTTCCCTTCTACCTGCGTAAACTAATATGAGAGGAAAAATGAAAAACTAGCTACACACATGAAAGAAAATAAATGGAATATAAGAGTGCGCGAGAATGTGTGCATTTAACTATTTAAAAGCTAAATATTAATAATTAATTAATTAAAATTGATTGAGTAAATGTATAAAATATTATACTCTTACGGGTCTGGAAGTATATTTTAACTTTGTCACAAACACATTGAAAGGAAATATAGAAATTGATCCCGTACCGAACACTCCAACCGCGCATTACGCCAGGCTACGCCTATTTTCCTTCGTTCAAGAGGAAATATACAAATTATGTTCTCTTACATATTCCAGACCAACATGGCTACCTAGAAGTCTGAAACTTTGTGCACTTGCAATGTGTAATGAGGAATGAAATAGAGTATAAAATACCATATTCCTTCATGGCCAGGGATTATATTGGAATTTATTCACAAAATTAAAAATATATCATAAATAGTCCATTACCAACAACTTAGAACTCTGAAATTATGTTAAATTGAAATGCTAGCTGCATTGAGTTAGTCTATAAATTTTATGATTTCTATGTGGCCTGAAGAAAAGTACTAGGTTGTCTCAAAAGTTCGTTAACACTTGCAAAAAAATTGAAATACCAATAATTTTACCCATAATGTTATTCACCGTTATATATAATGCCTTTGTATTATATATAAAGTGATTGTTTTATGTATTATTATGTATTCGCCGTAATAATATTATTCGCCATGTAAAGAGAAAAACAAACTTTTAAGAAAAACTTGAACTTTTGGGACAACCTTATATAATAATATTTATAATAAAATTTGAGGCAATTTAGAAATTGATATTAGTCTATTGCCGAGACAACCCAGAAGCCTGGAATTTTGTCAAATTGAAATGTGATCAGGTTTGAACAAGTGTAAAAATTTCACACACATATGACCTCTGGAAGTATATTTAACACAGGATTCGAGGACAGACAATCAGAACGACAGACACAGTAGCAAGTTGAATGATAGCTTTCAAATATTGCCGAACATTCGTTTTAGGAAGAAGGAGAGGTAAATTTTAAACAGGAATTGTAAGTTATCTATTGTCTTTTTCTAAAAGGAACCGAAAATTATTTAGTACTCAATTCTTCTGTTGATTATATTGTAGTTAATTGATATAGGGGATTCTAAAAGTAATCTTTGAGGTTTTCAAGTGATATTTCCGTAGTTGATACTCTAATTCTGGCATAAATGAAGTTTATAAAATATTTTAGTTATTACCTCAATATTCACATATGATAAAATTACATCTTTTATTCTGAAATAGGTTTTTTTCAAAGTAATTTTGTTATATCTTAGGATGAGAAGAGTTTTTAAAATATATATCTCCATATACGGCAAATGAGGATGATTTGACATAGAGGTAACATTTCGCCCTATTTCAGAAATATTAAAATTTAAATATATGCTCAACGTCAATTATTTCCTGTAAAATTTATAGTTTAGTTTTATTATTGAGTAAATTAAAAATTCTCAGAGAGACATTTTCTAATTTATAAAAAATATTATTTATTGCTACATATATATTGCTTTACGAAAATTAAACTAATAAATACAGGGTGCGGCAGCTGCTAAATATCAAAATGATGTTCATGGGGGTAAATAGACAAAGGTAATAAAGCATTTATTACATATTAAAGTTGAATATAGATGAACAAATACATAAAAGACGACGTTCATTCAATGAACCCGCTATCAACGGCTATACCAGATTCTATAAGCTTTCGAAACCGACTGCAAACAGTGATGAGATGGGCCTCGGGAATATTTTCCATTGCATCTACTATAGCAGTTCTAAAAGAACTGAAACAGTGCTGTGGGAATGACTTGAAGTTCCTTTCAACTACGCACAGCACGTAATAGCCTAGTGGATTGGCATCTGGTGAGATAGGGGGCCATATTTTAGGTGTGGCAAGGTCGTGAAGATTCTCGGTCACTTATTCTTTAGTTCTTCTAGCTGTGTATGAGATGGGGCTGAGTTTTGTTGGAATACATACGGCCTCCCACGTGCTACATTAGCGATCCAAGACTAGACAACTGTGGCTAATTACTCGATGTTAGCAACAGCATTGACTCTGACACCTGGTGCAAAATAATGTGAAGGCATTACATCACCTTCACTACTAACAACAACAAGAACCATCAGTGATGTTATAAAGTTGGTATAAATAACCGTAGATACCTCATAAGGGATTTTACACAGCCACCGAACATGTTTGCGAATTTCCTTCTGGTCCTGAACAAAGTTCTTATGGTATGAAAAAATAAGATAATTCCTGGCTCCTCGGGATGCTTGAAATTGTTCATAAGGCGCTTGGCTCTGGTCAAGCTGTTCAACTTGGTTCTTGCGGACATGACCTATCCTCTCTGCATCATCAATTATTTTAAAGGAGGTCCTCATGAACCACCCGTCGTATGGAAAGCCTCATAAACCTTCAACTCTCAGACTTGTGCCCTCATCTACTTCCCAGAGTCCTCGTCGATGGCGGCTTAGACACGGCTTATATGTCTGGCGTCCTGATACTGTCAGATCGTTAAAAATATAATTTCTTCGGAAAGATTCCGCCTCATCACCCTTTGTAGTTCTCCATCTCAATGAAGAATGCAGCAGTTTCTGAATCGGTGTGTCCCGCAAAGAGAAAATAACTACATGGCTCTCCATTTCTTGCATAAGAGTAGATTCTGCTTTCTCTACCTCCAAAACTATTTTGCTATAACACACAGGAAAGTATATAGGTATATTATCTCTATATGAATTTATATATATGTTATATAAAAATTATATTCTATTTTAAAATTATAATTCCCAGATTAAATTACTCTGTAAAGTCCACCTCAAGATGTCGCGCCTTTCCCTATATAAACCTATTATTGTTGTTTCCCGTTGGCCTTCTTCCCGGCATGGGATTTTCCTTTTTTGGGAGGGGGTTCAAAAATCATTTTATTTTGGTTATCAGCCCCGTAAATGAAGATATCTCCGTTTCCCGTTGGCCGGCTCAAATATTTTTGTACATATGTAAATACCTAATCTTTTATTTTCTTCTCTCTCTTCAAGCCTCAAATCAGGTTTTTCTTCCTTAATTATGTCTATCAGCACCATTAAAGCAAATTGTGATTCTAAGTTAATTCAAATTCATTTTTTACCACGACTGCAATAACAAAAACAATATCATTAAATACTCATGTATCCAAAAGATAATCAGCATCATCAAGCAATAATTATATATATCTATTTCCAAAATTAGCAGATATTTTTTTGTGAAAAGTAGGTTATTCAATCTTCAGATAGGTATATTCAGAGAGATTTAAAATAAATATTTATAAAAGATCGTTGACTTGCACATCAAAATATCGGGTTATCAGGTTTTCGTTGACCCAAAATTTATATTTATATAATTATTTTAATTTATTTTAATTTCTCTATATACTATGCAATATATATATATATAAATATATTATAAGTGACAACCAGTGAGAAAGCGCCCGTATATAATATCACAGAATAAATTTTATTTTTTTTCTTTAAATTATCGCCGTCTCCCTTTATATATACCGAATATCTCTCAAACTGAATATTCAATTAAAATTTTCTAAAGCCTCTTTTATATTCGAGGAAGACAAAAAATAAGATAACAATAAGAATTAAAGCGTATACTTGAATGCGTTTTTTTCCCTTAAAATTATCATTCCACCTTTTAAAAAGAAATGGCTTTAATCTTTAAAAAACGAATCTTTAAAGAAGTTATTGTTCATTTTTTATCAGAGAAATGAACGATTTTTGTGTAACGCGAGGTAAAAAAAAAATGGAACAAGAATCCATCGCAATCGATAGAGAGATCAAAAACACTGCGGGATATTTAAATGGAAGAAGATTCTGAAGGGGCAGGAGATAGCCAATAATATTTATTGAGGCTTCTTCAAAGTTACGTTATTAATAATTCCTCCTAGTACGCTAACGAGAGATTCCAAGATTTGCAATTAAATCTCCTCCTCTCCTATAGCAATATGTGATGGAATATTTTTAATATATCTTAATTTCTAATAATTAATCATTTTTTTAATATTCCAAAATGATATTAATATAATGAAATATTTCATTAATAGATAATAAAAAAGTTCTGATATCGAAAATTTTATAATATAGAGAAAATGAATTTTTATTATTAAAAATTTCTAATTATAATTTTTTGCTAATCAATATTTGCTTAGTGAGATAATCTTCTGTAGTTTAATGTTCAAAATAATGAAAATGTACATATAATTTCTAAGACATTTATATTAAAACTGATATTGAGGCTTGGTAAAAATTACGAATAAAAGTTTTACTCGACATAACATAAGGTATTGTTTTAATATAATGTCTCTAATATATCATCTAATATATAAAATATTTCATCTATGTATGTGCAAACTTTAGGTCATCAGAAGATTAATGAAATATTAGAGACTATTTTGACGATGACGATTTATATATAAATAAATATATATATATATGTCGTAGCTAAATGAAGAGGCGCAGCCGTTATGCCTAGCGAACAGCGCACCCGCGATGTCTGCCACCTTTATTTGTTGTCCCGCTTTTTATACATGGATGAATTTACATATTTACATTTTAACACAAGCGTAACATATTTACATACTTAGTTTGACGGAAATAAATTATGTCTCTTGGCATTAACTATACAAATTATGACATATATATATATAAATATTACAACCAAAGGTTGAGAGAAGATGCTATCAATGTACCAGAAGAGGAACTCTAATTATGCATCAGAACGATGGCACTGTGAACGATCACATTAGTATAAAACTTTGCTAGTGATGATAAAGGATGAGCCACAACACCAGTTTTAGCACAATCAGAAAAGGGCCAACCTATATACCATGGTTTCGAGCTTTGTACCTTCGTCAGTATAGAATCGGCTTCGATTTCATAACATCCTACGAGATGTATTTTCCTGATACCTGTGCCATTTCACCTTTGTACTATATGCTTATATATAACTCATGTCCATACGGCCCCTTAAATACACATTCCTTCATTTTTCAGGAATCCTCGGGGACAAGATTCTTTGGTCATTGAGGTACAGCTTGTATCAGGCTGGAATACTATTGTGTGTATGAAACAACCATTCGATATATCTATCAGCGCTACCAGTGCTGACCTCAGTAGTGAAAAGCAAGCTACTGAAAATTGGTCTTAAACTACCAAAATATTACTTCTGATAATTAAAGATACTCGTCCGGTATAAATATTTTTATTATTTATATTATTACCTCGACGTTTCGACAGAAATCTTTTGTCCTCGTCAGGAGCCAAAAAAATTTAAACATTTGGCAAGGCGTTAAAAAAATAGAATAATTTTTAACGCCTTGCCAAATGTTTCAATTTTTGTTGGCTCCTGACGAGGACAATAAGATTCCACGTTAAATATAGAGTTAATTATTTATTCCACCAAATTCAAATTTCACATCGATCAGGTGTCTCACGCATATGTTGTCTCTATATGCTGAGATTATTTATAACATTAAAACTCAAAGGAATTAAGATATATTTGTTTTTGATATCCTGTTTAAACTTTATTAACTGCGCATAGAGTGTTAGAAAATGCAAAATGCTTTGAGAAATTTCGCAGATAGGTAACTGAAATTATAGGGTAACATCTGAGGTCAAAATTTAAAGTGAACACCAATTACTCCAATAACAAGCGGAATTATAATTAATTGTAGTTTTTAAAATGACTATCATGATAGTTTATTAATGAGTTTGTATGCCAAGTGGAAAATTTGGAAATACAAACTTTGAGATGACACAGAAATTTATTTAAGGCATGAACAAACCATGAATGATAAAAAAAGATAATCAATGAGGGAAGTTTAGAGAGTAGAAAAATATTGACATAAATTTTAAACTCTTTCAATAAAATAAAAATAATTTGCTACATAGCTCCTTCCCTATGGGACCTGTAACCCACAGCTTGCAATTATTGTAGATACCGACATGGAACTGACGGGTTCTGCCAAGGATTCCATCGAAGTCTTGGAAATTTGTCCCTAGTACCTTTGCGTCATTTTTCTTGCGGCGTGAAGAGCGGCTTTGTCGTCTGTCGTCCCTATTGTCTATAGGGACATCGTCATCTTGGAGGGAAGTCTTGGCTTTGACACGGCGGTGGAATCCTGGAGCCAGTCTCTGAAAATGTAGATCACAGCGCCCATTACCTCAAGGTATTCTCGGCGATCTTCAGTTTTGCCTTCCCTAATTTACTCAGCATCTCCACCAAGCTATCACTAGTGTAGGGTTAAAAAGTAATATAAATTGGTTGATATTTTTCATAATAATATTTTTAGAAATTAAAATTAATCAACTGATTATTGGCCCTAGAAAAGACGTTCTAGATAGGCTCCGTAGATAATGGCTTGGCGAAGCAGGATCCATTCGGTTAGTATTTATACATCTGGAAGAGTAAACGCGTGTTGGATGATGATATTTACCAAAGTAAATCTATACACAGGTGTATATATAGGAATTTAACAGGTAATGGCTACATACCTTTGGCATGTAATTTAAAGAGACTCCAGACTACAATTTCTTTTGATCCCCAATTTACTCATTACACAACATATAGCTTAAGAAAATAACGCACTATCAATATATAAGGAATGAAAATATTAAGCATGGATTTTTTTTCAAGTGAAACAACCTTTCTTTACACTCTTCTTTCTGCGATGGAAAAAATTCAAAGAGCCTGACTAATCAGTTGTGAACCCCTCCAAGCGGTTTCGCCAGGTTAGAATACTATGGCTTTCATCGCTCTAAGGGCAGTAGGAAGTTTTTATCATTTGTTAAAGAAATTATTCCTGCCTAATATTTTCATTTCATATATAATCTATAGAGTTAAGATAAAATGTCAATTAATTTGTCACATTTACATTATTAATAAAATGCCCAATATTGTGGCGAAGAAATATTTTATTATTTAATTAATTTAATGATTCAATAAAATATGTAAAACAGATATTCATTAATTAATATTTGTAAAATTATCATTTAGTTACCTAGCATGCTTGCTCGATATTCTCTAGCTGTAGATAGTTTAGTTGATTTGTTAATAATTGTCGGCTAGTCGCCGTGACGTCATCTATAAATATTTTCACACCTTCAGATATACAAAGACTTGATTTCTAAGCTACAACTGGTGGAGAAGCTGGATCGATACCCATTCAGAAAAAAAAACGGAAAATTGATTCGGTTGAGCAAGAAGAAACAACCATGAACATCAAGAAAGAAGTAACAACTCAGGTAGGTTCATTTTTTGTACAACATCTACCTAGAAACCCCTCGATGTTCTCTGGTGAGGGTGTTGAAGATCCCCATAACTGGTTGAAAGAGTACGAACGTGTGGCGAAGCATAACCAATGGGATGAAACCCTTTGTCTCGCCAAGGTTTACTTTTATTTGACCGGCACTGTTCTCAAATGGTTTGAGAACAATGAGGAGAGCATCCTGATATGGACGGAGAGTTCATTTCCCAGTTAGAATCAGTTTTCGGAAAAAACAAAAACTTGAGGCTACGAGCAGAGAAACCCCTAAAAACTCGGGCACAATTAAAAGGTGAAATCACCGAATTTTACATCCAAGACGAGAAAGATAAAATATCCTATTTGATGAGAGGGATAGCCGAGAAGCTCTACCAGGCACTTCTCTCAAGAGATGCACATACCTCTGAACAATTCGTCACCGAGTGTCGCCGCATTTAAGCGCTACATTGTAAACGAGTGACCCCAACCAGGTACGAGCGACTACCAAATGTGGCGTCTCTCAGTGATCATGATGACAGGGCAGATCTGTCATCTATGATTAAGAAAATTGTTCGTGAGGAGGTACAGCGGGCATTAGGCTCTCCTAAGGAGGAACCAAAAGTTGTTACCATCGAAGAAATGGTACAGGAGGAGATTGGAAGAACTCTGGCGCCAACCTCAAAGTCTAGGATAAGTCCCCTTCAGAAGGAAAAACCTAGACAGTTTTTTAATAGTAGATACGAGACCCAAACGATACGACCGAACACTGAACCTCAGTACCCAAAACAACGAGGAAGACGCGACACAAACGAAAGTCGAACCACTGAAGGAAATCCAATCTGTTTCCACTGCGGACGCCCTGGCCAGGTCGTGCGCTACTATCGTGACAGGAGGAGAGAATATGAAGAAATACAAAATTGGAATTACAAAAAGAGAGATAGACAAAAGCCTAGAACATTCTATAATTCTCGGAGCAGCCAAGATCCCAACGACGACCTGCCAAGAGAAAATTAAGGCTGCTACCTGGGCCCCTCCCCTTACACTGGCCGAAAAGGACAACATTCGGGTTCTGATAGAAGATCCAGCCAGTCGTCTCGCCGTTCCCGTCAAGAAAACTAGAAGATGCGTCCTATTTTGGAGGTAATGCCGCAAAATTTAGAAATCCTCCCTTGTCGACTACATTAGAATTAAAAGAAAATTACATAGACATTAAAATAGAAGGAAAAATTACGCGTGCCCTTGTCGACTCAGGAGCCTCATATTCTGTCATTTCTGAGAGGTTCAGACTCAAACTAAGAAAAATAATGTTTGCCAAAACTAACGTCACATTACGAATAGCCAACGACAAAATTGTAACACAAAAAGGACGCTGCACACTGAAACTGGGATTGAATGGATTACAGGAAAGCTTTGAATTTGTCGTTATGGAAGACTGTAGTCACGAAGTTATTCTTGGTTGGGACTTTTTGAAGTTATCTAGGGCGATAATTGATTCAGCTGACGATACACTTTTCTTTAAAAAAATGTCTTTTTGAGGATACCCCTAAGAACAGCTCACCACTCTACTCGGAATCGGAATATAGAATCGAGCTCGCGTCTATTCAGCATATTGAAGTAGCAAGTCGTGATATTACTAATGACGCAATTGTGGTGGCAAAATGTCGAAAAGAGCTATTGCTGGAAAGTAAACTAACGGCTCCCTCCTCTGTCATTTCACTTACAAGTAACCGAGGTAAACTTTGGGTGGTGAATTAGAGTCCATATCCGAAACTAATCCTACAGGGAATGCATCTAGCCGATAGTGATGTCATCTAAGATAGTCAATTATGTACTCTAGATGATTGTAACCAAGTTGTAACAGAGGCGAAACATTCTGAAGACCCAAAAATCTCAGAATATTTAATAGATGATTCACTTAATGAATCTCAAAAAGAAAAATTAAGAAATTTGTTTTAAAAAAACTATACGGATATTTTCGAATTTAGTAAAAGAAAACAATTCAAGGACGTCAATGTTAAACACCGAATTAACACTGGAGACCACCTACCGACCAAACAAAGACCTTACCGAGTTGAACCAAGAGAACGCCAAATTATTCAGGATGAGGTAAACAAGATGGAAAAACTTGACATCATTCAGCCCTCTGAAAGTCCGTGGGCCTTACCTGTAATATTGATAATAAAAAGGATGGAAGCTGGAGATTCTGCGTCGATTACCGCCGCCTGAACAAAATAACAAAAAAAAAAAAAAAAGATGTCTACCCTCTACCGAGGATCGACGACACATTAGACTGCTTACGGGGAGCTAAATTTTATACTTTCATGGACCTCCAATCAGGGTACTGTCAGATCGACGTAGAATCGGACCGTGAGAAAACAGCGTTTATAATTCAAGATGGACTGTATGAGTTCAAAGTAATGCTATTTGGGTCATGTAGTGCTCCAGCTACCTTCGAACGAATGATAGATACTTTTCTGAAGGTTCTTAAGAGGATCATTTGCTTGTGTTACCTCGACGAAAGCATCGTTTTTTCAGACGATTTTGAAGAACATCTAAGACGCCTACAACTTGTATTAAATTGCCTTAAGAAATTAGGGTTATATCTCAATTCCAAGAAATGCAAGTATGGTGCAAAAACTATCACGGTCCTTGGTCATGAGGTGAGAGAAAATGGAATTCGTCCCGACCAAGAAAAGATTCGAGCAGTCCGCGATGCCAGTTTCGCTACTCCAAAGTCATTGAAGGAAGTTAGAAATTTTCTTGGACTTTCATCCTACTACCGCCGCTTCATACCCAAATATGCCCACGTAGCCCAACCCTTGAATGACCTTTTGAAAAAAGACTCAGCATTTAATTGGAACCAGGAAGAGTAGAATGCATTTGAAGCTCTCAAGTGAGCGTTAATTTCCGAACCCGCTCTTATACATTTTTATTACTCATCCCCAACCGAAATACACACTGACGCAAGCAACTACGGAATAGGAGCAGTGTTAGTGCAGATACAGAAGTGAAAATAAAGAACCATTGCTTATGCATCCAGAACCTTAAATAAGGCAGAAAAAATTATTCAACCCCAGAAAGGGAATGCCTTGCCATCATTTGGGTGGTTCCTCGCCATTTAAGGCAGGAATTACTGAAAAATTCCATGATTCACCCACGGCTGGTCACCTCGGATTTAATAAAACCTATAACCGAATAAAAAAGTATTACTGGCCCGGAATGTATAGAACGGTTAGAAGGTATGTGGCACAATGTTCAGATTGTCAGAGGCGTAAACATCAGCCCCAACTCCCTTCAGGGCACTTACAGCACTTACCTGAAGTTGCCTTTGAAAAGGTAGGAATGGATCTCCTGGGGAGATTTCCAACATCAGAAGGTGGCAACCGTTGGATTATTGAATGTACGGACTACTTAACAAAATATGCGATAACTAAAGCTCTACCCACAAATGAATCCATGGAATTTTCCAAATTCTTCATTGAAATGTTATCTTAAAGCACGACGCGCCGAGTTAATTATCACGGATAGAGGAAAGAACTTCACATTTTGAATGATAAGTGATCTGAACAACCAGTGCAGAATAACCCATCGGAAGACGACCGCTTATCACCCCCAGACAAACGAACTCACGGAGAGGTTGAATAAGACCATAGCAGACATGCTGTCCATGTTTGTGGATGTCAACCAGAAAGATTGGGAAAGGATTCTTCCATTCGTTACATTTGCATACAACACAGAAACACAAGAGTCTACTGGGTTCACCGCATTCTTCCTTGTACACGGGCGTGAAGCCGAGACTCCACTGGACGTGTTATTCCCCAAGTTATTGCCAGAAGATGACGATTTCATCCAAACTCTAGGGGAAAGAACCGAAGAAGCACGAAAAAAGGCACGTATCCACTCCATGAGATCTCAAGAAAGCAATAAACGTCGCTATGACGCCCATCACAGAAATATAATTTACCAGCCTGGAGATCTCGTATGGAACTTTATCCCTGTGCGTAAAGTGGGATATTCGGAAAAACTAATGAGACGTTACTTCGGCCCAAATAAAGTAACCCGAAAAATATCCGATGTGACCTATGAAGTTGAAACATTCGGAAACCAGCAAGGTCCCCCTAAAACAAAAGATTTAGTTCACGTTTGTAGAATGACCTTATTTAAACCCAGAGGACAAGGAGGACCACCTAGAAGAGGACCCAGAAGATGACTCGCCAAACTTACAGGAAGAGACATCTCCACTGAACGAACACAACAACCACAGACCCGCGAAGAGATCTCAGGTCCTATCACCCGTTCTCGAGCCTTGAGACTGAGGATGTAAGTCTTCTTCTGAGCATCGGGTCGAAGCTCTTTATAACTTTTTATTATTTAATTTAATTATTCAATGAAATATGTGAAACAGATTTTTATTAATTAATATTTTTCAAAATCATCATTTAGTTGCCTAGCATGCTTGCTGGATGATCTCTAACTGTAGATAGTTTAGTTGATTTGTTAATAATTGCCGACTAGTCGCCGTGACGTCATCAAAAATACTTTCACACCTTTAGATATACAAAGACTTGATTTATACACTACAATATAATCATACGCAAAATGGAGAGCTCATTATATATTTAATCACTCTAAATAAATTTAATGATAAAGTAAGCTTGAAAATAAGCCTATTTGTATTATTGAAAAATATAGAAATTCTAATGAATTTTCAAGTTTATAAATTAAAGACATATTTAATTTGCTATTTAAATGCATACTTTTAAATTGATGAGTCACAATTATAAACAAATTCAATTAAAAATCCAATAAAATATTGTATCATTTTTTCTAGTTTTGATATTTTCAATTATATATAAAAGAAAGAGATGATTAATTAGAGTGCCAAACCTATATCTGATAGACAAACATTCTGTAGTAGGCAACACTGATGATTAATACATTTTATTATAAAGCTAATATATTCCATTAATCACCCAGATTGATACATTTTTTAATTTCCGCCACAAATAAATTAAAATATTTGTGTTTGTACACAAACATAATAAAATATTTAGTTCTTATGACGGAAAGTAATTGCATTTTTTTTCTAACAGAATTCTAGTATACCGGTCTATATTAAATATTGAAGTTTGATATTAATTTTAGTTTATAACAAGCTAACATTTATTGTGACATAAATTAATGCCGTTTAATCAACCAATAGTTGTCTCCTTTCAACCATGGTTATTACTATAACTACACATTATATTGGCCTTCCATGTGAAGTTGTAAGTATCTAATGTAATGTAAATGTATGTATGTAAATGTTAGTGAGCTAAAGAGAAAATTGAGTTTATATAATTACACTAATGAACAAAACTTAAGCAAGTTGTACCTTTAGCATGTGGATCGGTATTCAGACAAAAACTTGAAAATATATTGGATGAATTGTGGCCTTTAATGAGAACACATGAGATAACCAAGTGCGAACAAAAAGAATTGCCTTTGTCTCCTTCAAAAAAAAAAAAAAAGATAACCCCGTCGACATTTGAGTAAAATAAATGATATTTTGATCCAATATATGTCTTTTTAATTAAATATATATATATATATGTTTGAAAATAGAGCAATCCATATATTATATTATTTTAAAAAATATATATATATATATGTTGTAACGATATATAATTATTACTCAATTATAAATGCGAATAAGCTTAAAAGAAGAATTTTACTTCACGCCTTTCTCAACAATAGTTTTGATCATTTCCCACAGCATTGATCCGCCCTGGCGGTGAGCGCCCTCATTATCCCCGTCATCTATTCAGCCCTTACAATATACATAAGATAGATTATTGCTATCTTTTTTACATTATCTGCTATTGTTGCTACTAATCCATACCTTGGAATGCTCACTCTATATTGCCTTCAGAGAGATGTATTAATCCAATTTTATATAGAATATTGGTAGAGGTTCACCTCATTGTTTTACAATATTTCTGGTTAATGTCAGTAATTGGTGCTTTCTTCATAAATATTGAATTTAAATGCGTAGAAAGAGGTATTATATTAATGTTACAGCCTGTGTTACCGAGTTGAAATGGTAGAAATATAGGAATCCCCACAAGTATATCTTCTCTTGGTGTGAAGAGATGATTAAATTATAAACACGCTATTCGTTTATTCTTAAAGGTTGACAAAATTTTCACATAATGTGAAGCGCATTTTTAAAAATTAATTCCTTATTAAAATAATATACCTCATATATATATAATCTTTATAGATGAATATTCTCCCGGAAAATTTACAAATATATATTTTAAAAATAAAGTAGGCATATTCTGACCAGGAGCACATGTGCTTTTCAGAAGGCAGATCGCCATCTGGTGGAGCAGAAATCAACTATGTGTAATATAATATATAATATATAGTGATATCAATTCGAATAATCAATTCTAATTTTAAAAAGACCATGTTCGAAGAGCATAGAATCTGCATTAAGTTTTGTTTTAAATTGATAAAAGTGCTACTGAGACGTTTGAATTGATTAAAGAAGCTTTTGGCGATGCAGCTTTATCCCGTTTAAGAACATTTTTTCACGCTTCCAAAAAGATCGGGAAAAGGTAAACGATGATCAGCATACTGGGCGTCCAAGATCATTACGTTGCGAAGAAAACAAGCTCAAAATAAAGGAATTAATTAAATCTAACAGAAGAATTTCTATTAAAGACTTATCTTCAGAGACTGGACTATCTGTAGGACTGTGTCATCAAATAGTAACAAAATATTTAGACATGATCCGGACGTCTTCAAAATTTGTTCCCCGGATTCCAACAGAGGAACAAAAGGAGGTTAGAATGGATGTCTGCAAAAACATGGTTGAAATGACTCTACCTATCCAGAATGGGTGAAAAAAATCATTACCGGGGATGTATGGGTGTATCAGTATGACCCGAACACCAAACGTCAATCCAGCCAATGGATTGAAAAAGGGGAACCGAAACCCAAAAAGGCAAGATTTATAAAATCCAAAGTCAAGACATTGCTTGTTACTTTTTTGATATTATTGGTTTGGTTCACCATGAATTTATTCCTTTCGGACGTACAATTAATCAAGAGGTTTATTTGGGGATAATGAGGCGCTTAAGGGAGGCAGTGCGCCTTAAAAGACCTGAAAGATGGCGAAACAATGATTGGATACTTCACGTCGATAATGCGCGGCTGCACACAGCCCATGTTGTTTTGCAGTTCTTGGCCAAGCATTCAACCATACAGATCCCTCATCCACCCTATTCCCCCGACTTAGCCCCCAATGACTTTTTCCTCTATCCTAAATTTAAAATGAAGTTAAAAGGAAGGAAATTTGACAACGTTGATATGATACAAGCTGAATCGAAGGCAACCTTGAGGAACCTCTCAAAAAGTGATTTTATCTCCTGCTTCGACAATTGGAAAAAAAGAATGGAACAGGTGTATTGAGGCAGAAGGGGCATATTTTGAAAAATATTATATTAGTTTTTTTTTATTCGTTTTATTTTTTCAAAGATACAGAGAAGTCCTATAAATTGATAAACGCACCTTGTATATATATAAATATAAAATTCTCTCTCTCTTTCTCGGCCAAGCGGCGCGCGAGCTCCCGTTTTCTTATGATAGAGAGCCGTGTGCATCCAATAATTAATCCCTTCCAGGTATTGGAGGATAACCCTGCCACTGGGGCAGAAGATGTTATGATTCTCGAGAAGAATGAACACTCGGTTATCGAGTTAGAAGGGAATAATGAATTCCTAATGGAAATGACAAATTTACATGAGAAACAATAGGCGGGAAAAAATGCAAATTCTATTGTGTCGAAAAACAAAGAAAATGTAAAAAGGGCTGACCAAGTTGAAGCTTCTGAAAAAGAATCGACTTTTCAATGTTGGCAAAAGGCAAAATCCGCGAAAAAGAAAAATCAAGGGTCTCCACTTCAACCGTCAAAAGTTGCGAAGGCTGCGCCCCTTGCAGCCAGGTTACCTCAACAAGTAACCAGGACTAAAATAGATCCTGTAATGGCTATTAAGAACAGTAGGCAGCAGCAAGACTTCGCCAAGGCTAGGTCGGAAGCTGCGACGTTCGACCAGTGCTGCCTCGTCGAGTGGAGCGCGGACTTCCATCCAGTCCAATACATGATGGCGTTAGAACAGTTTCTGGGAAAGTCTTCAGTGTACCAGATGATGAAGATGTCCGGCCAGGTATTGGCCGAGCTGGCCAGCGTCGACTTGGCGGAGCGCCTGGTTGAGGAGGGCCTCACCATCGGAACCACCCTCCTGAAAGCCTTCCCATATAGGCAAAGACCAGAAAGAATTGTAGTGGAGAACCTCCCCCTTTCCATAAGGGACGATAACGTCATCGCAGCGCTGCGGCCCTACTGCAGGGTTGTTTCCCTTACCCATGAAGATGCGTCCAGTGGCGGTTACACCTGGGCCACCGGCAACAAGGAGGCCTTCGTCCTTTTAAATAAAGGACGCAAACTCCACCAGCTCCCTGCCAAGCTTAGAGCATCTCTAAAGGAGAGTCCACACCCGCCTACATCACCTACGGCGTTAGGTGTAGCAAATGCCACCGTCAAAGGCATCCGCGAGCCACCTGCCCCTTGCGAATCAATGGAGGAAGTCATCAGGACACCCGGCAGGGCCCAGTGTCGAAGCCTCCCTCATCCAAGCCCATGCCCTCCAACAACTCCGCCCTCTCAACACCAGCTGCGGATTTGTCTGCATTCATCATGCAGACCCTTTCAACACCCTCCAGCCCTGTTGCGCCTTCGCCCGGGGCGAACATTCCTGTCCATCCCCAGGAGACTTCAACTCCTGAACCGCCTGTTCCGGCGCCGAGCACCAGCCAGTTGCTGCCAGGACCAGAGCCCTCCCTGGCCATTATTGAGCCAACAGCGGCTCCCAAGAAAGAGACCGATAATAAGGCTGCACCATCCATCCAGTCTTCTACTTCCTTGACCCAACCCATGCAACCTCTTCAGGAATCTCAGAAGATCCTCTTATAGGGCGGGTGGAATAAATTTTTGAGAAACTGAACGCTGATTCATTCCTATTCCCCCTCTATGAGGAGGTTTGTAGGTTTGAAGTAGTGGACGCGGTCCTATACCGCCATCTGGGGGAGTTACTCTCCGAGACACTCTCGACAGAAAACAAGATAATTCTGCGAGATTTCCTCAACATGGCAATTGAACATGTTGGGGGCAAAGACTCATTTATAACCAAGGGCCTTAGACATTCGATCAAGAATAGGCGAAAACTAAATCAATGGAGATTACCATTAATGATAACGAAAATATAACTTTTGCAAAATCGCCTATTGTAAAATACGGGCATGTAAATTCGGCACTGGCTGCTAGCCTCTGCCTTCCAACTACGACTTCCATCGCTGATGACGATCGGGTATTGAACTGAGCTGAGGCCATGGAGCACCAGGATCCCAACAAAGAGCCTGCTCCCTTCACCACGGTCGAGCGAAAAAGGCGAAGGACATCGGCTTCGCAGCGTGCTCCAACTGCGCAGTCAAGCAACGCCGCACCAGCTCACAGAAATACCAACGCCACCCGGGGAGGATTCTCAGCCAGGCGTCACCCTCTCGCCCAGGAGATGAGGGCAACGCGAAAGAACATCGCGGAAGCAAGGGCACAGCGGGCCTCGGGGCACCGTGGACCAGTGTGTCTACGTTGAATGCTGCCCTGAACTCAGCCGGGTCCAGTATGTTCTTGCGCTGGGCAAGCTAGAGGGAGGAAAGAACATCATACAGCTCACCAAGATGAATGGCCACGTCTTGGTCGGCCTCACCACCAAGGCCCTAGCGGAGCGCCTCATCGAGAAAGGCCTCGAAATCGAGGATACCTCGCTCAAGACCTACCCCTTCCGCAAACGAGCGGAGACAGTCATCATCTCCAACATGCCCTTCTTCGTGGAGGATTCAGAGGTCATCGCCGCCCTGAAGCCTTACGGGCAGGTGACATCTATTGCCCTGCTGCTCGTCAACGTTGCGGGCTTCACAATGAAGGATGAACGCCGGGAATTGTTCATTGTCTGAGCAAGCGCCCTCAAACACCGTTGCAGTCAAGACCGGCACTTCGCCCACTACACCCACCGCGGATCCACCTGCTGCTCCCATTCCGGCAACATCGCCCGAGAATATAGATGGCTCTTGCCACGTTTTCCCAGCCTCTCCTCCCCGACGGCCACGAAGTCTGTTGAGAAAAGCAGCCCTGACCAGTCTCAAGACCCGCTGCAGAATCAGAGGGATTCCATCAACCTCACACCCCTTGGAAAGTCCACCAAGACAAAAATTGAGATGAAGGAACTCCTCAAGAAGGTGCCGGGGTCTATCTTCGCAGAGATAGAGAAGCTCTAGCTCGAAAGGGAGCCAGTCAACGAGGCCCTCCAATCCGTCCCTGGACTCAATAACCTCCTCTCCTCCATGTCAGACACCCAAAAGACTGCTCTCAACTAGCTGGCAAGGAACATGGTTTTGCGGATTCCCGGATCCAACACGCCCCTCTACAAGCGTCACTCCGACGTTAGAAGGCAGACTGGGAACCTACAATGAACCTCCGCGTTATGACACTCAACGCGCGAGGGCTCGCCGCTCGTGACAGAAGCTTAGAGCTCTGCCATTTTCTGGCCCAACACCATGTGGACATCGCCTTCATCCAAGATCTTTGCCTAGGCTACAGCGCTATCGTCGCCCCGCCTGCCGCCTCCAGGGGCTCCGGCCTCGCCTGCCTCTTCGTGCCGGGCATCGCCCTATTGCGACATCGCGTCCTGTGGCCTGGATGCATCGACCTAGTCCACCACGATGTCCACGGCCAGAAGATGACCGTCATCAACTGTCACCTACGGGGGTCCTGCCGGAGCAACAGATTCGGCCTCTGTCAAAGCCTTCTCCAATCTGCTGGAGCAAGCCGCGCTGAAAGATGCCGCCACCTTCTTCAACTTGGCCTACCTTCCCACTAGAGTGGCCGACTTCGAGGATCGGATCCACAGCAGCCGGCTTGATAGAATACTCCTTCCTGCCGCGCTATTGGAGAGGGAAAAGAGCTACAGCACTCTATTATACCATCTCTCATCTGTCATCTTACATCGAGGACGAGAGCTCCGGTCGGGATGGAACCACATACCTTGGCGGAAATGAGGTCACTCCACACAATTCGCCCTGAGCCGGAGGACGACTACGTTACCCGAGCCAGCCGTTACATCAGGGCCAGGCTCGAGGCCTCGTCGACGGAGGCCGACTATCCATCGCTGCCTGACCTCGGACGTGCGCTCCGGCTCCGCCGACGTGTAGCAACCATCGTTAGGGATGAAGAGGGCGAGATTTATGGGTGACCGCGAGCTACGCTCTAGGGCGCTCTCCTTCTTCAGGCACCGCTTCGCTCAAGACCCAGCCGACCCTGCCGAGGTAGAAAACTTCATCGCGGGAACCACCACCCCCATCATCCTCGAAGAAGACGATCCTCTACACCGGTCAGACATCTCCAGGGAGGAAATCGCTGCAGCCATCTGCACGCTTCCCACTGGAAAAGCCCCGGGATGGGACAGCTTGCCCTGCGAACACCTCTCTGCCTATGAAAATATTTCTTCTCGGCTCTTCTAGGGAGGGTGTTCGGAACTTCCTTGGTGCGCGGCGCCCTGCCATCAACTACACACCGCGGCTCCATTTGCCTGGTCCCCAAGGCCCGTAGCCGTTCTGGTCTAACTGGCTTCCGCCCCATCACCCTGCCCTCTACAGACTACAGGATCATCGCTGCCATCCTTCTACGGCGTCTCAGGCCCCACCTCCCTACACTGGCGATTGCCTGTCAAACCTACGCTATCCCGGGGCGGTCTCCTTCCTGGAACATCGCTCGGGTCACGGACGAGGTAGAAATAGCAACTGCGGGGAGGTTGCCACTGGCGGTCGTTTCTGTTAACCTGGAGTCCGCCTTTGACTCCCTAGACAGAGGATTCCTGATGTCGCTCCTGGTTTCCTTGGGCCTGCCGCCAGCCTTTATCAGGTGGATCCAGCTCCTCTACGCCGGGGCGAACGCGGCAGTCCGGATTGGAGATCACCACACTGCCGCCTTCCCACTTCTAAACGGCGTGAGACAGGGCTGCGCCGTAAGCGCCGCGTTGTTCAGCCTCGCTACCACTCCGCTCCTGCGTCGCCTACAGAGTGCCCTTGGCAAGGGCAACGTCATCGCCTACGCCGACGACATCGTGGTAATGGTCCGCCAGGAGAAACACTTTGGTGAGGTGGCCTCCATCTTCCAGGGCTCCCAGCGTGCCTCCGGGATCCGGGTGAACTTCGGGAAGAGCGTGGGCCTCTGGTGCGGTGCCTGGCGTGCCCGCGTCGATTGTTTGAGGATACTGGGATGTGACATCCGTCCCAGAGCGTCAGCCGCCATGCAGGAAGGACATCTCCTGGATCGAGTGGACGCGGCCTTCCGAAGATGGGCTCCCTTCATCCGCGGGCTTTCCCTCGTCGGTCGGGCCAGAGCCGCCAACTGCTTAGTGCTCTCGTCCTTCATGCATCACCTCCATGGATATATTCCAGCCGACTCCTCCATCTCCAAGCTGCAGGCCCGTCTGGTGCGGTTTGTCTGGGGTTCCGAACGCACCGCTTGGTTGCCGGCTGACCTCCTTTATAAACACTTCTCCCTGGGTGGCTTTGGCCTTCTTGACCTCGGCACGCAGATGCGGTTGGCGTGCATCAAGTGGGTGAGGACTGCGTTGAGCGGAGTCCTAAGCGACTACTCTTGGCTCTCGGAAAGTGGTGCCTGGCTGACTCCTCTTTCACCCGGGACCTGGCTACCAGCTCGACGTCGACGGCTGCTCGGAATCTGGGAGGCCGCCTCGGAGATCCAGGCTCTGAACCACAGGGTGCTGCCCGCGAATGAGCTTTTAGGCCTCACCATCTTCGGAGGCTGCAGGTTTCTACGTCCCCCCGATCTCCTCGCCGCCTCACAGTGGGTGGGAGCGCGGGTTAGAGACCTCATCGGCCATAGGTACCCCCATTTTCGCGTTATCCGCGCAGCCCTCGCGGACAAAGCTGCTCTGTCGAGGTACACCAGTCGACTCCTGGAAGAAAACTGCCGCGGTTCCTACCGGGTCAACGGTATCGGCCAGGCTATCGTGCTTCGTGGAACGGCTACGCTGTTCCAGCGACTGACCACCCGCACCGCCCGCCGCATGTTAGAACGCCCACGCCTGGCTGCTCTACCCATCACCCAGCTGCTGGGACGGTGGCTCCCCCACGTCAGCATCCGCATCTCCATCAGCTGGTCTTCTCTACGGCGATGTGCCTTCTCGAGGCACAATGCTGACGTTGCCGTGCGGTTGGCCCTGCACGCCCTTCCCCACCCAGCACATCCGGCTTCAGCCCGGGAGTCCTGCATCGCCTGTGGGTCCAGAGACCTGTCACTGGCCCACCGCTACTGGTCCTCAAGGCGGCTCAGGCCAGTCATCGTGGAGGCCTTCACCATCATCCTTCGGGCATGGCCTGGAGGACGACGCCCTGGCCATCCTCGCGTCTGCAAAGGCGCGTATATATAGGCACTTCCTAACGCTGGAGTTGCGGGGGGTGCAAGAAGACCCCCTCCTGGTCTGGAGGAGGACTCTATCAAGATGGTGGAGTCTCCCTCACTCATAATTTATTGTATATATTCCCATTTTTCTTCATTTATATGTAAAACCTAATTGACGAGATATAAATAAAAGTGTTCAAATGTCAATGTCTCTCTCTCGGCCGTGCGGCCACGCGGCGCGCGAGCTCCGCGTTCATCGGGCATGGAGGGCGAGAGAATGGATGTAACAGATATGTTTTCGATATTGGCGGATAGCCAATATGACGGGAAACAGGCTGGTACTATTGCCTGGTAAATAGATGCCAACCATTTCAAGGGTTTGGCCTTGTGATTTATTTATTGTCATAGCGAAGGCTAATTTTACAGGGAACTGTCCCCTTCTGAGAATGAAAGGAATCTCAGAATGTTGACGGGACGGATGTTTTCCATGAAGTTCTTTGAAAGTTGATGCTTTCCAGTTATTAAACTTTCAAGTAGTTCAGAGGTTTGAATCGGTTCAAGTTCGACTTTTCCTTTGGAACAGCATTTATGAAAAGTTTTACTGTATGTCGTTTGTTCCAATTCGAAATACTTTGCTCTACATTTTGGGCAAACTTGATCAAGTTGGCCACAAAGGTGCAGGGGAATTTGATCTTCCTCGAAACATGTCCCTGTTGGCAAAGGTAGATTATCTTCTTGTCGAATTCTTTGCATCCTCAGCCTACTGTTTTCCCTTTGAAGGGCTCTTTGATTTTCGCTCATATTCATTCGGTATTGCCGTTGTTGTTCATTATGCCGTTCTCTTACGGGTGAATTTAAACGTCTTTGTCGCTGCTGCTCAATACGACGTTGCTTTGCTTCGATGGCCTCAACAATAGAAAGGGCTCTTTTAGGAGACATTGTTTATAAAAATAAAATAATCAAGCTAAATTAAAAAAATAAAATTATTTAAAAAATATTATTCCTCAAATATTCACCGAATAAATTGCCGAAAGCAAAAAATGACTAATAAGGTCAGAATAGAATAAAATAAATGATGAAAACAAAAACCAAACAGACCTACAGCCGGCCACGTCACTTAACTACGTAACTTGAACACGTGACTTAACTACGTAACTTGAACACGTGACATAGAATGGACCAATCCTATTCGGCTTCAACGAACAAACGCTTTATTATATGTGATTAAATGGTAAAAAATATATAAATCTAAGGTCACAAAGGATTTAACACGCGTGAGTCCATAGTTTGATTTTTAATGCCGTATGATTCGTTTAAAAAGAATTTTATGCTAATTCATTAAAGGAATTTTCACTAATTTCCATATTAATTGGAATTTAAACTTGGAAAAATTAATTAATAAGGAAAAGTTGAAAATATTTTAGAGCCACCTTCCCAAGAACTTCAGCTAAAGAATGTGAACTGATGTTAGTGCCGGAATTCTCACTCAGTCCTGGAAGTGGAGAGTCTAGTTCGCCTCCTGACCACATCTCATTTAGCTGAAATCCTAGTAGGTTTATCATATTACTGTAATGTGATCTCTCATACTTTTTTGTTCGGTATATATTTCTATATCTTACACACTGTAGTGTGATTTCTCCTACTCCTGAATTTAGTGGCTAATTCTTGGTCATACCACTGTAGTGTGATTTCCCTTACTCCTGAATTTAGTGGCTAATTCTTGATCGTACCACTGTAGTGTGATTTCTCCTACTCCAGTATTTAGTGGCTAATTATTGATCGTACCACTGTAGTGTGATTTTTCCTACTCTAGTATTTAGTGGCTAATTCTTGATCGTAACACTGTAGTGTGATTTCTCCTACTCCAGTATTTAGTGGCTAATTCGTGATCGTAACACTGTAGTGTGATTTCTCCTACTCCAGTATTTAGTGGCTAATTCTTGATCGTAACACTGTAGTGTGATTTTTCCTACTCCAGTATTTAGTGGCTAATTCTTGATCGTAACAGTGTAGTGTGAATTCTCCTACTCCAGTATTTAGTGGCTAATTCTTGATCGTACCACTGTAGTGTGATTTTTCCTACTCCTGTATTTAGTGGCTAATTATTGATCGTACCACTGTAGTGTGATTTCTCCTACTCCAGTATTTAGTGGCTAATTCGTGATCGTAACAGTGTAGTGTGATTTCTCCTACTCCAGTATTTAGTGGCTAATTCTTGATCGTACCACTGTAGTGTGCTTTTTCCTACTCCTGTATTTAGTGGCTAATTCTTGATCGTACCACTGTAGTGTGATTTCTCCTACTCCAGTATTTAGTGGCTAATTCTTGATCGTAACATTGTAGTGTGATTTCTCCTACTCCAGTATTTAGTGGCTAATTCTTGATCGTAACACTGTAGTGTGATTTTTCCTACTCCAGTATTTAGTGGCTAATTCTTGATCGTAACACTGTAGTGTGATTTCTCCTACTTCAGTATTTAGTGGCTAATTCTTGATCGTACCACTGTAGTGTGATTTCTCCTACTCCAGTATTTAGTGGCTAATTCTTGATCGTAACATTGTAGTGTGATTTCTCCTACTCCAGTATTTAGTGGCTAATTCTTGATCGTAACACTGTAGTGTGATTTCTCCTACTCCAGTATTTAGTGGCTAATTCTTGATCGTACCACTGTAGAGTGTGATTTTTCCTACTCCTGTATTTAGTGGTTAATTATTGATCGTAACACTGTAGTGTGATTTTTCCTACTCCTGTATTTAGTGGCTAATTCTTGATCGTACCATTTTAGTGTGATTTCTCCTATCTTTAGTGATTTTTTTAATGTTTAGTATGTATCTTTTTATTTTATCATGCCACTGTAATGTTTTTTCCCCCAATCCACTGTTTACTTTGCACATGCTTATTACCGCTGTAGTATATCTTCCTTTCTCATCCTCCAGGCTTAGCGATCTTATGGCTATCATACTGCTGCAGTATACTTTATTTTCTCTTGCTCCTGTGTTAAGTATGTGTTTGTTCATCATACACCTACAACCACTGCAGTATGAGACATATATATTCTCATATACTGTTTATTTTTTGTGGGAAAAGTTGTTTCTTATAATTATGTGTGTATCATACTACATATTAATGTATTTCTCTTATATCGTAGTGTGAGTTTTGTTGTGCATTTGGCAGCGTTTCAGATTAGTGGTTCGGATTCTATTCACTTTTGGCACTCTTGAATTTTACAAAGGTCGTCGCTAATCAGATGTTTCACTCATCGGATGTTTTAAGTTATTTCCAGGTTTTGAGATATATCTATAATATATTTCATATATGAAAAGGTATTTATTACGATAATCAATTCTTATATTTACGCAAAAGAAAAGACAATCCTAGCAAAGCGCCATCTAGTAGAAAAAAAAACTTTTATTTAACTTGTTTCGTGATATTTGGCCAAACCAATTTCTTGATTGCGTGGTAAGAGAGCCAACAGCCCGAAACGCGTACGTGGTTGTCTTTTCTTGATTTATCAAGATATTGGGTTGCCAAATATCACGGAACAAGTTTTATAAACGTATAGTGTATTTTTTTTCCACTAGATGACTCTCTGCCATCTAGAAGTGCTCATGTGGGGACGGTCAGGATATGCCCCTTTTATTTATATATATCTTATTCTGAATGATAACATTATTTGGATAAATATTGAAATATAATTTTTGCAATCCTCTCTACCTACATAATAGAGATAAGAACACGTCCAAAAAATAAGATAACCTGCACACTACTCTATTAGTTGATTTATATCAATATCAACTTCAATATTTATTTTCCGAAAAAAATTACTAAATTATTTACTACAACGGTATTTGCCTTGAAAATATTCCACAACTAAGTTTGTTTTCCAGCGGCAGCTCCTCAATAAGAAGTTTAAATGTTAAAATGTAAAATCAAACACCGAAACAAACTTGGAAGTTTTTAATAAGTAATTAGTTGTTCCATATGGAAATTAATATCGCGACGTTTTTAACATGTGATCCCCCGTCGCTGTATAATTATATGGAACTCCAGATTTATTTCCAAGTGGAAGCACATTCCATTTTGAAAATACTTTCCCTCATATTCATTATTTAAAAAAACTATGAATTTTTAGCCATATTATTTTCAGGAGGGAATTACGTTTTTAACTGATTAAGAGTTATAACATTATAATTTGTATATTTCGAAAAAAGTTAAGATAATTAGGATTTTGTATATGGTCGGTACTCATATGCGCATAAGGGGACCATCTGGGGTTTTACCATCAATCAAAGCGATGTTTTTTATCGTTCTTCTCTGCGTAAATGTCTCAGACTCCGAGTGGTGACAATGCCTACACACCAGTTTTGGCAAATTCAGACTAAGCCAACCAGTAAACGATTTTTTACGCAAGGCTTCTCATCAATACAGAGGATGTTCCGATTTCTCAACATCCTACTACTGTAGTTGATTCATGGATGCGGCTGAATTACCCAAAAATGTGGTTAAAAATCATAAGTGTTAAGATTTATTTTTTGGACGGAATATGGTATTCACATGTGAGAAAATGGACACATCTCTCTTTAAAAAGGTGTTGTTTTCTAAAACCTACGTTCTGCTCAAGGAATTTCTAAAGATACATTTTAAAGGGAGAGGTACCCCTTTTCGCACATTGAAGTAATAATATTTAAAAGAAATTAATCTTATTAGAAATAATGATTGCTATATATACGTTGTGTTCGATGTTATTAGATATTTTTTGGCACTAGAAAGTGTAATATAAGAAGATGTAACAATAAGCACCACTGAACATAGCGCAGCGGGCTATTTACACCAGTTCGTAGGGAATCCACCACCCTGCAAAGGACACCATGGGAAAGGCCGCAGGAAGCAGAAAACGTTCGAGTTCTAATCTCTCTCGCGCAGTAACTACAGCAGGATTATAAAGTTTAGAACAGGTTCCCATGACATTTTATTGACATGAAATAAAGTAGGTAGAGGAGCTTCTTATAAAGAAGCTCCTCTACCTACTTTATTTCATGTCAATTTGATCATGACATTTTATGGGAATAAGAAAATTATTCTACTCTGCATCATATGCTCACGAATCTAGCTTCGCCACAACGCATTGCAATCTTATCGGATAAAAAAGAAAGCACTTCCTGAACCCTAAAGAAGTCTTGAGAAATCTAGATGTGCAGAACCTCCAAAAAAAGTGGTGAAGACTGGAACAAGCACTACCACCAAGTGAATAATTTGGCACAAATTCTTGTTCAAATAGGTGGCCGCAGAGAGGGGGTCTTGCTTAATAAATTCATTCATTCTTGAATATCATCCTCCCGTCTATTTACAAAGTTATTTATAAAAAATATTGATTCTTACTAATATTCTGAAACGTATTTTACGCTTGATTTTATTATTGACCAGCAGATTAATATATTTATATACAAGAATATCAAATATAAGAATATAAACAGATTTTAGCGCTGTTGTATTAAACAACTTCCTACTTTCCATTCTACGATGGCAAATATTGGAAGGATCTGGTCCGTCATGCTATAATAGATACCCCTAGCAGCGAGAAGATAAACTGGGACAAGGTGTATTCCTCTATATGGCCCAAGCCATCAGCGCCACCCAGCATTATATATATATGATCATGTTATGAATTTTCAAAGAATATGCCCTGGCATATTTGCATCCTGAAAATTTACTTTCTTTGCCGATTAGCCATTGTATTATTTATAAATAAACTAGACGAATGGCCCGGGCAAAGCCCGGGTTTTACCCGATTGCGTATATATTTTAAAAACGTTTTAATTCAAATACTATTCGTTACAATTATAAATTGGCGCCATGGATGTCACTCTTGTGAAACGTCCCGTTCCAAACAGTGTGTTTTTAAAATGTTTTAATTAAAATACTATTCGTTACAATTATAATTTGATTGTATAAGAAACATTTTTTCATTTAAGTATTGTACTTTATATAAAAAAGATTAAATAATTGTGCAAAACGGTATATACGATATATAAACATCAAAAGAAATAATGAGCCTATCGTTCAAATATAAAATTCGAATAAATATAAATGAGATACTAAAAATTAAATACCTATTTAATGAATATCATATTTTATTCTTATATTAAAATATTTATTCTTAACTTTTATGAATGGAAAAACATGTCCAGGGTAGCCTAGTGGTCATGGCATCTGCCCGGTAAGCGGAAGGTCGTGGGTTCGATTCCCATCCCTTGACACTTTTTTTTATTTTATCCATTCTGACCAAAATCTATCTGTGAACTTCACACAGTGAACTTCACACAGACAGAATAAGGCAATTATATAAGTAGATACCATTTATGAGTCAATAATATGAATAATCTTTTCAGAAATCGAATATCTTTCTACTAGAGAAGCCAATAGTTATTTTTATTATATTAAATTAGAGTTGGTGTAGGAGCGATACACATTTTCGATTTTAGGCATCCACGCATGACACTGAATCCCGTATTGAGTAACTTTCACTGCTCAATGCCCCTCGATTCTTATACAAGTCTAGCCTCACCAGCGAATGCAAGTAACCACACGGGGACCGGGTACATTGTAAATGCAGAAGTTTAACTACACGTGTAGATTTGTAGTGCACCAAGAATAAAAGGGAATCGCTATCTACACAATATGAACATCATGACCTGTACCATACCTACTTAGGATTTGGATATATATATATATATATATATATATGCAATATAATTCCCACACTACTTGTAAATAGTCAACACATTTTTTATTTTAATATCCATATATTTTAATATCTATAATCAAAGAGTAAATAGCCAATGCTTGTATATAATTTTTTGACCAACGACCCGAGGGGTAAGAGGGAAGAGAGGAGAACAAAGGAGTTGGAAAATAAACAAAGAAAATGGCTGCGTTTCTTTTGTCGCGTCTATTATTTCTTATATACAAATTTAGAGTTTCAAATTTATAATTATTCAAAGACTTACCTTAATACGACATATATATATATATATATATAATATATAATCTAAAAACTCACAATTTCTATATTTTAAAAAATATATATTTTTATTTTTATTCATTTATATTTCTACTTTTTGGTTGTCATCGTTTTTAGAATAACTTTCAGTTTTGTTGTAAATATGCGTAGTTGACATATCTATATTTTTGAATCACTAATATAGGATTAACTTTATAAATTCTTTATATTGTGAAAATAACTAATTTGTAATATTTCCTCAAGTAATCTATATACAGGGTGATCCAAAAGTCCCGCACAACTTTAAAAATTAATAACTCCGCGAATATTTGCGCTAGAGCAATGCGGTAAACACCATTGTGTTCAGGATGCAATGGGATTTTTTATGGCAAATAATGAAAAATTCGAAATTGATTTTAGTTACAACTTTATTCGCTAGAAGGCGCCCTACCAGAATCAGCGATTCAGCAGCCAAATTGTTTGATAAATTGAAAAATATAACTGAACGACACGTATTTTTACTTTTTGAATACCAGGAAAGAACCCTAATAATATCAAATGATAAATTAATAAAACACCATTTCGCCAAAAGTTAGAAGAAATGGTTAACGATTTTTAAATACAATCTGAGATATGTAAAATAGGTATATGCAAATTTAAACATGTAGCCAAAAAAAAAAGATATTTTAGATGCGGTTTGCTGGAATCCTCTCAGCTTTTTAAAAATTTCGAAAATAATAATTTTCTATTTTTTTTTAATTCAACTTTCTCTCAGTATCGATTATATTTATTTTAATTCACTTGAAAAATATTTATCTATCTCTGATGATTTATTTTACTCTGGAATGCCGTTGTTGTATTTGTCGTGTCCAATAAAGAGCCTCAGATTCTTTTCGTTTGGCCAACAAAAAAATGTCCAATTTATATACACATATATTCTTACATAATGAGACTTTAAAGAATGCAAATAATCTTCATCTATTTACATACACAACACATCTCCCCTCTTAATAATACTCCAGTCGGTCTAGGGGTTTCCTGGCTCTCTGAGGTCTAGGACTGCGGATGGGCACTTGCACAGCGGCAGCCTCCGGTTTAGGAGTGCAAGAGGGCACGTGCACAGCAACAGGCCCTGGTATAGGAGTGCAAGAGGGTACGTGCACAGAAGCAGACTCCTCCTTGTTTCCTGATGTAACCTCTGGAACCTCCTCTTCACTTTATTTCTGACTTCCACCTACAGGCTTCTCTCCTGATGTTCGAGGAAGTATCAAATTTCTTGTCTCCACTTGTTTCTTTCTCACAGGTCGCAATTGATTGATATGCCTCTTATACACGACGCCCTCGCAACTTATAAGGTAGTGACGGTAGCTCAATAATTCCAAAATGGTACATTTTTACCGTTTAGGTCCAGTTGCATAGTTGCGGAAATAAACCTCGCAACCTGTAGTAAACTGCTCCTGCCTTCTTACGGCCTCATAAAATACTCCTCGCGGATTTCTCATATTGGTATTAAATTCGAGAATCTTGATCTTAAACTTCTCTACATTAGCAGTTCCGCCGGGGAATTCCTTTATTACAGTTTGGGGGAATGCTCTATGAGCAAATAGGAAACTTTGTAGATTCGTCTCTAAATCATCCGTCCCATTATTCTTTCTCAAAATGTTTTTAAACTCTCTTACATATCTCTCAGCTAAACCATTTGTAACTAGGATTATACGCACTGGTCTTAGTGTGCCGTATACCATTCATTTTGGTAAATTGCTCGAATTCACCGGAGACAAAATGTCTTCCGTTATCTGTAACAAAATATTAGGGAATTCCAATTCTGGCGAGAATTTCTCTAAGATGACTTATAATCGTTTTTCTGGTAATATCTTTGATGATAAAAATTTCTATCCACTTTGAGTATACGTCCACGAGAACCAAAAACATTCTTTCCATGAACGAACCCGCTAGATCGAGATGAAGTCGATGCCACGGTTTTTCGGGCCAAGTCCATTCCGAGATGGTAGCCGGGGGCATGCTTGCCGATTCTTGGCATACTCTACATTCTCTAGTTAACTCCTCGATGTTACTGTCTATGCCTGGCCACCAGAAAATACCGTCTGGCAATCATCTTCATTTTAACAATCCCCATGTGTATTTCATGCAAGTCATTTAAAATTAAAGATCTTAATTTTTGGGGAATTACCACTCTTTCACGCCATTGAAAACAATCAAACTCCAAACTTAATTCCTCATTGATCTTATAATAAGGAGCTAGTGGGTTTTCCCTCAGTACACCCTTGTGAATTTCCACACACACAGTTGCCTTCTCTAACATTCCTTAATACTATAGACAGTATTTTATCTCGGGACGTCTCATATGCCACCTCCCTGAAAGAGAACGGTACCTCATTCAACTTCCTGAGAAGAAGTACCTGGTCTTCATCAAGAGACTCCCTGACACTCGAATCTAAAGGAAGACTTGACAATGCGTCAACATTGGAATTATCAATAGTTTTTTGGAAATTCCACAGTATAATTAAATGCAGCTAATTTCAAGGACCATCTTTTAATTCTGGATGATGCACATATGGGAATTGGTTTCTGAGGTGAAAATATATGAATTAAGGGTCGGTTGTCAATACAAATTTTCGTTCCAGTAAGTATTGTCTGAATTTCTCAACGCAATAAGTTATGCTCAACGCTTTCTTTTCTAGTTGAGAGAAACGTTTTTTCGCTTCAGTTAATGTTCAAGAAGCAAAAGCTATAGGGCATTCTTCCTTTCTATCATTTCTATGCCTCAGATTTACGCCTATTCCATAATAGTCCATAGTCCATTAATAATGATTTACATTTTTTAAATAACATACGATATTCTTTCGTCCAATTCAATCTACAATTTTTATTCAAAGGTTGATAGAATAGCGCTAAAATGTTTGCTATATTCTTTATGAATCTATAATAATAAATTAAGAGTCCTATGAAAGATCTCAATTGCGAAACATTCTTTAGGTTCAGGCGCCTCTATCACTGCTTTAATTTTATTTTATAAGGGATGCAGTCCATATTTATCCATTTTAAACCCTAAAAATTCCACCGATTACTTTTTAAATTTACATTTATATCTGTTTAACTTTAAACCTTTTTCTAGCAATCATCTCAACACTAGATCCAACTTTTTTTCATGATCTTCAAAATCTTTTCCTGCAACCAAAATATCATCTATGTAGCAGGCCACACCTGGCAAATCAGAAAATAGGCCTTTCATAATCCTCTGAAATTTATTTGGTGCTACCGCTACGTCATATGGTAGTCTTTTATAAGAAAACAACCTCTTTTTTGTGTTTATATCAACAACAGCTTTGGCTTCTTCCGCTAACATTACTTGTAAGTAAGCCTGTGATAGGTCTAGAGTCGAAAGTACGGTGCTTGTAGTTAATTTTGAAAAGATCTCATCGATCGATGGAATGGAATACCTATCTAATTCTATTGCTTTATTAGCTGTACATCTAGAATCACCACATATCCTTACACTACCATCCTTTTTTGATGCCGGTACTATTGGAGCGGTCCAATATGCATCAACTATAGGTTATAAAATGCAAGAATTCATTAAACGATCAATTTCATTCTCTACTTTGTTTTTTGAAGAGGAAGGTAAACTTCTGGCCTTACAAAACACAGGAGTCACATCCTTTTTTAAATTAAAATTTATTCCAACGTCCTTTAGACAGCCCAAATCTTTGTTAAACAAATCTGTATACCTACCATCAAATTTTTATATATTTAAATATATTTCTATTATATTCATTATTTAAAATTTTAATGCTAAACAATATAGAATAATCAGGTTTCAACTGTTTAAGCCATTCTCTTCCTAATAAAATTACCTGGATTTTTTCATGTACAACTATTAATCGTAAATATTGGTTGGCTTCTTTTACAAAAACATTTCTTTGATCTATAATCTCTATTGATTTACTACAAAAGGATTTTAATCTTATATTTGTTGGAAATAATTTTTACCTTGCCAATAATTCTTATAAATATCTTTGGGTATTAACGTAACTGGACTTCCTGTATCTATTGTAAAGCATAAAGAATAATCATCTACTTTTAAATTTATTGTGGCATCAGTTTTGTCCTGTACAGAATATATAGAGTCCTCTTGTACAAATTTACATCCCCACATTCTTTTACTAGCTTTGCAGACCCTACTTAAATGACCCAGTTTATTACATTTTAAAACAAGTCTTTGTTCTATGAGGTAAAACAGATGCCACGTGTGAATGTCTTTCACCACATCTATAACACACTATTTTGCCTTTGCCACTTTGCCTGAAAGGCCTATACTGCGCCGTACTATTATTGTACTCGCCCTTTTTATCCTTTCAATTCACAGGGGATATCTTGGCCACTAATTTATCTTGTAATTCTCTTGTATTTATCTCCGCCAATTCGAACGAGATCGCCACTGCAAAAAAATTTATCCGGGGTGACATCGTCGTCCTCTTGTAGTAGCTTCTTTTGCAGGATTTCCGACTTGATTCCAGCCACAAAACGGTCTCGCATCATGGTTCCCAACATATCGACGAAATTACAATTTATTGCCAAATGTTTCAATTCTCTAAGATATTCCGAAATTGATTCTCCTTCCTGTTGAATTATCTTTAAAAATCTGCATCGCTGTGGTATCACTTTCTTCTTTGGATCCAAATGCAGCTTAATTCTTTGAATGATAGTATCATAGGGTTGATCATTCATTGGACCAGGAAGAAAATGACGTTTCCCTGCTTCAAAGTTTCAGAATCTGGTAGCGAGGTAAAAATCAGCACTTTAATCTCCTCCTTCAAATGCCAAAAAGAAAGCCTCAAATTTTTGTACAAAAAGATCGAAGTGTCCTCCACTGGGCTATAGCATCTAAAAGGTATTATTAACTTTGAACTTGTCATGCTGATCTTTTCTACTCCTTTGTTTTCTTGATTCAGATAGTTAAAAAGATGTAATCTTAACCCATTTTCCTATTTTTCCTCTCCATAATCCGAGAGTCAGATTTGTTTAAAAGATGTAGCTGTTATACTTGCATAGACACCGTTTTCCTCAGCTTTTTACTGGCTCTGTAGATCGCGCATCCTCGTCGCCACTTTTGTTGTGTCGTAATTAGACATACTAGAGCTCAAACTTGACCATGGCCAACAACAACACCAGCCCATGTTCTTCGGTCCTTGGAAAATGTTCTATTGACCCGAACCTTTATCCTTCTTCCCCTTAAGAAGTCTGCAATCCAGATTAAGGTTTTTCCTCTTACTCCGATGTTGTGAAGCCTTTCAAATAATTTCTACACTCGAACAAAAGCTGAGGTCATATCCAGGAATACGGCCGTTGTCTTCTTTGGCGGTTTTTCCTAGAAATCTATTATTGATAGACAGAAGTAGAACAGTTTATCAGTTGTACAGTGTCTGGATCTTTAGGCAGTTTGGTAGAAGTTTATTTTATTATTGTTAGTGAGCCAGACTATGAGCCTAGAGTGGATAATTCATTCTGTTATTTTACAAAGTATGCTGGTAAGAGCAATTGGCCGATAGTTCTTGCATTCCTTAGGATCTTTGTTTGGTTTCAGTATTGGCACTACAATTGATATCTTCCAATTCTTTGGTAGTTTACCAGTTCGCGATGAAATGTTCAGTATTCGTAGGAGTTGATTTTTAGCTTCGTCTCCAAAGTGTTTAATCATTTGACCAAAGATTAGAGCATCTCCAGGTGACATTTTGGATTTAACTTTCCTATTGATGAATTAAGCTCATTCAGTGTGAAGTCTCTCGAGTAAATATCTTGTTGATGGTAATTTCTTGCTTGTTTAACTAACCTGTTTACTTTATTTTTTAGAGTCCTGCCTTCATTCGTATAGCTGAGTCTGGAAGTGCTTAAAGATATTCAGAAATTATGTCAGCCATCTGTTTGTTCGTTCTCGCTGTTCATATCGGTTAGAGTATTGAAGGATTAGTGTTGGTTTTGAGTTTAATAACACTAATTATATTACAGTGATGGCTTTCTTTTTTTGGATCCATTTTCTTCGCAGAATTCTGCCCATTTTTCTTGTTTGAATATCCAAATTTCTTGTTCTATTTTGTGACAAATTCAATGAGTTCTTTATGATTTCTTCTGTTTTATTTGTTTTAAGAAGTTCATTTTTATTGTCTCTCTCTGCAATTATTGCCTCGATATTGTGGTCCTTCCAGTAAAGTATTCACAGGTCTTTACGTCAACCTCTAGGTATCGATACTTTTGCAGCTTTGGATATGTTCAAAGATAATTTTTCCAAGTTTTTGTCAATCGTTCTGTGATTTAATTCATCGTTGCACAGTTCTTCAAGCTTTTCTATGATTTTTTTCCAGTGTTTTTTTATTCTGTTGGAAATTCTCAATTTTGAATTTTAGGGTTGTTAAAATTGGTCTGTGGTCACTGATTGCACTTTTCAGAATTTTCCATTGTGTTGTGGGTGCGATGTTGTAATTTATCGCTGTGATGTCTATTGCGGATTCTGTGCCTGTGGACTTGAAGAGATAGGTGTTCTTTTCGTTATTTAACGGTGTAAGGTCGAGGTCGGTTAGCATGTCCTCAACCTGCTGACCTTTGTTATCCTGGACAGGTGATCCCCAAGTTGGTCTTTCGCGTTAAAATCACCAATGTATGATTGCGATATCCGAAGACGCTTCACTTAATGTCTCTATCAGGCCTGTATTGATGCTAGTATTATCGTGGTGATAAACATTCATGATTGGAATTGTTTATCTGTAATATAGATTTCTATTGCCTGAGCTTCTGTCGTGCTTTCTCTAGGCTTACTCTGATTATAGGCGATTTCCTTAATTTCCTTATCAAAACGGCAAGTCCTCCTCCGTATTTTCCCGGTCTGTCCATTCGTAGTTTTGTATAATCTTTGATATTGAATCTCAGATTCTGATTCAATTTTGTCTCCTGAGGGCAATTAATATTTACATTGTTGTCACAGAGAAGACAAGTCAGCTCTTTATTTTCCTCTGGGTACCATTTATATTGAGTTGTAGTAGATTGAAATGTGTCCTCGTAGTAGATTTCTCATCATGAGCTCGAGCTGCAGCTCCTGACGCGGCGGTTACCCCGGACGCGGTAGCATTACTGGAGATATCAGTTTTGTTCTTCATTTGAAAATGGGTGCCGTTGCAACGTTAGTCATCTTGGAAACGAACCAGAATTTGGTCAAATATTCCAAGGGTCCAGGAGGGACCGCAAGGAGGTGTGGTCGAACTTCTCCCCTTCCCCCTGGAATGCCGTCACTACAGGATAAAGCACTCTTGGTGAATTTTTTAAATTGTGATTCAGAATCTGCCACTGAAGCTTTACGAGCGTTTCGTTCCTTTAAAGATATTCGAAGTGGTAAAGTACCAATGAGTTGCTACTCTCTAAAGCGATTGATTAAAAGTTTTGAGGAAACTGGATCTCTGGAAGCAAAACCTCGGAGTGGAAGACCATCGACATGCAAGTCAGTGGCTGTTACGGTTTTGCAGAATGCTGAAGCTATTGAAACGCTATCCACGTATGGAGAAGTAAGTGCTAAACAAGTTTCTCGACAAACGGGGATTTCGTATGGAACAGTTTGGAGAGAACACACATTTAGAATTTTTCTATAAAAATATCCTAACAAAATTCAAAGTTTTCACGAGTTGAAAGTCAGCGATTTTGAGAAGCGTCAAGAATTCGCTGCATGGGTTTTCCGGCAAATTGATATTGATGAAAACTGGCTGACAAATGTTCTAAGAACAGATGATGCTCACCTTTATCTAAAGGAGGAATTTAACATTCAAAACTGCCTCATTTTGGTAACAGAAAACCCTAGGATTTTTACAGAAATACTACTTCATCAGCACAGAGTTACAGTTTTGTGTGGGTTCACTTCTTCTTTTATTATTGGGCCATTTTCCTTTTTAAAAATCAATGGAAGAACTTTCAAAACCGTTTTTGTAACTGGTGAACGTTATGTTCAACTTTTGAGAGAAAAGGTTATTCCCATATTGCAGGACAGACAAGCACTAAGCGAAATAACATTCATGCAAGATGGAGGGCCTCCTCATATCTCCCGCGGTGGGAAACAATTGCTGAAGGATACGTTGGGTGAAATTCGTTGATAAGTCGCCACTTTATATACCAGTGGTCCCCAATATCACCAAATTTGACGCCTTACAATTTCGGTTATGGGGGTACATTAACTCGCGTTTTTATCGATGCTGGCCTACCACATTGGCCATGTTGAAGGCTTCTATCAGATGGCACGTTTTTATTAATTTCAACTATTTACTTGTGACCATTCTGTCATCTATCGTCTGCAGGCGGTGTTTGAGAATGAAGGGCGCCACATTGAGCAAGGATTGTGACCTAATACAAGAGAGAAGGCAGTTACCTCATGTGTTATATTTTGCAGCTCTTTGTTTTGGGTTATGGGAATAATAAATGCTGTCCTCACAACTTGACTCTTTTTTTCTGTAAAGAGTAATTTTTTTGTTTGTCATTTGCCCACATCTTATATTATGTCGTGCAGGCCAAAGTGTTATAACTTCTCGAATAACACTGGTATACACAATTTTACCCCTTATGTTTAGTTTATCGCTTTTTGCTCATTAGAAGAAATAGCATAAGGAATAATCTCTGTATCTCCCCCCCAAATTTAGATGTTTTGCGCAAAAAATATTACAAAATGATTTTACTACCACGTTTTTAAACGCAAAAGGTCGATTTAAAAATGATTTTTTTTAGGGGATACATTTTCAAAATTATGTGCAGTATAATAAACAATGATAACATTTGACAAACCCATAGGATATTTGGAATAAAGTACAAAAATATATATTTGTCACTCCCCTCTATATTTCATTTGTTGGATCATGACAAATATCCAGTTAAATAGTCAAGTGTCTACAATTAGTCAAGAAACTATACATTCCTTATAGCACGAAATCCTATTAGTAGTGCCATCATAATTATTGGTACTATATTAACATTTCAAAAATCGTGTATTGATATCAGTAGTTATTTTCAAAAATTCAATTTATTTCACAAAACTCCATCTAAATATTTTATAAATATTTTTTGCTACATGTTTTAATTTGCATATACCTATTTTACATATCTCAGATTGTATTTACAAATCGTCAACCAATTCTTTTAACTTTTGGCGAAATGGTGTTTTATTAATTTATCATTTGATATTATTAGGGTTCTTTCCTGGTATTCAAAAAGGAAAAATACGTGTCGTTCAGTTATATTTTTCAATTTATCAAACAATTTGGCCGCTGAATATCTGATTCTGGTAGAGCGCCATCTAGCGAATAAAGTTGTAACTAAAATCAATTTCGAATTTTTCATTATTTGCCATAAAAAATCCCATTGCAACCTGAACACAATGGTGTTTACCGCATTGCTCTAGCGCAAATATTCGCGGAGTTATTAATTTTTAAAGTTGTGCGGGACTTTTGGAGCACCCTGTACATTAAAAAAGTCGTGAAAATGTTAAACTACATTATACTATTTATAACTCAAGAACGGCTTGACCGATTTGGATGATATTTGGTGGGGAGGTAGATTAGAACCAGCAGACGGACATAGGATACTTTTTATCCCGTTCTACCGCGTCTAGAACGGCTGAACTGTCAAATACATTCATTTATACAGATGTTTCAGAGGCGCAAACAACACTCAACGAGGCTTACCCACGAGCTTATACTGGTTGAATGCTAAAAAATAAAGTTTAATTCATGTTTTTTAAAGAAATATTTGTCCTTTTTGTAAATAAATACATTGTGTATTATTGTTCAAATACCAGATTTAAATATATAATAAGAAAATATCTTATTAAAAATTTAATAAATGTTTTCAAAAATATTATGTTTCAAAAATATATTTAAATGTATATAACAATATTTATATACGTTTATAAATCTATAAATAGGTTCAACTCTTAAATAGGCATTTTAATTTTTTATTATTTTTCATTTTAATTTAGACACTTTCATTTTAAATTAGACACTTTCATTTTAAATTAGACACTTTCCTTTTTATTTAGACATTTTCAATTTTAATTTAGACACATGGACATTTCTATATATTCTTTATTCAAGAGCACTTTAAAACAACTAAATAATATCGAATAGAGTTTTTATCATATGGAATAAGCGCTTGAAATGGAAATAGCGATGTTTGACATCATTTTTAAATCAGGTGAATTATTAACCCTTATTTAAACGCGTCCGTTTTTAGGACGTAGGTACTCGCGCCGAGCTTCCCGAGCTCGAACTTTATGATGATAAAAAATGATAAAATTATTTTTCAAAAATAAAAATTGTATTTTACCTTAGTAGATATACAATAAGGATTAAATTGATAGGAAAGGTTAAAATTTTATTTTCCTAATTACCAAGTCATGCATAAAATTTAAAAATCATGTGAAAAAGCACAGATTTTCGCAGGCGTTGCACAAATATTTTTATATCCAATATATCGCCAATATTTATTGGAAATTTTGGCAAATTTAGTTTGATTGTTCTTTACAAATGTTCTTACTGCATTTACAGCAAGTCATGGTTGACATGCGGTTCTTGGCGCAAGGGAAAATATAGCACTGTTTTACTTGCCATTTTCAGAGAAAAAAAAGTTCTAAAATTAAACCTATATATTAAAAATTCAATTTATTATAATTAAAAAAAATAAATATGGATAAATAATTGAAAAACAAGTTTTAAAGTTACCAAAAAAACGTACCTGTGACGAGAGAAAGGCCAGACAGCAGCAAAGTGAAACCGAAACCAAAAGTGTTACACCAGCACTAGCGACGCGCTTTTGAAACACGCCGACAATTTTTTTTTTCACACTCTCCTGTTGCCATTGAAGTTCAAATATGGTTTTAAATGTCGATCTGCTGAATAAGTACAGCTATGAAAATTAAAATTTTTTTTTCTCATTTTTAAAATTCTCATTTTCTTTTTCAATTAGTTTCATCTGATTTTACGTGAATTAACTCAATAGATGACTTTCTCAGATTTATTTTGCATTGATAATTATTGTTTGCAACCCTTTTAAATTTAAAATGATGAAATTCTCCCTTAATTTTCTAAAAAGTTATACTTGAATTATTTTGTATATTCTTTTCAAAGTAGAATCTACATCGCTTAATGACATTTTTTTCTGACTAAATCCTCCTTTCTTTCTTAATTTTTAATTAGCCTTCTATCTTTATAATTTTAATTAGCAGAATTATAATTTATGTTCAATAACTTATATAAAAGCTTTTACATAGTTTCGTCCTGTAAGCATATCAACTTGATAAAAGTTTCCTGTTTTCCCTTTGATATTGCTTGATACGAACCTCTATTCATTTTTGAATTAGTAGAAATCAGATGATAGCCATAGGTCATAGCCATTCAAAAGTAGGTTTAGGTCGTCAATCCTTTGCGAACAAATGGAAATCTCCACGTTGGCGCTCTATCCGCAGATTTCTTAAATGATATCCCGTGTCGTTTTTTTTTTTTAAATAAATTATGTTTTAGGTATCAAAACTGCCTTTTTGTTAAAAGACAGCAACGTTTGAACGGGTACATCTAGGTGGAGCGTTAATAAAACATAATCTTGCCAAGTATAGATTCAGTAGGAATAGGATGGTAAATAATTATATTTTTTTTTTTATCACGACTGCACCTTCAACCCCTTATCTTATCCTACCTTTGTCTTATAAACCCTTTATCTAACAACAAAAAAAATATTCATAACATATATATAGTATATTTTAAGCTGTATTAAAATGTACACCGTTTTTATTTGATACCACCCCCATATTTTGTATATATGCTATATCCTTATTAATAATACCTGTAAACCCCTATTTGTATGTAAAACAAAATGTTGACGTCAAAATAAAGATCTAAAGAGCGGTCAGCTGGGGACAGCTGGAGAGAGGGGTGGAAAAAGGCAACGCCCAACCCATGTGGGGCCCCCAGGGACTCTTTATGGACGACCCCTGAAAAACAAGAAGGGGTCAGCAGCAGATATTCTAAAGGTGTTGCTCGGCAGTCCGCTTCAGCCTTGCTCTCTCACACACACGCGCACTCCATGTCTCGGTGATAAGCATCGAAGTTGGTGTCATGGCCTTTACCTCTGTCCCGTGGGCTGTCCCCGATCCCTCTATGTGCTAACATCTAGCCCTGCCTCTGCTTCTTGTTGTCCGCGTGTGGGAAGATAATCAGCACTCGCCTCACGTACACGACTGCCAGCTTATCCATACGTCGGCACATTGCAACAATATTACATATATATATATATGGTAATTTGAACCAGCAACCTCATATTGTATAATACTTATAACAAGATTTTAATGTTGTATAATAGAAACATCTGTAAATGATTATACGCATGATTGACATGTGTCATTACATCATCATATGTAATGTACTTTGTACAAACTGAGAATAAATAGATAAAACTCTGTAATAGATAAAGAGTTGAGCTGAACCTAGAGATTGAGATAGAAGTCCAAAAACGTCTAAAATCGAGATCTAGAAGTCCAACAAGGCCTAAAGAGAGCAAGATCACAGGGCGTTGCCAGAGTGTACAATTTCGCTTCCGATCCACGCTTTTGTTGCATCCGCTGAAATTCAATACTTCCTCTCTCGGCAAAGATATATAAGACCTCCGCCCTAGCCGAAAAGATAGTCACTTCACCATCAGCGGGAGCCCTCGTCACTTCATCTTCTGCTGCTCGACAATGCCGTAGATGAGTAAGAAAACTTCTTATCTCTCTATCTTTCACAGCTTAGCTCGCCTCCTATCTGTTCACGGACCTTCACTAGTACAACTGTGTCTCTTCGTTTTTGTGTGGTCATTCTCAAGCTTTCCACTCTGCCTCGACAACGACTGCCTGTACTCTGTGAGAACTGTTAAAGGTCTTCCAAGGTGCAGAGAGGTACTGGAAAACTCCCCACGCCCTGAATGTCCCTCTTGGTTACTAAAGGTTTGCCCCTCTCGGTTACCACACCACAGCGAGAGGCGATGGATCTCACACCATAGATTAAGCCAACTGGATACCTCATCACATATATATATATCGTATATTTTGAACTGTATAATAATGACACTTTTAGTATATGTCACATATCTTCCAATTAGTTAGAGCCGATTCCTTATAAGATCCTACCCTTCTATAAAAATGTACACCGTTTCTATTTGCTACCACCCCATATTTAGTATATATGCTATATCTTTATTAATAATACCTGTAAACCCTTATTTGTATTTAAACTAAAAATGGTGACGTCAAAATAAATATCCGAAGAGCGGTCAGCTGGGGACAGCGGGGGACAGAGGAGGAAAATGCCAACGCCCAGACAGATGGGCTCCTCTCCCTCCAGGGATTTATATAGACGACCACTGTAAACAGGACAGGTTTTGGCAGGGGGGTCAGCAGATGGTTGTAGAGTATGTACATCGGCAGACGGCTTCTGTCTCTCTCGGTCTCTCTTTCCATGTCTCGGTGATAGGCACCCAAGTTTGTGTCATGGCCTCTACCTCTGTCCCGTGGACTGTCCCCGATCACTCTCGATGCTAACATCTAGCCCTGCCTCTGCTTCTTGTTGTCCGCGTGTGGGAAGAACATCAACACTGGCCTCACGTACACGAATGCCAGTTTATCCATACGTCGACAGAGGATCACATTTGCAACAATATTGCAGAAGGTCGACAGGATAACTGAGGACAGCAGCAATGCAGAGGATGACAGAGGCACCGATGTTCAACGGCGCATTCGTGTGGATGCTCTTTCTACTTTCCCTCCACCTTAACGATCCAGTGGACCATCTCAAAGACGCCATGCGAGGACTACCCATACCTCGCACCAAGGAGATTATCATCGCCCCCCCCATCGACAGCTCCTGCGCCAAGAGCACCTTCCTCAATCGGCTCGAGCAAGCAGACAAGATCCATCGAGAAAGCCTCGCATTGCCCTGCTTACCAGTACCGACGATGTCCCATGGCAACCACCGCAAAAGTGACCACCTAGCCTCATCGCAGCCCACGCCACAAGACCCATCCAAGACATCATCCATCTGGTAGGAGAATTTTCTCTACAGTACTCTCATAATGTAACACTACCTCCGTTCTTTTTTTCCCGCACTGAATTAACTACCAATCGATACCCTATTTTTTATGGCAATAACATTATTAAAATAAATTCATCATGTTATTCATTTTACCTGCCCCATTACCATTTCAATTAATACAACTTTAAATATGTATAAAATTTTTAACATTATCAATTATATAATTATTTATTATTATTTTGTGTTCATTTAACCTTCATTAGCAATGCCGTCAGCCATCAACTACTAATTATATCTTTTTTTTCTTCAAATCGTAATATTCATCATCTCTAGGCTTTTTACACATATTAAAACTTCAACCATCTTTCTTATCATTTTAAAACTTTTAATATATTGACAACGTCAATAATATTTTTTAATAGTTTAAGATATTTTTGAATATATATATTTTATCTATTTCGTTTTTCTAATTTTATCGTTGACGTCTCCTAACCTCTCCTGCCCATTACCACAAGAGCTTCCTGTTCGCCAATTTTTTTTTCATTGATTATTTCAACTGGAAACATCCTTTGGTTGGTAATTGTGGTGCAGTCGTTGGTTGAATGGTGGGCCTCCACAGGGGAAATAAACAGACAAAAAACCTGGATAGGATAGAACATAGACTTCGCGATAAGGGAGAGAGTTGGGACTGGAGGAGGTACCTTGCCCTTCACATGATCGAAGAGAATTTTACCTTGGTTGGAGCCGGAGTTGAGCACGCCTTGCTTCTAGCCTGGTCGCCTGCCTACTACTAACTATCTAGCCGAGATATTCCTCGTTAACTCTCTCGGCTTCTCATTGGATGGGATCGTCCTACGTGGTTACCTCTGATTGGTTATTAGTTGTTCATGCTTAACTGTGATTGGTTGTTGGTACCTCCATTGTCGTCATGATTGCCATCTTCCAGGAATAAGAAGGTCTTGGAACTTTAGTTTTATGGGTCCTGTGTAGTGGTGACCTTTACTTCCTGGATGATGCACTCCTGGTAATTGCTGTTCTCTCTTTTCGCGAAGCCTAACTTTTATTTCAATCTTTTGACGATACATTGCATAGATTGTGGTGGGATTACATATTGCTATATACAAATTATCACATACACAAAAATTTATATAGGTTTAGACTATATATATTTTCATTTCTAAATGTTAAAATTTAATAAGTAAGTCCTAACGAGAGAGTATAATAAGAATGTTAAGTATAGAATTGAACTGTAATATAAAAAAAAAAACGGAGGATGTTCTATTGATATTGTTGTTATCTTTCATAGATGTCCAACTTTCTAGTAATAGTATTGAATGTTTATCCTGAATATTGTTATATATAATTTCTGAATTTTTAAAATTTGGTATATGGTCTTGTTTGATGGCGTGATTCACCAACATTTATAATGGACGATGGTTTTTAAAAGCAGATTTAAAAAAATATATTATATATATTTAGAAAGAAAATTTTACCTCAATAGCAAATTGTGGGATTCAATCCCACCTAGTTATGCCATTATTAGATCTTTATTAGAAAATTCAAAGAGAGCACCACAGGAATACTCGACCCATTTATTCCATATTTTGTCAAAATAAAAATATTCAGATATTTTGATGACTAAAAGTAATTGTTTATTTAATCTTAACTACAGCGCGTCTCTCGTCAAGCCAAACAACAACCATTCCTCCCATTAGCCTAGAAAATAATTAAAGCCAAAATAATTAAGCAAATATTCTTTGATTAAATATGTTGCATTCCTAAAACAATATATATTTTGTATTTTAATCACAACTCCTAATTTTTTGGGACTATTTTATATTGTTATACAAATATTTTATTTCAATGAATATATTAAGATAATTATTACTCGCAGTTTTTTAGAGACGTATCAATTAGGTGTATAAAATTACCATGCAAGAAGTTTATTTTGATCCCATTGTAAAATGGATATCATTCGATGCGAGAAGATTCTCTACAAGCCTATTTCCCATGGAATATACGGCTAAGTAGGTTGTCCTTGCGTGTGTGCCTGCCCTGCGCGAGGTGGGTTTGAATATTTAAACTCTGAAAATATAAAAAGAATGTTGGTACTTTGTTGTAATAATGAATGGCCTCAAAGTGGTAAACAAATTATCCTATTAATATTTTGATTTATGAATTATTAAAGTAGCAATTCAAACAGAGTGGAAATGAAAATATATTAAAAATATATCGATAAATAAACATAATTTAAAGACAAAAAAAATGGAATATCCTGACACACAATGAGAATTTTAATATCAACACACTTCACTTTTTTTTTTTCTATTTTTTTACCCATTTTTGGCAGCGGAGCTTCGACAGGTACGCGTACTATTCTGGGCGGTAAATGATATTAAGGTTAGAAATATAATACTTTTTTTCTATATTCTCTCTTGAAAAGTGATTATAATTTTTATTCATTTTTTATTTTGTGGCTTTTTCAAAGCTTATACTAATGACAATCTAGTCTGATATGGAGAAAACAAAATAATTTATTATATTAATAATAATAGCCTAAAATATATCCTATTATAAGGTAACTAATAATAATTGGTGAAGAAAAATCTATTATTATGAATCATTTGTAATAATCCATTTATAACGCTAATTATACAATTCGCAATATTTTCCCAAACAACGGAATTCCTATACAGTTCCAACCGAATTTTATCGTCACTCAATTTGTCACATTACACGGAAAAATTCTGAAATAGTTACATAAAAGAGGCCTATGAGAAACATCAATTTTTTCCTGCGGAGAAATTGAACAAACTGCCCTTCATCTTATCTACATCTGTACAAACTTTTCAGAAGGGAGACATAGATTGTTCCCTGATCTAACTTTGTCTATATAAATTTTATGAACTCTCTTGATTAATACATGTAAATCTGTAAAAAGTTTAAACTGGCTACACCGCTTTGAGGGATCACCACTGATGAGCCAGGCCTCCTATTAATTTTTCCGTTGCAGTAAGGGCAGTAGAAATTGTTTAATTTTTAGAAGAATCATAGGCGTCTAAAATAGTTTCGAATTTTAATAACATATGCATCATAAATATATATATATATATTTAATTCAAAGTTTTAATTTTTTGTTTCCTCTGTAATAGGCGCACATATTTCAATATCGCGCCTCTCTCTGGTTTATTAATAAATAAAAATAAAATATATAAGGAAACTAATCAAGTTTGTTTAACAATGAGTGTATTGCAAGCAAAAAAAAGTATTCAAGTATAAGTAAAATATTTTGCTTACAACACACTCTCTGTTAATTACACTTGATTGGATCCCTAAATAGGATATATTTTAGGTTCCTATACTGATATAATATATTATACTGTATATTCCTCTTTTTTTTTTTACACTAGATTTTTTTTGTCATTAGTATAAACCTTAAAAATCAAAAAATAAAAAACAAATAAAAAATAATTATCTCTATTTAAAATCTATGTAAATAATATATTTTGAACATCATTTATAGTGCAGAACTAAAAGGTGTTGTTGAAGTAGTAATCACAACATTAGTTCTGGCGAGTTCAGACAAATTCCACCTTGTATACCATGGTTTCTATGGCTATGGCCCTCACCAACAAAGAGAGAGATGCCTATTTTGGGAAATGAATATTATCTTCTAGCAACTTTATGATATACTAGCCGAATGACCCGGGCAACGCCCGGGTTTTACCCGATTAAATGTTTTATTAAAATACTATTCGTTAAAATTATAAATTAGCGCCGTGGATAACACTCTTGTAAAACGTCCCGCTCCAAACTGTTAGTGTTTTAAAAATATAAAATAAATATGTAAATTTTCTCAACTATATTTGTTTTATTTTGATTTTCATAAGAATATATCTTAAATTTGATATAGACATAAAATGATAGCAAGTGATTTCTTCATTACGCCATCATTACGTTACTCAAGGTCACCGTCGTCCCACGTGGTCCATCCTTCCTCAACTTAACTTCTCGAAGTTACCGCAGTGAGGCGCTCGTTGCTAGTCAAATAGGTAAAATTTGTTTTAAAAAATGTTAATATCTTTAAGGATACTCAAGATAGAAGCCTGAAAAATTGCTTATAAGTTTTTACATATTCAACCCTATATACTGTTAAAATTTCAGCTAGATTAGTTACGTATTGTGGACGTGTATAGCCGACAAACATACATACATACACTGACTTTTATATATATAGGGATAATACAGATCATAACCATAGCCTTCAACCATAGTAATCATATTAATCAACACGTTAATTATGTGATTTAAAACAATGGAAGAGCATTAGAATAGACGTGTGCAAAATAGTTGATTGTTTAACAACAAATTGCCAAGCGGGACAACGAGAATTTACAAGTTAAGCGAGAGATCCTTCAAGTTTTCTTTGTCTTTTCTAGGTTTAAAGAAAAAGTCCGTTTCTTCTTTCAACTGTTCCATTAGAAACAGAAAGACGTCTTTCCATGTCTTTGATGACAAGCGCGTCCATTTAATGACAAACAATCTGTCTCATTAACAACCTCTGTTACCATAGCAACGTCAAAGCTTCCATTGATCTCTTAAAACATCCAGCACGATAGATAAATTCCATAAAATTATATCCCTTCGTCGTCATCAAATAAACTACATTCACGCCTGAATATATTTTTTGAAAAATTTTATTGGAAATTGGTGAAAGAATTTTTAATAAAAATGTTGGTGCTGAATTTTAAGAACGCTGTATATATAAATAGAGCGGGCAGCATATAATAAATATTCAAATTTGGGCGGCCAAAGTTCGCTATAAGATTTGCTTAACTCTCAGCTCTTTATTATATTCTTATTTTAAATATTTAAGCCTGGAAAACTTTTCCAAAACTATTTTGATAGAAATTCCATCGGCCAATATTAAAATGAATTTAAAACAATGGTACAATAGAATCATCATGCAATAACAATTTGTTTGATTACCACAAATAGCGACTTCTATCTGGTGTGGAAATGACTAGTATCATCATTTTATTATAACAAAAAGGGGGTCGGTGGAAGAATGGTCTAAGCCGTTGGTTTTCGACCGCTACGACCCGGATTCGATTCCCGCATTGGGCACTTTTCCTGATTAAAAAATGCTCCAATGGATCCCGATTCTTGCAAAGTCCAACTCCACCAACGAGTTCAAGTAACCAAACGGGGCTCTGGCAGATTTGTTAGTGCAAAGTCGAAATGCTTTTCACATGTGTAGACATGTGGCTCACTTACAGTAAAAGCAGTCGCCTACTTCTACTTACCAGGATTATCATGGCCTGTACCACGTGTACTAGGGATAAGTAAAAAAAAATAAATTACGATATACTATGAAAGTTAAGTCCTTTCGAAGTAAGTTTCCCCTCATTACATTTGGCCGCGAACTTTCGCGATTTCGCTCCCTTGAAGGAAAATTGGTTTAAAGAGTGAACGTGGTGGGGACGGTGTGTCATTCATGTTTGAAGGTGATCTATATGGAGGAATGCACACAGATATTGTGATTGACATAAATCGTTCAATCTTAATATCTACTTCTGCCTGTTGAAGAGAGATAGAACTCGAAAGCTCGCAAATAAATTTAATAAACGAAATTTATTGCGAAAGGTTTTAACTTATATGATAATCATTATTTTTAAGAGGTAAGAGAGTAATCTAAATTCGATTTTCAAAATTCTGAAAATATTATAGGGTCTGACTCATCTTTGGTGAACCATCCTGGCGGCTTCGACAATTTATCTGCCATTTAAACTAAGTGGGCGAAACTACTAAGAGGCTTCCACGCTGACAAGCTCGGCATTTTCAATATATTTTCTTCTTCCCTTCACGGATTGTAGACATTTGTTCATAAATAATGAAATAAAATAAGTAGTGCTGATAAAGGTGATAATTTAATATTTTCGCTTATTAGTTTGTTTATAATCTGGTTAGAATTTAGGAGTATATGAACACTACTGGCCACAGAAGAAATTGCATCACCTATAAACACCTTAACAATTTTTCAAAGAATCAGAATACACAATATAAACATTAATGCATGTGAATGGTCAATTTTATAACACCATAATTATAATATAAGTGCCTAAAAATATCCTTGATTATTTTTTAATGTTATTTAAATAGCCTCTTAGTGTATCATGTATCAAAGTTATCTTGTTTTTTTTTCAATTCTTAAGTTCTTCTGTAAAATATTATGGCAGTAAAAAGATAATTGAAGCTGTCCCTCTAATGTTTAAAGCCATAGCCCAAAACCAAGGTATACAGATTGGCTTTTTGTCTTAATTTTCCAAAACTGATGTTGTGACTTATTCTTTATCACCATTAGTAAAATATTTAATAGGGTGATAAACATAATGCATAGCTCTGATGCATAATTAAAGGGAGAGGTACTTCTTTTTAGGTACACATGAAATGTTAAATATATACAAATATTAAAAATAAAAATGGCATATCCTGACCAGGAGCACATGTGCTTTACAGAAGGCAGAGCGCCATCTGGTGGAACAGAAATCAACTAAACATTGATTTAGCCTGTTCCCTGATATTTAGTCAACCCAATTTCTTGATAAATCAAGAAAAGCCATCCACGAACGCGTTTCGCGCTATTGGTGCTTGTCAGCGTGGAGTAGGCTGTACCACTGCGACCAAAAATATTTTTGATCCCAGAGGCTTCTTGAGAAACCAAGAAATGGGTATTTAAAGCCGAACTTGCGTAAATACGCTTAACACATGAAAAAATAATATTTCTGGGCCGCTCAGAAAGAAGGAAAATGAATATCTCACCATCCCATCAGAAATTCAGGCTCGGCCGAAATGTCTCCTTCTGTTGGATGTTATGAAATCGACTTTTCTCTTGTACTAACGAGGCCCACATTTATAAACTATGATACATACATGTTGGAAATTTGTTCGAATTTACTATTCTTAGAATATATCTCATAAATGCATTGTTTTTAGGAATAATTAAAAAGGTAAAGGTATCTTTTATTTTTTTAATATCATATTTAACACTATGTGCTTTTGGTCAGGATATGCCTTCATTATTTTTAATATCATCACCTAGCCTTTTTATTTTTTATATTGTTTTCTCATATATATATTTTTATGATAAATTAATATTAATTTTTATTATTATTTTCAATTCATATGTATATAATTATTTCACCGCAATTATATAAATTTATTTAAAAAGCGGTGTTCAGTTAATATACTAGTCGGAAAATGATAACTACAAATGTTACATTCCAGGCTGAAGAACAAATGCGCATTTGAAAAAGGGAGACAGGGTTCCTATATATCAATATAACTTGATTTCTATATTCTAGCGGAACGGATCGAGTTCGAAAGTAGATTTCAAGATGTTTACAAAGAGTAAATCGACTCAATTGTCCGACTTCTAAACTACTCCATTCCTTCACTTTAAAGCGAGTATCACCAAAGTGGACACTCGCATCTTGTTGATACCAAAGTCAAACCTCTTCTTATTGTGTAAACATACGGAGAACTCTCAGTTTTTGCAATGTGTTTCGAACCCCATTCTATCATGATTACAATGGGACGTGCTATATGTTCTTTGGAGAAATACAAAGCAATATCAATTTAATTGTTTCGGTGTAATTCATAAGAGCAATCTGTATGTAATTAAAAATATATATATATGTTTTAATTATTATCTGGCTCACACAAGAATATAAGCATAACCAAGATTCTGATTTATAAGTGGCGGCCAAATTTGAATCAGCAAAACAAAATTTATTTCAATAAAATACTTCTTTTAAGAATATTTTTGATACAAAATTTACCTATAGATCTAATTTAGTCCTGTTGAATAAAATTACTAATTGAACATGTGTGTGATATATTTCAATTATCTCACGAATATACACAAAAATGAGGCAGCATATCTCTCATGAAATAAAGGTCAATGTAGGGTATTTATAACAGCTACGCGCACTAACAACGAGCGTTCAAATCCCGGACCTGTATCTGAGCAGTCGTGTGCCTTTCTCCCCCAAACACAATGGATTCTTATACGCCTTTTAGAACTGAAGACATTGGCTGAGGGTGCTGAGTATGGATACAAATAGATTGCCTCGAATATGTTTAAATAGAATGAGACAATTATTCTGTGCTTACAGGTGCGCCCATCGGGTTTATAAAACAATTAAGCAATTTACTCAATAATAACGGATCCTCGTGGCTTACTTATTGTAATGATCCTGATTCACTAAGGAATGCTATCCCAGGAATATTAAGAACTGCGATAGAGCAAACAATACAAAACGACTTAACAAGAATAACCCAATCAAAGTTATATGCCCACTATAGAGATATATATACAACGTTTACCACCGAAGAATATTTCTTAAGTGAACTCCCTTTTCCTGTCATCAGATTAATCGCACAATTTAGAACCCTTTCAATTTTTTCAGAGAACACCATCTGATTTTATTGAGGCGTGAAGATCTGAAATGCACTTTCTGTGGATCAGGAATAACAACGGAGATGTTGCACTACTTATTTGACTGTGCTGCTCTGTCTGAGGAAACACGAAAACTAAATGATAAAACGGGGCAACTTTGTCCTTCATTTCCGGCACTAATTAATAAAATATCAAAGAATAGGTATATAGCGATGGCGATATTTGGATTCCACAAGACTATATCCCGGATAAAGGCCACACAGTTTTCTCCCCATCCCTTGTGAACTGGCGAAACCTGTATAGGGCGTGAGGCCCTAAATAAAGGCTTTGTTGTTGTTGTTGTAGAACTGAAGCCAAGTTAGAACATTAGATCCTTCCCCCTCAAAATCGATATTTTTCTCTAATGCTAAAGGGATACAAGCAGATTCTAACTTCTCTCTCTAGATAACGACTAGTCGTTTATCAGTATCTAGATCTAATATTGACTTGTCTCTGCAGGGAACATGAGCCCGCTATATCTTGGTCTAAGACAGATGTTTACGGCAGCATTCCAAGCGTATTCTTCTATGTGAAGGCTGAATAATATATCCCCTCAGTAATCTTGCATGAAATACCTACTTTTGAAGCCTTCCTCAAACTTTAGATCCATGTGGAACTTCCCTCTGTTGGTCATTCATCATATATTTCCGGTTTCGATTTTTATATTTCAAGTCCGCTGACACTTTGTAATAGCTATTTAAAGATCATCTTTGAGTTTATATGATGTCAAAGTTTACATGTGACTGCAACCAGCAGCCAAACAACTCCTCACGTCTTCTTTAGAGCGTGAAGGATTCGCTTTTATGAAATATGGTTTGATAGCTTTTCTTCTTCTGAAATTTAGTTTTCTTTTTATCCAGAATGTGATATCCATTCACGGTAAAGAGCACTTTTATTTTATTCTTTATAATTTTAACATCAGATGACACACTATTCTTCATCCCCGATACATCATATCGTGTTCGCGGAAATTGTACGATTAGTATGTACCTATCCAATTTGTTAACACGAGTAGTTACAATGTCATTCGATGTGGATAGGAATCCATCTTAAACAGTGGTTGTGATTAGATTATCGAACATTTCATTTTCCAATTAGGGTTAGGGGCCATGTTCTGTATTGCCCCTGCATCAAAATCCTTGTTTCAAAGTCTAACCCAAAAATATTTCTAAATGTAACTTTCATGTAAGTACCTTTTTCTTCGTCGAACGAATTTGATTCTCAGAATTAGAAAATTCTAACCTCAATATTTTGAATATTTAGTGTCATAGGTCTTTTATTTTTACGCATGTTGCAAACAATATTTAATTTCCGATACTTTTCAACAGCAATTATAAAAGTCACGGTCTTCCCATCTTTACGTAAGTTATGTGAACGTCTTCCATATTACGCCAAAATTCGCCTATTAACACTTACGCAAATAACTAAGTTCATTCTAGGGATCATTTCAAAAGGCTAAGGCAACTTTGTCCCATTCTACCGACAAAACGCTCAAAAGAACCATAGTAAAATCCCCGTCATAAATTTATCAACAATATTTTCTATTTTAATGAAATCATTATTCATTTTCCCCAAGGAGGCATCCATTTTGCAATGAAGAACTAACCGTTCGTAATATAATTCATGCAAATTTGCAAGTTTATAAATTTATTGTCTTTGGGGGCAAATATTTTCCTACTTTTTCTCTCCCCAATACCTTCGGGAGAACCCAAGTGCCAAATGTGTATTTGTTGTTGACCACAAATATTCAGACAAAATTAAGCTAAACCCTTGCCTTTTTTCGAAATATAAATCTACATTTCGTTGAGCTTATCTTCTTTAGGCTTAATTTCGCCTCGAATAATTGTTGTTCACAATTACATGTCCATTAATAAAAGTTTCATTTGGAAGCTCCAACTGGAATTAGTTACTACATTTAACTTGTTAATAAGTGTGGTATTAAAATTTGAGGAAAGAGAATTGTATAGACTTTATTCAGGCTTGTACAAAGTTTTGCAAATAAAGGGAAAATAAAAATATAAAATAATTAGCTTGATATTTTTGGGGTAATCTTAGTGGGATAGAGTTGAATAAATAATATATAACTCTTCTTCACTATGATATATTTATTAATATATATATGTGGGATCGGTGCGAATTACCTTTTGAAGTTGGCTGAGTTGATTGTTTGTGGTGGGCGCAGTCGTTTGCTGAGTTGGTAAGGTATCCACAAGGGAAAATAACGAGAAAACACAGGATTTGGATTTTAAAAAAAGGCAAGCGATCTAGGGAGAAAAGGGTTGAAGCTATGGCTGAGTTGGCTATTGACTATGGCTGTTCACATTATTGTAGGATGGGACTTATCTGATTGGTTGAGGAGATGGGATTGGCTTCTAACCGGTTCCTTGGTCGATCCAGGTGCTAACTCGCTGCGGTCCAAGTCCTAACTGACTATACTTCGTTCCCGATTTAAGACGAAAACTATTCCGGGCTCTCATTGGATGAATTTCCAGGGGTGCTGGATTCCCATTGGTTCCTAACTAATGTTCCTATGCTCTCATTGAGTCTGACTAATTCTTTGTTCTTAGCTTGTTCTGACATGATCCAGGAAATACTAGGTTCTTGAACCCATTTTATGAGTTCCTGGATAATAAAACCTGCTAATGATTGCTTCCTCTTTGATGGCCTTTCTCTCCCAGATTTCTTAAGCCTTGTCTTTATTAAAATCTTTTAAAACATACATTGCATACATATTGGGGCGGGTTTGCATCCAGTTATGTACAAATTATGACATATATATAATGTAATTAATTAAAAATACATTATAAGTTCCAACTATGAGACTTAGGATAAACACGAGGGAATCTAGCGATGTCACGATAAACCTCTTAGGGGAAGGGGGGGGGGGGGGTTAGCTTGACGAAGTCTTCCTCCGGACATCTTCCGGCAGAGTGGTCTCTCGTCAGTGCGGTCCGACATTGTATACATATGCAAATAATATGATATGATAAAAAATAATGACAAAATAGCGATCTTTTGAGATCTCTAAATATTTGAAAGGAGAGCTATAAAAATACATCGATAAATAAAAATCTAAAAAATAATTTTTATATCCAGTCAGGCTACACTCATATAACGCTAAATACCAATTTACTGGAATTCCTTGACAAGTTTGAAACACCTGCAAATAACTAAATTCACAAAGAGTGTCGAATCAATATCGGCCAGCGAGGTGATTAGAGAAGTTGGAGCCCCCAGACAAAGGCCTCGGCGATCCTCTTCACAACCGGAAGCAAACCGAGGCAGCTGCTTCCGGCAAAAATCGAAACGGTCTTGTTTGCCGTTTGAGGCAGAGCTCTTATCTCGCACGGTCTTCCACTTGTAATGCTTCCGCTCAGATAGGCTTCTTTCTTCTCCGGATACATATTTCATTGTTTTGTGGCTCTTGACAAATTGGTAGGCCGGGACATACATAGCGCTGCTATTAACGGTATTTGTTCGGTGAGGCCGCTCCAGATTTCATTGTTCTTATTTATTATCTCTAATGATTCTTCTCTTGTTCTGTTTAAATTTATTTACTCCCCCTACTCTCTTTTTAAGAATTATTGTCATCTTTATTCTCTCTAGAATATATCAGATGGTTGTTTTGTTTAAAAGTGATTGACTCCCTATTTCTTTAAACTTTTTTTAAAAATGTATCTATAGAAAACTGCAATGATTCGAGAGTGGCTCTTCGTTTTAAATTTATGGTGTGATATATGAATTTAGATTATATATATATACTAGCGGATGTGTACCCGGCTTCGCCCGGGTTTTATCTGAGTGAAAGTTTGCCTAACGAATATTATTGAAAATAATTTTCCGGAACATAGACTATTATGATAATAATGATAATAATAGTATTTACATTATATTTTTTATTATATATTTATATAATACGAATGGCCAGGGCAACGCCCGGGTTTTACCCGAGTGCGTATATATTTTAAAAACGTTTTAATTCAAATACTATTTGTTACAATTATAAATTGGCGCCATGGATGTCACTCTTGCGAAACGTCCCGTTCCAAACTGTGTGTTTTTAAAATGTTTTAATTAAAATACTATTCGTTACAATTATAAATTTGAACGATAGGCTCATTATTTCTTTATACCGTTATTATACCGTTATATTATATATATTATATTTATTATTTATATATTACACGTTATTTGTTTTCTTGGCCGACTGTTTTACATATGGTGTTATCTTAAAATTGCTTGTTTTGAATATTTTTTATATTGAGATTATTAGCTAGTATGTAAAAAAATTAACTCTGTTGAAATTTAATTTTGTATTTATACAGGGTGATCCAAAAGTCCCGCACAACTTTAAAAATTAATAACTCCGCGAATATTTGCGCTAGAGCAATGCGGTAAACACCATTGTGTTCAGGATGCAATGGGATTTTTTATGGCAAATAATGAAAAATTCGAAATTGATTTTAGTTACAACTTTATTCGCTAGAAGGCGCCCTACCAGAACCAGCGATTCAGCAGCCAAATTGTTTGATAAATTGAAAAATATAACTGAACGACACGTATTTTTACTTTTTGAATACCAGGAAAGAACCCTAATAATATCAAATGATAAATTAATAAAACACCATTTCGCCAAAAGTTAGAAGAAATGGTTAACGATTTTTAAATACAATCTGAGATATGTAAAATAGGTATATGCAAATTTAAACATGTAGCCAAAAAAAAAGATATTTTAGATGCGGTTTGCTGGAATCCTCTCAGCTTTTTAAAAATTTCGAAAATAATAATTTTCTATTTTTTTTTAATTCAACTATCTCTCAGTATCGATTATATTTATTTTAATTCACTTGAAAAATATTTATCTATCTCTGATGATTTATTTTACTCTGGAATGCCGTTGTTGTATTTGTCGTGTCCAATAAAGAGCCTCAGATTCTTTTCGTTTGGCCAACAAAAAAATGTCCAATTTATATACACATATATTCTTACATAATGAGACTTTAAAGAATGCAAATAATCTTCATCTATTTACATACACAACACATCTCCCCTCTTAATAATACTCCAGTCGGTCTAGGGGTTTCCTGGCTCTCTGAGGTCTAGGACTGCGGATGGGCACTTGCACAGCGGCAGCCTCCGGTTTAGGAGTGCAAGAGGGCACGTGCACAGCAACAGGCCCTGGTATAGGAGTGCAAGAGGGTACGTGCACAGAAGCAGACTCCTCCTTGTTTCCTGATGTAACCTCTGGAACCTCCTCTTCACTTTATTTCTGACTTCCACCTACAGGCTTCTCTCCTGATGTTCGAGGAAGTATCAAATTTCTTGTCTCCACTTGTTTCTTTCTCACAGGTCGCAATTGATTGATATGCCTCTTATACACGACGCCCTCGCAACTTATAAGGTAGTGACGGTAGCTCAATAATTCCAAAATGGTACATTTTTACCGTTTAGGTCCAGTTGCATAGTTGCGGAAATAAACCTCGCAACCTGTAGTAAACTGCTCCTGCCTTCTTACGGCCTCATAAAATACTCCTCGCGGATTTCTCATATTGGTATTAAATTCGAGAATCTTGATCTTAAACTTCTCTACATTAGCAGTTCCGCCGGGGAATTCCTTTATTACAGTTTGGGGGAATGCTCTATGAGCAAATAGGAAACTTTGTAGATTCGTCTCTAAATCATCCGTCCCATTATTCTTTCTCAAAATGTTTTTAAACTCTCTTACATATCTCTCAGCTAAACCATTTGTAACTAGGATTATACGCACTGGTCTTAGTGTGCCGTATACCATTCATTTTGGTAAATTGCTCGAATTCACCGGAGACAAACTGTCTTCCGTTATCTGTAACAAAATATTAGGGAATTCCAATTCTGGCGAGAATTTCTCTAAGATGACTTATAATCGTTTTTCTGGTAATATCTTTGATGATAAAAATTTCTATCCACTTTGAGTATACGTCCACGAGAACCAAAAACATTCTTCCCATGAACGAACCCGCTAGATCGAGATGAAGTCGATGCCACGGTTTTTTCGGGCCAAGTCCATTCCGAGATGGTAGCCGGGGGCATGCTTGCCGATTCTTGGCATACTCTACATTCTCTAGTTAACTCCTCGATGTTACTGTCTATGCCTGGCCACCAGAAAATACCGTCTGGCAATCATCTTCATTTTAACAATCCCCATGTGTATTTCATGCAAGTCATTTAAAATTAAAGATCTTAATTTTTGGGGAATTACCACTCTTTCACGCCATTGAAAACAATCAAACTCCAAACTTAATTCCTCATTGATCTTATAATAAGGAGCTAGTGGGTTTTCCCTCAGTACACCCTTGTGAATTTCCACACACACAGTTGCCTTCTCTAACATTCCTTAATACTATAGACAGTATTTTATCTCGGGACGTCTCATATGCCACCTCCCTGAAAGAGAACGGTACCTCATTCAACTTCCTGAGAAGAAGTACCTGGTCTTCATCAAGAGACTCCCTGACACTCGAATCTAAAGGAAGACTTGACAATGCGTCAACATTGGAATTATCAATAGTTTTTTGGAAATTCCACAGTATAATTAAATGCAGCTAATTTCAAGGACCATCTTTTAATTCTGGATGATGCACATATGGGAATTGGTTTCTGAGGTGAAAATATATGAATTAAGGGTCGGTTGTCAATACAAATTTTCGTTCCAGTAAGTATTGTCTGAATTTCTCAACGCAATAAGTTATGCTCAACGCTTTCTTTTCTAGTTGAGAGAAACGTTTTTTCGCTTCAGTTAATGTTCAAGAAGCAAAAGCTATAGGGCATTCTTCCTTTCTATCATTTCTATGCCTCAGATTTACGCCTAGTCCATAATAGTCCATAGTCCATTAATAATGATTTACATTTTTTAAATAACATACGATATTCTTTCGTCCAATTCAATCTACAATTTTTATTCAAAGGTTGATAGAATAGCGCTAAAATGTTTGCTATATTCTTTATGAATCTATAATAATAAATTAAGAGTCCTATGAAAGATCTCAATTGCGAAACATTCTTTAGGTTCAGGCGCCTCTATCACTGCTTTAATTTTATTTTATAAGGGATGCAGTCCATATTTATCCATTTTAAACCCTAAAAATTCCACCGATTACTTTTTAAATTTACATTTATATCTGTTTAACTTTAAACCTTTTTCTAGCAATCATCTCAACACTAGATCCAACTTTTTTTCATGATCTTCAAAATCTTTTCCTGCAACCAAAATATCATCTATGTAGCAGGCCACACCTGGCAAATCAGAAAATAGGCCTTTCATAATCCTCTGAAATTTATTTGGTGCTACCGCTACGTCATATGGTAGTCTTTTATAAGAAAACAACCTCTTTTTTGTGTTTATATCAACAACAGCTTTGGCTTCTTCCGCTAACATTACTTGTAAGTAAGCCTGTGATAGGTCTAGAGTCGAAAGTACGGTGCTTGTAGTTAATTTTGAAAAGATCTCATCGATCGATGGAATGGAATACCTATCTAATTCTATTGCTTTATTAGCTGTACATCTAGAATCACCACATATCCTTACACTACCATCCTTTTTTGATGCCGGTACTATTGGAGCGGTCCAATATGCATCAACTATAGGTTATAAAATGCAAGAATTCATTAAACGATCAATTTCATTCTCTACTTTGTTTTTTGAAGAGGAAGGTAAACTTCTGGCCTTACAAAACACAGAGTCACATCCTTTTTTAAATTAAAATTTATTCCAACGTCCTTTAGACAGCCCAAATCTTTGTTAAACAAATCTGTATACCTACCATCAAATTTTTATATATTTAAATATATTTCTATTATATTCATTATTTAAAATTTTAATGCTAAACAATATAGAATAATCAGGTTTCAACTGTTTAAGCCATTCTCTTCCTAATAAAATTACCTGGATTTTTTCATGTACAACTATTAATCGTAAATATTGGTTGGCTTCTTTTACAAAAACATTTCTTTGATCTATAATCTCTATTGATTTACTACAAAAGGATTTTAATCTTATATTTGTTGGAAATAATTTTTACCTTGCCAATAATTCTTATAAATATCTTTGGGTATTAACGTAACTGGACTTCCTGTATCTATTGTAAAGCATAAAGAATAATCATCTACTTTTAAATTTATTGTGGCATCAGTTTTGTCCTGTACAGAATATATAGAGTCCTCTTGTACAAATTTACATCCCCACATTCTTTTACTAGCTTTGCAGACCCTACTTAATGACCCAGTTTATTACATTTTAAAACAAGTCTTTGTTCTATGAGGTAAAACAGATGCCACGTGTGAATGTCTTTCACCACATCTATAACACACTATTTTGCCTTTGCCACTTTGCCTGAAAGGCCTATACTGCGCCGTACTATTATTGTACTCGCCCTTTTTATCCTTTCAATTCACAGGGGATATCTTGGCCACTAATTTATCTTGTAATCTCTTGTATTTATCTCCGCCAATTCGAACGAGATCGCCACTGCAAAAAAATATTTATCCGGGGTGACATCGTCGTCCTCTTGTAGTAGCTTCTTTTGCAGGATTTCCGACTTGATTCCAGCCACAAAACGGTCTCGCATCATGGTTCCCAACATATCGACGAAATTACAATTTATTGCCAAATGTTTCAATTCTCTAAGATATTCCGAATTGATTCTCCTTCCTGTTGAATTATCTTTAAAAATCTGCATCGCTGTGGTATCACTTTCTTCTTTGGATCCAAATGCAGCTTAATTCTTTGAATGATAGTATCATAGGGTTGATCATTCATTGGACCAGGAAGAAAATGACGTTTCCCTGCTTCAAAGTTTCAGAATCTGGTAGCGAGGTAAAAATCAGCACTTTAATCTCCTCCTTCAAATGCCAAAAAAGAAAGCCTCAAATTTTTGTACAAAAAGATCGAAGTGTCCTCCACTGGCTATAGCATCTAAAAGGTATTATTAACTTTGAACTTGTC